>JAKOGI010000136.1:0-527500 GCA_029747015.1 Carnegiea gigantea | reverse complement strand
GTCTCCCTATTTTTATCAAAACATTGAGAATATGCAGCAATTTTCGCTCTCATGGTTTCTATCATTTGATCAGACAATTCATTAATCTTCTTTTCAAAACTTGCACATGTAGCATCAACATAAGCACGAAAAGGACAAGTATGAGTATCATGATAGGAAGATTCACAATAATCGCACAAAATAGGAGGCATATGATAGTGAAATGGGCCATGTGAATTCAAAAAGTGGTCTGAAGGGTAAGAATTAGCCTGAAAATCATACTCTCCATGAGTTGAATATCTAAAAGGCTTGTTAGCTTGTCCAAATGCATAGGTTTCCCAAGCTAGTTTTTCAAAGAAATTCCAAACTTCCTCTTGAGTTTTGGATAATAATTCTATTGAACGTCCATGACAAGTTGATTCAATATAACTTGTTGTCTCAACATTTAGACCCACATCAATGACCTCACAAATTTTCCATTTTTCAAAATTGTGATTCAGTTGAGCATGATAATCATTAAGGCTTGAAAGATAACTCCAAAAAAGTTCATGCTCAATTTACAGAAAATGGAAAACTGGCATTTGAAGTTTTTAAGGTT
Source organism: Carnegiea gigantea (assembly GCA_029747015.1). Taxonomy (NCBI): domain Eukaryota; kingdom Viridiplantae; phylum Streptophyta; class Magnoliopsida; order Caryophyllales; family Cactaceae; genus Carnegiea; species Carnegiea gigantea. The sequence goes on along the minus strand of JAKOGI010000136.1, from coordinate 526,923 downwards.
TTTAAAGTTTTTTCAATTTTTAGGGGTTTTCAAGTTTCTCTAAAATTTTTTTCATTTTAGGCTTTTCAATTTTTTTAGTGATTTTGAAATTTTTCTTATTTTTTTTGAATTTTAACTTTTCTTTTTTTTTTTAGATGTTGGGAATTTTAAAGAAATGAACTAAACGAAGTCATAATTAATTAACAAAATAAATGAAGTAAATCAAGATCTATGGTACTAACAAGAAAGTAGGTAAGAAAAAGAAAATGTGAAAAATGTGAAATAAAAACTTGTTGGAATATTTCGAGTGTAAACTGAAAGCCGCAAGTGTACAACTTTCGCTGTAGTACTTGAGGGTCGTGTCCTCGGGGACGATGGGAAGACTATGGTCACTTAACACGAAATTGAACTAGCATGCGTCATTCTCAATTGATTTAAATGAAAAGCAACTAAGACTATAGGTTGTAGATCAATTTAATTTCAAAGTTTCTCTACCATTGCCTAACACCCAAAATTAACTCCAAACATAAAACAAGCTACAACTCAAAGTTAACCAAGCTTCATCCAATTCAAAGTTAACTCTAATCATAATGACATTAACCAAGCTTTATGATTTAAGTTCACCTTAAACTCAAAGTTACAAAACAAGCTAAAATAGAAAACAAAGCATCAAACCATTCAATCAACCATCAAACCATACAATCGAACCAAATCAGACCAAATCATTTGAACTATGCGAGTCCAACCATCAAAGCATTCAGTCATCATCATCAACAAACTACCAAAATCGGGAACAACCAAAACCCAAGCACTGATCTAATTCAATCCAGCTTTAATCGGGAAGCAACACAATCGACATCATTCACCAATTTGAACTGAACGTGTAAACAGGGGAGGGGAAAAGACTTGCTATTTCAATCCGCAAATTAAACTAATGCCACCATCAGTGATAAAACAAGAGGAGATAGAGAGCAAACCCAGAAATTGCAAAGAGATGGCATGAAGAGCTTAGTTAGCTGTGTTAATCCAGCACACCACTTCAACACTTCGAATAGAACTAAAGATTGGGGAAGGGAAGAAGAAAAGCCAAACCAGAGCTTCCTTGCTTTGCAGCTCTGCTCGTATATACCAACAATGGCGGCAACACCATTCTCAGTTCACAAAACCATAATAGGGGAGGGGGAGAAATCGGTTGAAATCCTCGAGCCAAAATCATTATAATTGCAGCTTAATTCATGAACATCAACCGTAAATTAACAAAACTGAAACTAATTACATATAATTCGAATACTACAACCTAACTAACATCAAACCCTAACCCTTAAAATCGAAAAAAAAAAAGGCATCTGGATTACGAGAGAAGGCTCAAAAATTAAACTAATTAAAACTTAAAATTGTCTAACCTCTTCTTCTGAAGCTAGCCTCTTCAATTTACACCCAAGCTCTTCCAATCTTCCCCGTTAATCCTTGAGACGCGTGGGCAGAGGAGATGGTGCGACCTGGTGCTATGCTGGCGTTTGCTGCGTGAATTGCGGGGTGGATAAGGATGGTGAAGGGTGTGCTGGCATGGTGGCGGTGCGTGGTCATTCGAAGAGAGGGAAAAGAGGGCTGGGAATGGAGATAAATAGAGGATGAAGATGAATGGGGAGGGTTCGGGGGTTTCTGGAACCCGAGTGAGGAGAGAGAAAAAGAAGTTAAGGGGGGGTAATAAGGGTGTCACATGCTTGGCACGGCTGGGGAGGAAAATCCGTGATCACGTGCCTTGCATGTAACGGCTGAGTTTTTCTTTTCTCAATTTTATTTTCTTCTTTTTTTTGGGCTGAATAAGAAACGGGCCTAAGGATTGGGTCGCGTAAGTTTGCCCAGTTCTTCACCTCCGGCATCTCCAGCATTTTTCTTGCATTTTTCCATAATTATTCTTATTTTGTTCAAAACCTACAAAATAAATAAAATCAAATAAAAACCTAAAAATAACAATTATAATGAGTATAAATCGAGTATAAAGGTATCGTAAAAAAATACATTTTTGGCACGAACAAATACCCACACACCAAAATTTTGCTCGTCCTTGAGTAAGACAAACTAAACTGACTAAAAGAAAATGAAAAATAAGAAAAAGAAAATCCTAACTCACTGTCGTAGGAATCACGGTTGCATTTAGCGCATGTAACAAGCCCTTTGAACCCCTCGATCTTCCAAGTGGACGATTGAGGTCTCATGAGGGTGTTTTCAAGTGAACTACTCACAAAAATTATTTCAAAAAGAAAAGAAAATCTTTTTGGTTTTTCCTCAAAGCTAATATGTATAGAATTTGGGAAAGATATGCACACGTTCTAATCAACTAAATCACCTATGTAACCAAGTTATTAACCTACATATGCACTATATGTACTTTAAAGCCCTCTACCTCATAAATGACATCAAAGCACTAGTTTTTCACCCCATTTGATCATCAAGATTCTGAATCCATTTTGGTGCTCGTTTGCAAGTGTATCATCATCCCAGGGCTTAGATTTATCAGAATTAGACCCAATCCCACTTGGCTGACACAATTGCATTATTATCATATTAACTTTGGAAGCAAGCTTTCCCAATAGCAATATTACCTCAAAGGATAACACCCAGTAGCACGTGCCTCAAAGGGTAATGCCCAGTAGCGCATGCCCCAAAGGAATACTTATCATTTCAAATTTTATTCCATCTCTTTTTTCTCTTTTTTTTTTTCCTTCTTTATTCATAATACACTTTTTTTCCTCTTTTTTCCAGAGTAATCGTGTCATAAGCAAGTGGGAGAATCATTCATGGGAGCCTAGGTCCTAAAGATAATGATGAAAGAATGAACAAGGATTAGATTACACAATCTAAACTGAACATTGGGGTTAGAACTAGGGCTTAGAATATGACACTGAGGTTGGAGACTTCTCATACACATCCTACTTATATACAAGCTAATAACCAAGGCACAGAGAATTCAAGCTAATCAAACATAGTACAAACGTTCCCCAAAACATAATCAAAAATTTTTTTTAAAGATTTTTCAAAATTTTTCAAAGAAAAATATGTACACATGGGTACCCCACGCCCACACCAAAATTTCACAATGTCCTCATTGTGAGTGGAACAGACACATAAGGACCAAAAGAAAAATCTAAAAAGCAAACATATGCTCAAAGAGAAGACTCTAAAACAAAACAACCAATCATAAGAAAAGAAAAACATTCAACTATACAAAAAGAAACTGGAATAAAACAAAGAAAGAAGAAAAAAGAGAAAGAAGGAGAGAGAAGAGAATAAGTTTCTAGCAAACCAGGTCAGGTGCTAAGTACACCCAAGCTATTTCAGATCTCAATCATTGATCATGGCTAGGTTCATGGAGTATCAGGCACTCCACATCTTCTTGGCCCGGCAGCTCCAGAAATAGTTTCAAACGTTGGCCATTCACTTTGAAAGTGGCACCACTCTGAGGGTCCTGAATTTCAACTGCAACCATAGGGAAAAATATGTAAGACAATATAAGGGTCCGTTCATTGGGACCTCAATTTCCCTGGAAACAGATATAGCCTAGAGTCATAGAAGAGTACTTTCATTCCCGGGGCAAATTCCTTTCTGAAAATATGTCGATCACGAAACAACTTTGCCCTCTCTTTATACGATCGAGCACTCTCATAAGCCTCAGCTCTAATCTCATCAAGCTCACTCAGTTGCAGTCGTCTCTCCTCACCTGCCTCAGTCAAGTCATAATTAAGCTTTCTAATGGCCCACCAAGCTCTATACTCTATCTCCACAGATAAATAACAAGGCTTACCATAAACTACCCTACAAAGGTGATATACCTAAGGGAGTTTTAAAAACCGTCCTATATGCCCAAAGAGCATCCACCAGCTTGTCAGCCCAGTCTTTCCTATGTCTATTCACTGTCTTTTCCAAAATCTGCTTAATCTGCAGATTGAATACTTCAACTTGGCCACTGGTTTGGGGATGGTAGAGAGTAGCAAGCCTGTAGACTATGGAATACCTCTTCAGTAAGGCATCAAAAGATCTATTATTAAAATGGGTGCCCTGATCACTAATGATAGCACGAGGTATACCAAATCGAGCAAAGATGTTCTCCCTAAGGAATTTCACAGCCACTTTAGCTTCATTGGTCTTGGAAGGGATGGCCTCAACCCATCTAGAAACATAGTCCACAGTTAACAAAATGTACTCATTCCCAAAAGAAGGTGGAAATGGTCCCATAAAATCAATACCTCACACATCAAAAGCCTCTACAACAATGACGGGGTTCAGTGGCATCATATCTTTCATGATTATCCTACTCAACTGTTGGCATCTAAGGCAACTCTTGCAATACTAAAATGCATCTTTAAACAAAGTAGGCAAGTAAAAACCACATTAAAGAATCTTGGCTGCTATCTTCCTACCACTAAAATGCCCCCCACATGCTTGGTTATGACAAAAAGAAAGGACACTTCTGACCTCATGGTCGGGAATGCATCACCTAAAAACTTGGTCAGAACAGTACTTAAATAGATAGGGCTCATCCCAAACAAAGAATTTCATAAGGTGGAAGAATCTATCTTTGTCATTCTTAGTCCGACCCTCAGGGATCCTACCAGTAACTAAGTAGTTCACAATATCAGCATACCAAGGATCAGGGTGAACATCATATAATTGCTCATCGAGGAAGCACTCAGAAATACTGGACTTACTCTCCCTACCACAGATGATCCTAGACAGATGGTCAGCTACAAGGTTTTCAGAACCTTTCTTATCTTTGATTTCACAGTCAAATTCTTACAAAAGCAAAATCCATCTAACAAGTCTAGGCTTAGCATTTTTCTTAGAAAGAAGGTACTTAAGGGCAAAGTCGTTAGTATAAACAATCACATGAGACTCAATCAGAGAGGATCTAAACTTTTCAAAACCAAAGACAACAGCCAAAAATTTTTTCTCAGTAACAGTGCAATTCAGCTGGACATCATTCAACGTGTGACTAGCATAGTAAATAACATGGGGTTTCTTATCAATACGCTATCCTAACACAACCCCAATAGCATAATCAGATGCGTCACACATCAATTCAAATGGTTCTCCCTAAATGGGAGGATGAAGAATAGGAGCAGAGATTAAGGCCTCCTCAAGCTTAGAAAATGCCTCATGACACTCTTCAGAAAAATGAAATGGCACATCCTTAGCTAACAGATTGGACAAAGGCTTTGCAATTTTACTAAAGTCCTTAATGAAACGACGATAAAAGCCAGCATGTCCAAGGAAAGATCGCACCTCTTTTACACAAGTGGGAGGGGGGAGATTAATAATCAGGTCAGTCTTAGCTTTGTCTACCTCAATTCCATCTCGGGAAATGATATGTCCTAAGACTATACCCTTTTTAACCATGAAGTGACATTTCTTCCAGTTCAAAGTCAAATTTTTCTCCCTACACCTTTCCAACACTTTTCTCAGATTAGACAAGCAATCATCAAAAGAAGATCCAAACACAGAAAAGTCATTCATGAAAATTTCCATACATTGCTCGACTAAATCTGAGAAAATAGAAATCATGCATCTTTGAAAGGTAGCAGGGGCATTACGCTGTCCAAACAGCATTCTTCTAAAGGCATATGTTCCAAATGGACAAGTGAAAGTAGTCTTCTCTTAGTCCTCATGAGCAATAGAGATCTGGGTATAATCGGAATATCCATCTAAAAAGCAATAGAAGGAATGTCCATCTAACCGTCCTAGCATTTGATCCAAGAAGGAAAGGGAAAAATGGTCTTTTCTAGTGGCAACATTCAATTTTCTATAATCTATATACACACGCCACCCAGATTGAACTCGAGTAGGGATTAACTCGTTCTTATCATTCCTAATCATGGTAATACCGGTCTTCTTAGGAACAACTTAAGTAGGACTAACCCACTCACTATCAGAAATAGGATAAATGATGCCATGGTCTAACAATTTCAACACCTCCTTCTTAACTACTTCCTGCAAAGTGGGATTCAAATGCCTTTTACGGTCACGGTAGGGCTTAGCATGGTCCTCTGAATGAATTCTATGTTGCACAATAGAAGGACTAATACCCTTGATATCCCCTAAAGTCCATCCCAGAGCGTCCTTGTTCTCTCTAAGCAACGAAATTAGTTTGTTCTCTTAGTCCCAATCTAAATCAGAAGTAATAATAACAGGTAAGGATTCATCGGGTCCTAGGAATGCATACCTAAGACAATCCGGAAGGGGTTTCAATTCAAGAGCAATAGGAGAACAGATTCAACAATAGATTCAGACATAGCAGTAAGCAAACAATCAGCAGTAGAGCACAAGTCATCAAACTCAAACACATCATATTCAGGCTCATCATTTATAAGAAATAACTCATACTCAGTTGCAAGTACAACATCAAAAGCATCATCAAATACAGAATCCCCTACCCAGTTAAGAGTAGAAAATTCCATATCATCAAATCCAAAAAGCTGTCTTTGCATGTTAAAGACATTCAATTCGACAGTCATGTTGCCAAAAGACAGTCTCATCATATCATTCCTGCAGTTAATGAGGGCATTGGCAGTGGCCAAGAAAGGACGCCCTAGAATCACAAGGACCTGACTAGCTAAGTTGGACACCTTCTCAGTTTCAATCACAATAAAGTCCACTAGGTAAATAAATTCACCCACTCTAATAAGCACATCCTCAACTATCCCCCTGGGCACCCTAGTCGATCTATTAGCCAATTGAATGACCATCCTGGTAGGTTTCAGCTCACCTAACTCTAGCCTCTCATTCTCAGCAAAGAGTATCAAGTTAACACTGGCCCCTAAGTCAAGCAATGCTCTGTGAACGAGTTGGTCCCCTATGACTATAGACACAGTAGGGCAACCGGGGTCCTTATACTTCACTGAAATCTGAGAAAGGATTGAATTAGTACCAGAAGTTAAGAAAGCCTTCTTAGGTACTCTAGTTGCTTTCTTTGTAGTATATAGGTCTTTTAAAAATCTAGCATAAAGAGACATCTACTGAATAGCATCAAGCAAGGAAATGTTGATCTTAACTTGAGAGAAGGTCTCTCTCATCTTCTCAATATGATCTTGATCTTTCTTCTTTAATCTATGGGGGAAAGGAGGCAAAGGCATCTGGATTTTCTTAGAAGAAGAAGGGGAGGAAGAATTCTTAGAAGGTGAAGAACTCGTCGAGTTAGAGGAATCTTTCTCTTTAGGCCCCTTTTCCTTAGAAGGTGACTTAGGAGAGAGAGGACTATCTGAAGCATTAAGGACACTATCAGGAGTATCCCCTAACTGACTGAATAGACTAGTCTCTGGAGTAGACAAGGGGGAAGAATCCTGGAAGAATTGGTGAGGATACCTACAAGATTCATTAGGATTTCTCACTTGGTTATCAACCTCTCGACTAGAACAGAGAGATATAATTGCATTCACTTTCCTCACAAACTCATTAGAGTTACCAACAAAAGAGGAGGCGTGACCCTTAGGGTTCACCTCAGGCTGACTCAGGAAAGTCTCTGGTTCCCTAAAAGTTGATGCTAACTGAGAAAATTATTCGGTCATCATTCTCATCATTCTTTCCATGTTAGCATTAATAATTCTCTCTACATTGTTATTGATTATCCTCTCCAATTATTCAATATCAGTATAACCAAGAGGAGGTTGAACTTGAGCTATGGGAGGTGAAGGTCTAGGTGCATTCGGCACACCTGAAAAAGCCAGTCTCTGAAAGGAGTTTAAAGGACGAGAGATAGGTTGGGAGTTGTTTCCAGGAAACACCCCAGGTTGAGAATTAGGAACCATAGCATTTGGTCCGCTATTCCACGAAAAGTTAGAGTTATTCCTCAATCCTGGGTTATAATAAGGGGAGAAAGGGGTCATTCTTAGGTCTCTGGAAGGCCATACTTGCTTGCTCTTGTTTAGTTGCTAACTTATGAGCAAAATAAAGACAAGCATTCAATGAATGATCTAGGGCCTGACAATGAGAACAAGACACTGTAGAGGTCTTAGATAACTGGGACATCTGGGGAGATAATCCCTTCAACATGTTTTCTAAAACAGCAATCTTAGACTCTAAGTGACTTACATCAGAAACAGAATGCAACCCACCCCTTGCAAACCTAGAACTCAGGCTGTCATCACGAGCGATTTCCCACTACATGGTTTTCTCAGCCAAGTCCTCTAAAAACTCCCAAGTAGCTATGTTGTTCTTAGAAAGAAAGCCACCCTGACACATGGACTCTACCATGGCCCTAGTCTATTGGTCAAGTCCTTCATATACAATCTGGCACAAACGTGCTTGGTCTAAACCAAGATAGGGACATTAGGCCAACAAAGTTTTGAACGTATCAAAATATTTCCAAAATAATTCCCTATCAAGTTGCACAAATTGATTGATTTCATTGCTCAACTTAACAGTCTTGGCATTAGGGAAATATTTTCTTAAGAACAATCTTACAAAATCATTCCAAGAAGCAACAGAATTAGCAGCTAAGCCATACATCCAACATTTAGTAGAATCTTTCAAAGCAAAAAGAATTAATTTCATCTACACAACATCAATGGGAATATTAAGGAAATGCATCATAGAACAAACTTCTTCAAATTCCCTCAAAAACAAATAAGCATCCTCTAAACCTGTGAATTTAGGGAGCATCTGAGTATAATGGGGTTTTAATTCGAAGGTCACATTTTGTGCAAGATTAGGCATAACAAAACATGATGGTAAAGCAGTCCTAGGAGGATAGAAAATATCACTCAAAGTCCTTTCTTGTGTCATGTTCTCTAACTCAAGCTTAGGTTTAGGTTCGGGTTCTAAATCAGGGTCGAGCTCACTCCTAATGAGTCTTTGGTCTTCAGAGTCTCTAACCCAACTAGTCATATAAACCCCACACCTTTACCAAAAGAAATCCTATTTTTGGTTTTTTTTCCTTTTTCTACTTTTTTTAGATTTTTTAAAATTTTCTAATTTTTTTCTTTTTTTTAATGTCAATTACAAAATCAAATCAAAGTGCTACTCAACCGTAAGGACGATTTACACACAAAAAGTAACTAAGTCAAAAAGTTAATCAATACCTAAAACACAAATAAAATAAGTCCCAACAAAACCAAGTTCCAAAACTAAAACATAAATCACTAAAACCCCCTTTTTTTTTTGGTGGTTTTCAAGTTTTTCAAAAAATTTTCAATTTTTAAGCTTTTTTAATTTTTAGTGATTTTCAAGTTTTTGTAATTTTTGGATTTTAACTTTTTCTAAAAGCTGCAATTAGGAAACGTAAGAAAAAGAAATAAACTAGTAACAAGGAAAACTTGAAGAAATAACCACCATGAAACCTAAGTAACCAAACCAAGCTACTACACCCCACAATTAGGAAACCTAAGGAGATAGACTTGAAGGAATAAAAATGAGAGAAACCAAAACATAGATCAATGCAATTAAACTATCTTAAGCAATCTAAATTGAGGAACGAGGTCTAGAAACAAAGTGACTCATTCGAACTATCGAGACATGTCAAACCAAGCAACAATCTAACCATGTCAAGCCATATCCAAACCATCTATGCAATGAAATCATAGCAACCTAAGTCAAGCTGTAATCCACAAAATCATTCAAACCAAATCAGACCAAATCACTTGAACTAAATGAGTCCAACCATCAAACCATTCAATCTTTATCATCATCAACAATCAAATCCCAAAATCGGAAGCAACCAAAATCAAGCAACTGATCTAAGTATGCATTCAAAAGCAGTCAAGCAGCAGTACCCATCTAACTTGCAAACTAAACCAAAGTAAGACAACAATGACGAAAATCACAGCCTCCATGAACATTCAACCCATTCCATAATCGAATCGAACTAACTTGCAAATAGGGGAGGGGGAGCAACAGAATCGAAACAGAGCTACTCGAAGAACAGAACCTGAAAATTGGGCAACAGCGGAGAGGGAAATCGAGTTCAGCAAGGAACAACCTAGAACCCTGTTTCAAGCTCATCTAAGTGCGCCCAAAAAAATGGTGAAATCGCCATTGAATCTTCGAGTTTCAACGAAACCAGAGGAGAACAGAAGAATATGAACAGTAATTCCCACCCACAACTTCAAGCATAAATTGCAAAATCAATATAAACTTAATGGATTCTAACCAAAAATCAAATCATTTGTAACCTAATGACACGAAATCACTATAAGTTCAGCTCTAAACAAACGAAATTGCGAATCTGACATTTAAAATCCAAAATGAAAACAAAACCCTAAACTACTAATGACTGAAATTAAAATGAAGAACAACCTAAAAATTTAACCTAGAAATGTAGAACTAATCCTAATTAAAACCTCCTCCTCCTTCAATCGCCGCTAGCTCCTCTTATATCCCCTTCCTTCGATCTCGATCCTTCAATCTCGACAATCGTGGACAGTGGATTTTGGTGATGTGATGGCTCTGTGGAGTGCGATTCGGTGCTAGCAGGCGCACGAATGAATGTGTTCGACAATGATGGAGATGGTGGTGCGTGGCTCGATCGAGAGAGAGAAGAGATGAGGAAGAGAGAGATGGAGTAGCAGGAGTGTCGGGTTCTCTGGTGTTCTGGGCTTCTGAAAACCGAGAGAGAGGAGAGAGAAGGTTTAAGGGGAGTAATTTGGGGGTGGGGGGTAAGGTCACGTGATAGGCACGGCTGGGTATTATCTTTTCAATTTTATTTTCTTTTTTTTTCTCTGGGCTAAACTAACGGGCAAATGGTTTGGGTCGAATTTAAGTCAATTTAACCTAATTTTCCATTCCCGGCACTTTTCCATCATTTTTCCATAATTATTCTTATTTTGTTCTAAACCTACAAAACAAAATAAAATCAAATAAAAACCTAAAAATAACAATTATAACGAGTATAAAACAGGTGTAAAAGTACCGTAAATATAACACATTTTTTGCACGAATAAATACCCCCACACCAAGATTTTGCTCATCCTCGAGTAAAATAACAAAACTAACTAAAAGAAAATGGAAAACAAGAAAAAGAAAATCCTAACTCACTATCGTAGGGATCACAGTTGCATTTAGCGTATACAACAAGCCTTTTAAACCCCTTGGTCTCCCAAGTAGACGAGTGAGGTCTCGTGAGGGTTTTCAAGTGAACTACCCACAAAAATAAAAGAAAATCTTTTTAGTTTTTTTCTTGAAACTAATATGTACAAAATTAGGGGAAGATACGCACATGTTCTAATCAACTAAATCACCCATGTAACCAAGTTATTGACCTGCATATGCACAGAATATACTTCAAAGCCCTCTACCTCATAAATGACACCAGAGCACTAATTTTTCACCTCGTTGAACATCACGGTTGCATTTAGTGTATGCAACAAGCCCTTTAAACCCCTCGCTCTCCCAAGTGGACGAGTGAGGTCTCGTGAGGGTTTTCAAGTGAACTACCCACAAAAATAAAAGAAAATCTTTTTAGTTTTTTCTCAAAACTAATATGTACAAAATTAGAGGAAGATATGCACACGTTCTAATCAAGTAAATCACCCATGTAACTAAGTTATTAACCTGCATATGCACAGAATGTACTTCAAAGCCCTCTACCTCATAAATGACATCAAAGCACTAATTTTTCACCCAATTGAACATCAAGATTCTGAATCCATCCCGGTGCTTGTGTGTAAGCGTATCATCATCCCAAGGCTTAGATTTACCAGAATTAGACTCAATTCCACTTGACTGACATAACTACATTATTATCATACTAACATTGGAAGCAAGATTTACCAGTAGCAATATTGTCTCAAACGGTAACACCCAGTAGCACGTGTCTCAAAGGGTAACACCCAGTAGTATGTGCCTCAAAGGGTAACGCCCAATAGTGCATACCTCAAAGGGATACTTGTCATTCCAAATTTTATTCCATCTCTTTTTCCCTTGTTTTCTTTTCTTGTTTCAAAATACATTTCTTTCCTTTTTTTTTCCCAAAGTAATCGTGTCACAAGCAAGTGGGAGAATCATTCATGGAAGCCTAAGACCTAAAGATAATGATGAAGGAATAAGTAAGGATTGGATTCCTCAATCTATAATGAAAATTGGAGTTAGAACTAGGGCTTAGAATGTTATACTGAGGGTGGATACCTATCATGCACATCCTACTTACGTACAAGCTAATAACCAAAGCATAGGGGGTTCAAGCTAATCAGAAAGAGCACAAACGTCCCCAAAAGCAAAAAATCTTTTTTTTGGATTTTTCAAAGAAAAAATGGGCACCTCACCGCCACACAAAAACTATACAACGTCCTCATTATGGGAACTATGGAGCTGAAAAGCGAGCACATAAGCTGTACAACCATAAAACCAATACAAAACCACAAATATGTACAAACTATGACACCAATACAAATCATAAACAAAACCAAAAACAAACATAAAATTACCAAAATCAAAGCCAAACCAAAACCACCAAATGACCAAAATCAAAACCAAACCAAAACAAAATAAAACCCAAACACAAAAAATCAACAAGCAAAATAACTAAATAAAGAAAAATAAAAACCAAAACCGAAAACAAAACAAAACAAATCAAGACCAAAACAAACATAATCACCCAAAATCAAAACAAAACAAGACTAAAAGGCTACAAAAAACCAAACTAGAAAACAATATGAAACTAAATAAACTAACCATAAACAAAACAAAACAAAACAAGACTCAAAAGAAAAGAAACAAAACACAAAACCAAAACATTAATTCTATTAGCCTGAAAATCATACCCTCTATGAGTTGGGTATCTAAAAAGCTCGTTAGCTTGTCCAAATGCATATGTTTCTCAAGCTAGTTTTTCAAAGAAATCCCAAACTTAATCTTGAGTTTTAGATAATAATTCTATTAAACCTCTAGGACAAATTGATTCAACATAACTCCTTGTCTCAACATTTAGACCCACAGCAATGACCTCATAAATTTTCTATTTTTCAAAATTATTTCTCAGTTGCACACGATAATCATTAAGTCTTGAAAGATAACTTCAAAAAAGTTCATGCTCATTTTGCGGAAAATGGAAAACTGACATTTGAAGTTTTTAAGGTTTTTGAAGTTTTTTCAATTTTTAGGGGTTTTTAAGTTTTTCTAAAATTTTTTCATTTTAGGCTTTTCAATTTTTTTAGTGATTTTGAAGCTTTTCTTTTTTTTTATTTTAACTTTTCTAATTTTTTTAGATTTTGGGAATTTTCAAGAAATGAACTGAACGAAGTCATAATTAATTAACGAAGCAAATGAAGTAAATCAAGATCTATGCTACTAACAAGAAAGTAGGTAAGAAAAAAGAAAATGTGACCGAATCTCATGGCGTCGTCTCCGACAACGACGCCAAAAACTTATTCGGGATCAATTCGAGTATTAAACTAAAGCCACAAGCGTACAACTTTCGTTGTAGTACTTGAGAGTCGTGTCCTCGGGGACGATGGAAAGACTAAGGTCACTTAACACGAATTTGCACTAGCATAGCGTTATTCTCAATTGATTTCAATAATAAGCAACTAAGACTATACGTTTTAGATGAATCTAATTCCAAATTTTCTCTACCATTGCCTAACACCATAAAGTAACTCCAAACATAAAACAAACTACAACTCAAAGTTACCAAGCTATATCCAATTCAAAGTTACAAACCAAGCTTCATCCAATTCAAAGTTAACTCTAATCATAATGACATTAACCAAGCTTTATGATTTAAGTTCACCTTAAACTCAAAGTTACGAAGCAAGCTAAAACAGAAAACAAACCATCAAACCATTCAATCAACCATCAAACCATACAATCGAACCAAATCAGACCAAATCATTTGAACTATAAGAGTCCAACCATCAAACCATTCAATCATAATCATCAACAAACTACCAGAATCGGGAACAACCACAACCCAAGCACTGATCTAATTCAATCCAGCTTTGATCGGGAAGCAACACAACCGAAATCATTCACCAATTCGAACTGAACTTGTAAACAGGGAGGGGGAAAAGACTTGCTATTCTAATCATCAAATTAAACTAATGCTACCATCAGCGATAAAACAAGAGGAGACAGAGAGGAAACCCAGAAATTGCAAAGAGATGGCGTGAAGAGCTCGGTCAGCCGTGTTGATCCAGCACACCACTTCAACACTTCGAACATAACTAAAGATTGGGGAAGGGAAGAAGAAAAGCCAAACCAGAGCTTCCTTACTTTGCAGCTCAGCTCGTACGTACCAACAATGGCGGTAACGCCATTGTCAGTTCACAAAACCGTAACCGGGGAGGGGGAGAAACCGGATGAAATCGTCCAAACACGAGCCAAAATCATTGCAATTGCAGCTTAATTCATGAACATCAACCGTAAATTAACAAAACTGAAACTAATTATATAAAATCCGAAACCCACAACCTAGCTAACAAAAAACCCTAACCCTTAAAATCGAAAAAAAAACGCATCTGGATTACGAGAGAAGACTCAAAAATTAAACAAATTAAAACCTGAAATCATCTAACCCCCACACCAAAACTGCACAATGTCCTCATTGTGGGAACTAAGGCCTGAAAAGCAAGCACATAAGCTATACAACCATAAAACCAATGCAAAACCACAAATATGTACGAACTGTGACACCGATAAAATCAGAAACAAAACAAAAAACAAACATAAAATTACCAAAATCAAAACCAAACCAAAGCCACTAAATAACCAACATCAAAACCAAACCAAAACAAAATAAAACCCAAACACAAAAAATCAACAAGCAAAATAACTAAATAAAGAAAAACAAAAGCCAAAACCGAAAAGAAAACAAAACCAATCAAGACCAAAACAAACGTAAGCACCCAAAATAGAAACAAAACAAGACTAAGGGGCCACAAAATACCAAACTAGAAAATAATATCAAACTAAATAAACTAACCATGAACAAAACAAAATAAGACTCAAAAGAAAAGAAACAAAACTCAAAACCAAAACACACCCATTAAGACACTAAAAAGGAAACAAAAAGAAAAGATTAATCAAAAATTAGCAAAAGAAACAAAACAAATTGAAACACAAAAATGATCCTAGATATCCACAACTAACAAGTATTTACAAAATCATAACACAACCAAGGGTGGTCATAGCCCACACGGCTCAACAAATCCCAAATTGCTCCTCAAGATCAATCACCCAATATATTCACAGTCCTAAATATGCACAACTAAGGACAAAAAAGAAAGAAAAGAAATGAAAAAGAGAAGAAGGGAGGGTGGATCGATCATACCAGGTTTTGTGCAGGTTGTAACCAAACTATGCCTCATGAAGATGAAGCAACATGAGGCTCATGGAGCATCAGTCACTCCATATTAAGCTGAAAGATGTAACTCAAATCAAAACTCCTTAAAGCACATAGCATCTTATCAAACAAAGAAGCCTAACTCAAT
The DNA here is from genome assembly GCA_029747015.1 of Carnegiea gigantea. Taxonomy (NCBI): domain Eukaryota; kingdom Viridiplantae; phylum Streptophyta; class Magnoliopsida; order Caryophyllales; family Cactaceae; genus Carnegiea; species Carnegiea gigantea. The sequence continues at coordinate 511,528 of JAKOGI010000136.1, read as the reverse complement.
CACATGGAAATGGTGAAAAGCAATGAGTTGGAGCCAGAAAGAGTACATCCACCTAGCCAACAAAGCACAAGTAAGGGCCCGCTTCAACTTATTAAACAGTTGGGCCCAATCAGAAAGGAAATGAACATACTCAGAATAAGCCCGTATTGAGGTCATTTCCCTAGAAGCTATATCAGCATCAACAAGAAGTCCAGGCAACATAGGGGGTACACATTTCACAAGTCTGTTAAGTCCAATATGCGCATGGATCTGGTCTAAAGCAAAATTCTTAGTGGCAATGATCCCAGACTCAACAAATTCAGACTTGCAATATTCAAAAAGGAAGTCAATTTGGATGGGGTCAAAAGAGAAGGGCTCATAATTAGTACAAAAACTATCATCAGAACTTCCATGGTTATCAAACTCACAAGAAAACGATTCATATTCCACATACAGAATATTATCCTCTAATTTAAATAGAAGGTCAGGAATGATGGAATCAAAAGAGAATGATTCATATTCAACGTGAAAACCCACATCAAGACCATCAATAACATCAAGTCCACATGAAAAAGATTCATATTCTGTATAAAGAATATCATCATCAAAGTCCAAAATAGTGAGTTCAGTTACCTCATCACATAATTCCTGTGAAATAGCTTCTTGTGACTCATCTAAATCACGAGGCTCAACTTTAGTTGTGATGCTTATATCTAACTCACTAACAGTATTAGATTGCTCACCCAACTCAAACTCACAAAAGTCGTTCAGAGTGGTGGGTAGGTCGGCAGAAACTAGGGCATCATCAGTGATGCCCTTAGATGAGCTAGTGCGGGGTGCAAGGTCAGGTGATAGAGATATAGGAAGGTCACTTTCTTGGTCTAGACTAGGCAAATACATGTCTTCATTCAACTCAGGCCTAGCAGAATAGGAGGGTTCAAATTCATCATCAAGACTAACATCAGGTTTAGAAGATCCTAAACTAGAATCAGGCTCACTATAAGTCTCCCTATTTTGGTTAAAACATTTGGAATATGCAGCAATTCTGGGTTTCATGGTTTCTATCATTTTATCCGATAATTCATTAATCTTCTTTTCAAAACCTGCACATGTAGCATCAACATGAGCATGATAAGGACAAGTATGAGCATCATGATTAGGAGATCCAGAATAATCACAAAAAATAAGAGGCATATAAGAATAAGATGGACCATATGAATTCAAAAAGTGGTCTGAATGATAAGAATTAGCCTGAAAATCATACTCTCCATGAGTTGGGTATCTAAAAGGCTCGTTAGCTTGCCCAAATGCATATGTTTTCCAAACTAGTTTTTCAAAGAAATTCCAAACTTAATCCTGAGTTTTAGATAATAATTCTATTAAACCTCTAGGACAAATTGATTCAACATAACTCCTTGTCTCAACATTTAGACCTACAGCAATGACCTCACAAATTTTCCATTTTCCAAAATTGTTTTTCTGTTGCGCACGATAATCATTGAGCCTATAGGTCCAAAAAAGTTCATGCTCATTTTGCGCAAAATGGAAAACTGGCATTTGAAGTCTTCAAGGTTTTTTCAATTTTTAGGGGTTTTCAAGTTTTTCTAAAATTTTTTCATTTTAGGCTTTTCAATTTTTCTAGTGATTTTGAAGTTTTTCTATTTTTTTTTTTGATTTTAACTTTTGTAATTTTTTTTAGATCCTAGCAATTTTCAAAAAATGAACTAAACGAAGTCATAATTAATTAACGAAGTAAATGAAGTAAATCAAGATCTACGCTACTAACAAGAAAGTAGGCAAGAAAAAGAAAATGTGACCGAATCTCATGGCATCGTCTCCGACAACGGCGGCAAAAACTTATTCGGGATAAATTCGAGTATCAAACTAAAGCCGCAAGTGTACAACTTTCGTTGTAGTACTTGAGGGTCGTGTCCTCGGAGTCGATGGAAAGACTAAGGTCACTTAACACGAAATTGAACTAGCATAGCATTATTCTCAATTGATTTCAATAAAAAGCAACTAGGACTATAGGTTGTAGATGAATCTAATTCCAAACTTTCTCTACCATTGCCTAACACCATAAATTAACTCCAAACATAAAACAAACTACAACTCAAAGTTACCAAGCTACATCCAATTCAAAGTTACAAACCAAGCTTCATCCAATTCAAAGTTAACTCTAATCATAATGACATTAACCAAGCTTTATGATTTAAGTTCACCTTAAACTCAAAGTTACCAAGCAAGCTAAAAGAGAAAACAAACCATCAAACCATTCAATCAACCATCAAACCATATAATCAAGCCAAATCAGACCAAATCATTTGAACTATACGAGTCCAACTATCAAACCATTCAATCATAATCATCAACAAACTACCAGAATCAGAAACAACCAAAACCCAAGCACTGATCTAATTCAATCCAGCTTTGATCGGGAAGCAACACAACCGAAATCATTTACCAATTCAAACTGCACTTGTAAACAGGGAGGGGGAAAAGACTTGCTATTTCAATCATCAAATTAAACTAATACTATCGTCAGTGATAAAACAAGAGGAGACGGAGGGCAAACCCAGAAATTGCAAAGAGATGGCGTGAAGAGCTCGGTCAGCTGTGTTGATCCAGCGCACCACTTCAACACTTCGAACAGAACTAAAGATTGGGGAAGCGAAGAAGAAAAGCCAAACCAGAGCTTCCTTGCTTTGCAGCTCAGCTTGTATGTACCAGCAATGGCGGTAACGCCATTGTCAGTTTACAAAACCGTAACCGGGGAGGGGGAGAAATCAGATGAAATTGGCTAAACATGAGCCAAAATCAATACAATTGCAGCTTAATTCAAGAACATCAACCGTAAATTAACAAAACTGAAACTAATTACATAAAATCCGAAACCCACAACCTAGCTAACATCAAACCCTAACCCTTAAAATCGAAAAAAAAACGCATCTGGATTACTAGAGAAGACTCAAAAATTAAACAAATTAAAACCTAAAATCATCTAACTCTCACACCAAAACTGCACAATGTCCTCATTATGGGAACTAAGGCGCTGAAAAGCAAGGACATAACCTATACAACCATAAAACCCATACAAAACCACAAATATGTACGAACTGTGACACCAATACAAATCACAAACAAAACAAAAAACAAACATAAAATTACCAAAATCAAAACCAAACCAAAGCCACTAAATGACCAACATCAAAACCAAACCAAAACAAAATATAACTCAAACACAAAAACTCAACAAGCAAAATAACTAAATAAAGAAAAATAAAAACCAAAACCGAAAAGAAAACAAAACCAATCAAGAGCAAAACAAACATAATCACCCAAAATAGAAACAAAACAAGGCTAAGGGGCTACAAAATACCAAACTAGAAAATAATATCAAACTAAATAAACTAACCCCGAACAAAACAAAATAAGACTCAAAAGAAAAGAGACGAAACACAAAACCAAAACACACCCATTAAGACACTAGAAAGGAAACAAAAATAAAAGATTGATCAAAAATTAGCAAACGAAACAAAACAAATTGAAACACAAAAATAATCCGAGATATCCACAACTAACAAGTATTCACAAAATCATAACACAACCAAGGGTGGTCATAGCCCACACGGCTCAACAAATCCCAAATTGCTCCTCAAGATCGATCACCCAATATATTCACAATCCTAAATATCCACAACTAAGGACAAAAAAGAAAGAAAAGAAATGAAAAGGAGAAGAAGGGAGGTGGAACGATCATACCAGGTTGGGTACAGGTTGTACCCAAACTATGCCTCACGAAGATGAAGCAACATGAGGCTTATGGAGGATCAGCCACTCCATATTAAGCTGAAAAATGTAACTCAAATCAAAACTCCTTAAAACACATATGATCTTATCAAACAAAGAAGCCTAACTCTCAATCACATGGAAACAGTGAAAAGCAGTGAATTGGAGCCAGAAAGAGTACATCCGCCTAGCCAACAAAGTACAAGTAAGGGCCCGCTTCAACTTATTAAATAGTTGGGCCCAATCAAAAAGGAAACGAACATACTCAGAATAAGCCCGTATTGAGGTCATTGGCCTAGAAACTATATCAGCATCAACAAGCAGTCTAGGCAACATAGGGGGTGCACATTTCACAAGTCTGTTAAGCCCAATATGCGTATGGGTCTGGTCTAAAGCAAAATTCTTAGTAGCAATGATCCCAGACTCAACAAATTCAGACTTGCAATATTCAAAAAGGAAGTTAATTTGGATGGGGTCAAAAGAGAAGGACTCATAATCAGTACCAAAACCATCATCAGAACTTCCATGGATATCAAACTCACAAGAAAATGATTCATATTCCACATACAGAATATTATCCTCTAATTTAAATAGAAGGTCAGGAATGATGGAATCAAAAGAGAATGATTCATATTCAACGTGAAAACCCACATCAAGACCATCAGTAACATCAAATCCATATGAAAAAGATTCATATTATGCATAAAGAATATCATCATCAAAGTCTAAAATAGTGAGTTCAGTTACCTCATCGCATAATTCCTATGAAATAGCTTCTTATGACTCATCTAAATCACGAGGCTCAACTTCAGGTGTGATGCTTATATCTAACTCACGAACAATATCAGATTGCTCACCCAACACAAATTCACAAAAGTCGTTCAGAGTGGTAGACAGGTCGGCAGAAATTAGGGCATCATCAGCGATGCCCTTAGATGAGCTAGTGCGGGGTGCAAGGTCAGGTGATAGAGATATAGGAAGGTCACTTTGTTGGTCTAGACTAGGCAAATACATGTCTTCATTCAAGTTAGGCCTAGCAGAATAAGAGGGTTCAAATTCATCATCAAGACTAACATCAGGTTTAGAAGATCCTAAACTAGAATCAAGCTCACTATAAGTCTCCCTATTTTGGTTAAAACATTAGGAATATGTAGCAATTCTCGGTTTCATGGTTTCTATCATTTTATCAGATAATTCATTAATCTTCTTTTCAAAACCTACACATGTAGCGTCAACATAAGCATGATAAGCATAAGTATGAGCATCATGATCAGGAGATCCACAATAATCACACATAATATGAGGCATATAAGAATAAGATGGGCCATATGAATTCAAAAAGTGGTTTGAAGGGTAAGAATTAGCCTAAAAATCATACTCTCCATGAGTTGGGTATCTAAAAGGCTCGTTAGCTTGTCCAAATACATATGTTTTCCAAGCTAGTTTTTCAAAGAAATCCCAAACTTAATCTTGAGTTTTAGATAATAATTCTATTAAACCTCTAGGACAAATTGATTCAACATAACTCCTTGTCTCAACGTTTAGACTCACAGCAATGACCTCACAAATTTTCCATTTTCCAAAATTGTTTTTCTGTTGCGCATGATAATCATTAAGCCTTGAAAGATAACTCCAAAAAAGTTCATGCTCATTTTGCAGAAAATGGAAAACTGGCATTTGAAGTCTTTAAGGTTTTTAAAATTTTTTCAATTTTTAGGGGTTTTCAAGTTTTTCTAAAATTTTTTCATTTTAGGCTTTTTAATTTTTCTAGTGATTTTGAAGTTTTTCTATTTTTTTTTTGATTTTAACTTTTCTAATTTTTTTAAGATTTTGGGAATTTGAAAGAAATGAACAAAACGAAGTCATAATTAATTAACGAAGTAAATGAAGTAAATCAAGATCTATGCTACTAACAAGAAAGTAGGCAAGAAAAAGAAAATGTGACCGAATCTCATGGCGTCATCTCCGACAACGGCGCCAAAAACTTGTTCGGGATAAATTCGAGTGTCAAACTAAAGCCGCAAGCGTACAACTTTCGTTGTAGTACTTGAGGGTCGTGTCCTCAGAGACGATGGAAAGACTCAGGTCACGTAACACGAAATTGAACTAGCATAGCGTTATTCTCAATTGATTTCAATGATTTGCAACTAAGACAATAGGTTGTAGATGAATCTAATTCCAAATTATCTCTACCATTGCCTAACACCATAAATTAACTCCAAACATAAAACAAACTACAACTCAAAGTTACCAAGCCACATTCAATTCAAAGTTACAAACCAAGCTTCATCCAATTCAAAGTTAACTGTAATCATAATGACATTAACCAAGCTTTATGATTTAAGTTCACCTTAAACTCAAAGTTACCAGGCAAGCTAAAACAGAAAACAAACCATCAAACCATTCAATCAACCATCAAACCATACAATCGAGCCAAATCAGACCAAATCATTTGAACTATACGCGTCCAACCATCAAACCATTCAATCATAATCATCAGCAAACTACGAGAATCGGGAACAACCAAAACCCAAGCACTAATCTAATTCAATCCAGCTTTGATCGGGAAGCAACACAACCGAAATCATTCACCAATTCGAACCGCACTTGTAAACAGGGAGGGGGAAAAGACATGCTATTTCAATCATCAAATTAAACTAATACTACCGTCAGTGATAAAACAAGCGGAGACGGAGTGCAAACCCAGAAATTGCAAAGAGATGGCGTGAAGAGCTCGGTCAGCCGTGTTGATCCAGCACACCACTTCAACACTTCAAACAGAACTAAAGATTGGGGAAGTGAAGAAGAAAAGCCAAACCAGAGCTTCCTTGCTTTACAGCTCAGCTCGCATGTACCAGCAATGGCGGTAACGCCATTGTCAGTTTACAAAACCGCAATCGGGGAGGGGGAGAAATCGAATGAAATCGGCTAAACACAAGCCAAAATCATTACAATTGCAGCTTAATTCATGAACATCAACCGTAAATTAACAAAACTGAAACTAATTATATAAAATCCGAAACCCACAACCTAGCTAACATCAAACCCTAACCCTTAAAATCGAAAAAAAAAAGCATCAGGATTACCAGAGAAGACTCAAAAATTAAACAAATTAAAACCTAAAATCATCTAACCCCGACGCCAAAACTGCACAATGTCCTCATTGTGGGAACTAAGGCACTGAAAAGCAAGGACATAAGCTATACAACCATAAAACCCATGCAAAACCACAAATATGTTCGAACTGTGACACCAATACAAATCACAAACAAAACAAAAAACAAACATAAAATTACCAAAATCAAAACCAAACCAAAGCCACTAAATGATCAACATCAAAACCAAACCAAAACAAAATATAACTCAAACACAAAAAATCAACAAGCAAAATAACTAAATAAAGAAAAATAAAAACCAAAACCAAAACCGAAAAGAAAACAAAACCAATCAAGAGCAAAGCAAACATAATCACCCAAAATAGAATCAAAACAAGACTAAGGGGCTGCAAAATACCAAACTAGAAAATAATATCAAACTAAATAAACTAACCACGAACAAAACAAAATAAGACTCAAAAGAAAAGAGACAAAACACAAAACCAAAACACACCCATTAAGACACTAGAAAGGAAACAAAAATAAAAGATTAATCAAAAATTAGCAAAAGAAACAAAACAAATTGAAACACAAAAATAATCCTAGATATCCGCAACTAACAAGTATTCACAAAATCATAACATAACCAAGGGTGGTCATAGCCCACATGGCTCAACAAATCTCAAATTGCTCCTCAAGATCGATCACCCAATATATTCACAGTCCTAAATATCCACAACTAAGGACAAAAAAGAAAGAAAAGAAATGAAAACTACCCAAACCATGCCTCACGAAGATGAAGCAACATGAGGCTTATGGAGGATCAGCCACTCCATATTAAGCTGAAAAATGTAACTCAAATCAAAACTCCTTAAAGCACATAGCATCTTATCAAACAAAGAAGCCTAACTCTCAATCACATGGAAACAGTGAAAAGAAGTGAGTTGGAGCCAGAAAGAGTACATCCACCTAGCCAACAAAGCACAAGTAAGGGCCCGCTTCAACTTATTAAACAGTTGGGCCCAATCAGAAAGGAAATGAACATACTCAGAATAAGCCCGTATTGAGGTCATTGCCCTAGAAACTATATCAGCATCAACAAGCAGTTTAGGCAACATAGGAGGTACACATTTCACAAGTCTGTTAAGTCCAATATGCGTATGGGTCTGGTCTAAAGCAAAATTCTTAGTAGCAATGATACCAGACTCAATAAATTCAGACTTGCAATATTCAAAAAGGAAGTCAATTTGGATGGGGTCAAAAGAGAAGGACTCATAATTAGTACAAAAACCATCATCAGAACTTCCATGGTTATCAAACTCACAAGAAAACGATTCATATTCCACATACAGAATATTATCCTCTAATTTAAATAGAAGGTCAGGAATGATGGAATCAAAAGAGAATGATTCATATTCAACGTGAAAACCCACATCAAGACCATCAGTAACATCAAATCCATATGAAGAAGATTCATATTCTGCTTAAAGAACATCATCATCAAAGTCCAAAATAGTGAGTTCAGTTACCTCATTGCATAATTCCTGTGAAATATCTTCTTGTGACTCATCTAAATCACGAGGCTCAACTTCAGGTGTGATGCTTATATCTAACTCACTAACAATATCAGATTGCTCACCCAAGTCAAACTCACAAAAGTCATTCAGAGTGGTGGGTAGGTCGGCAGAAACTAGGACATCATCAGTGATGCCCTTAGATGAGCTAGTGCGGGGTACAAGGTCAGGTGATAGAGATGTGGGAAGGTCACTTTCTTGGTCTAAACTAGGCAAATACATGTCTTCATTCAAGTCAGGCCTAACAGAATGAGAGGGTTCAAATTCATCATCAAGACCAATATCAGGTTTCGAAGATCCTAAACTAGAATCAAGCTCACTATAAGTCTCGCATTTTTGGTTAAAACATTAGGAACATGCAGCAATTCTCGGTTTCATGGTTTCTATCATTTTATCAGACAATTCATTAATCTTCTTTTCAAAACCTGCACATGTAGCATCAACATAAGCACGATAAGGACAAGTATGAGCATCATGATCAGGAGATTCACAATAATCACACAAAATAAGAGGCATATAAGAATAAGATGGGCCGTATGAATTAAAAAAGTGGTCTGAAGGGTAAGAATTAGCCTGAAAATCATACTCTCCATGAGTTGGGTATCTGAAAGGCTCGTTAGCTTGCCCAAATGCATATGTTTCCCGAGCTAGTTTTTCAAAGAAATCCCAAACTTAATCTTGAGTTTTAGATAATAATTCTAATAAACCTCTTAGACAAATTGATTCAATATAACTCCTTGTCTCAACATTTAGACCCACAGCAATGACATCATAAATTTCCCATTTTTCAAAATTGTTTTTCAGTTGCGCACGATAATCATTATGCCTTGAAAGATAACTCCAAAAAAGTTCATGCTCATTTTGCGGAAAATGGAAAACTGGCATTTGAAGTTTTTAAGGTTTTCAAAGTTTTTTCAATTTTTATGGGTTTTTAAGTTTTTCTAAAATTTTTTCATTTTAGGCTTTTCAATTTTTTTAGTGATTTTGAAGTTTTTCTTTTTTTTGTTTTTTTTGATTTTAACTTTTCTAATTTTTTTTAGATTTTGGGAATTTTAAAGAAATGAACTAAATGAAGTCATAATTAATTAACAAACTAAATGAAGTAAATCAAGATCTACGCTACTAACAAGAAAGTAGGTAAGAAAAAGAAAATGTGACCGAATCTCATGGCGTCGTCTCCGACACGACGCCAAAAACTTGTTCGGGATAAATTCGAGTGTCAAACTAAAGCCGTAAGCGTACAACTTTCGTTGTAGTACTTGAGGGTCGTGTCCTCGGGGACGATGGAAAGACTAAGGTCACTTAACACGAAATTGAACTAGCATAGCGTTATTCTCAATTGATTTCAATGATTTGCAACTACGACTATAGGTTGTAGATGAATCTAATTCCAAATTCTCTCTACCATTGCCTAACACCATAAATTAACTCCAAACATATAACAAACTACAACTCAAAGTTACCAAGCCACATCCAATTCAAAGTTACAAACCAAGCTTCATCCAATTCAAAGTTAACTCTAATTATAATGACATTAACCAAGCTTTATGATTTAAGTTCACCTTAAACTCAAAGTTACCAAGCAAGCTAAAATAGAAAACAAACCATCAAACCATTCAATCAGCCATCAAACCATACAATCGACCCAAATCAGACCAAATCATTTGAATTATACGAGTCCAACCATCAAACCATTCAATCATAATTATCAACAAACTACCAGAATCGGGAACAAGCAAAACCCAAGCACTGATCTAATTCAATCCAGCTTTAATCGGGAAGCAACAGAACCGAAATCATTCGCCAATTCGAACTGAACTTGTAAACAGGGAGGGGGAAACGAGTTACTATTTCAATCATCAAATTAAACTAATGCTACCATCAGTGATAAAACAAGAGGAGACGGAGAGCAAACCCAGAAATTGTAAAGAGATGGCGTGAAGAGCTCGGTCAGCCGTGTTGATCGAACACACCACTTCAACACTTCGAACAGAACTAAAGATTGGGGAAGGGAAGAAGAAAAGCCAAACCAGAGCTTCCTTACTTTGCAGCTCAGCTCGTACGTACCAACAATGGCGGTAACGCCATTGTCAGTTCACAAAACCGTAACCGGGGGGGAGAAATCAGATGAAATCGGCCAAACACGAGCCAAAATCATTGCAATTGCAGCTTAATTCATGAACATCAACCATAAATTAACAAAACTGAAACTAATTACATAAAATCCTAAACCCACAACCTAGCTAACATCAAACCCTAACCCTTAAAGTCGAAAAAAAAGGCATCTAGATTATGAGAGAATACTCAAAAATTAAACAAATTAAATCCTAAAATCAGCTAACCTCGACACCAAAACTGTACAATGTCCTCATTATGGGAACTAAGGCGCTGAATAGCAAGCGCATAAGCTATACAATCATAAAACCAATACAAAACCACAAATATGTACGAACTGTGACACCAATACAAATCACAAACAAAACAGAAAGCAAACATAAAATTACCAAAATGAAAACCAAACCAAAGCTACTAAATGACCAACATCAAAACCAAACCAAAACAAAATAAAACCCAAACACAAAAAATCAACAAGCAAAATAACTAAATACAGAAAAATAAAAACCAAAACCGAAAAGAAAACAAAACCAATCAAGAGCAAAACAAGCATACTCACCCAAAATAGAAACAAAACAAGACTAAGGGGTTGCAAAATACCAAGCTAGAAGATAATATCAAACTAAATAAACTAACCGTGAACAAAACAAAATAAGACTCAAAAGAAAAGAAACAAAACACAAAACTAAAACACACCCATTCAGACACTAAAAAGGAAACAAAAAGAAAAGATTAATCAAAAATTAGCAAAAGAAACAAAACAAATTGAAACACAAAAATAATCCTAGATATCCACAACTAACAAGTTTTAACAAAATCATAACACAACCAAGGGTGGTTATAGCCCACACGGCTCAACAAATCCCAAATTGCTCCTCAAGATCGATCACCCAATATATTCACAGTCCTAAATATCCACAAATGTACAACTTTCGTTGTAGTACTTGAGGGTCGTGTTCTCGGGGACGATGGAAAGGCTAAGGTCACTTAACACGAAATTGAACTAGCACAGCGTTATTCTCAATTGGCTTCAATGATTTGTAACTAAGACTATAGGTTGTAGATGAATCTAATTCAAAATTTTCTCTACCATTGCCTAACACCACAACTTAACTCCAAACATAAAACAAACTACAACTCAAAGTTACCATGCTACATCCAATTCAAAGTTACAAACCATGCTTCATCCAATTCAAAGTTGACTCCAATCATAATGATACAAACCAAGCTTTATGATTTAAGTTCACCTTAAACTCAAAGTTACCAAGCAAGCTAAAATAGAAAACAAACCATCAAACCATTCAATCAACCATCAAACCATACAATCGAACCAAATCAGACCAAATCATTTGAACGATACGAGTCCAACCATCAAACCATTCAATCATAATCATCAACAAACTACCAGAATCGGGAACAACCAAAACCCAAGCACTGATCTAATTCAATCCAGCTTTAATCGGGAAGCAACACAACCGAAATCATTCACCAATTCGAACTGAACTTGTAAACAGGGGAGGGGGAAAAGACTTGCTATTTCAATCATCAAATTAAACTAATACTACCGTCAGTGATAAAACAAGCGGAGACGGAGTGCAAACCCAGAAATTGCAAAGAGATGGCGTGAAGAGCTCGGTCAGCCGTGTTGATCCAACACACCACTTCAACACTTCAAACAGAGCTAAAGATTGGGGAAGCGAAGAAGAAAAGCCAAACCAGAGCTTCCTTGCTTTACAGCTTAGCTCGCATGTACCAGCAATGGCGGTAACGCCATTGTCAGTTTACAAAACCGCAATCGGGGAGGGGGAGAAATCGAATGAAATCGGCTAAACACAAGCCCAAATCATTACAATTGCAGCTTAATTCATGAACATCAACCGTAAATTAACAAAACTGAAACTAATTATATAAAATCCGAAACCCACAACCTAGCTAACATCAAACCCTAACCCTTAAAATCGAAAAAAAAAAGCATCAGGATTACCAGAGAAGACTCAAAAATTAAACAAATTAAAACCTAAAATCATCTAACCCCGACGCCAAAACTGCACAATGTCCTCATTGTGGGAACTAAGGCACTGAAAAGCAAGGACATAAGCTATACAACCATAAAACCCATGCAAAACCACAAATATGTTCGAACTGTGACACCAATACAAATCACAAACAAAACAAAAAACAAACATAAAATTACCAAAATCAAAACCAAACCAAAGCCACTAAATGATCAACATCAAAACCAAACCAAAACAAAATATAACTCAAACACAAAAAATCAACAAGCAAAATAACTAAATAAAGAAAAATAAAAACCAAAACCAAAACCGAAAAGAAAACAAAACCAATCAAGAGCAAAGCAAACATAATCACCCAAAATAGAATCAAAACAAGACTAAGGGGCTGCAAAATACCAAACTAGAAAATAATATCAAACTAAATAAACTAACCACGAACAAAACAAAATAAGACTCAAAAGAAAAGAGACAAAACACAAAACCAAAACACACCCATTAAGACACTAGAAAGGAAACAAAAATAAAAGATTAATCAAAAATTAGCAAAAGAAACAAAACAAATTGAAACACAAAAATAATCCTAGATATCCGCAACTAACAAGTATTCACAAAATCATAACATAACCAAGGGTGGTCATAGCCCACATGGCTCAACAAATCTCAAATTGCTCCTCAAGATCGATCACCCAATATATTCACAGTCCTAAATATCCACAACTAAGGACAAAAAAGAAAGAAAAGAAATGAAAACTACCCAAACCATGCCTCACGAAGATGAAGCAACATGAGGCTTATGGAGGATCAGCCACTCCATATTAAGCTGAAAAATGTAACTCAAATCAAAACTCCTTAAAGCACATAGCATCTTATCAAACAAAGAAGCCTAACTCTCAATCACATGGAAACAGTGAAAAGAAGTGAGTTGGAGCCAGAAAGAGTACATCCACCTAGCCAACAAAGCACAAGTAAGGGCCCGCTTCAACTTATTAAACAGTTGGGCCCAATCAGAAAGGAAATGAACATACTCAGAATAAGCCCGTATTGAGGTCATTGCCCTAGAAACTATATCAGCATCAACAAGCAGTTTAGGCAACATAGGAGGTACACATTTCACAAGTCTGTTAAGTCCAATATGCGTATGGGTCTGGTCTAAAGCAAAATTCTTAGTAGCAATGATACCAGACTCAATAAATTCAGACTTGCAATATTCAAAAAGGAAGTCAATTTGGATGGGGTCAAAAGAGAAGGACTCATAATTAGTACAAAAACCATCATCAGAACTTCCATGGTTATCAAACTCACAAGAAAACGATTCATATTCCACATACAGAATATTATCCGCTAATTTAAATAGAAGGTCAGGAATGATGGAATCAAAAGAGAATGATTCATATTCAACGTGAAAACCCACATCAAGACCATCAGTAACATCAAATCCATATGAAGAAGATTCATCTTCTGCATAAAGAACATCATCATCAAAGTCCAAAATAGTGAGTTCAGTTACCTCATTGCATAATTCCTGTGAAATAGCTTCTTGTGACTCATCTAAATCACGAGGCTCAACTTCAGGTGTGATGCTTATATCTAACTCACTAACAATATCAGATTGCTCACCCAAGTCAAACTCACAAAAGTCGTTCAGAGTGGTGGGTAGGTCGGCAGAAACTAGGACATCATCAGTGATGCCCTTAGATGAGCTAGTGCGGGGTACAAGGTCAGGTGATAGAGATGTGGGAAGGTCACTTTCTTGGTCTAAACTAGGCAAATACATGTCTTCATTCAAGTCAGGCCTAACAGAATGAGAGGGTTCAAATTCATCATCAAGACCAATATCAGGTTTCGAAGATCCTAAACTAGAATCAAGCTCACTATAAGTCTCGCATTTTTGGTTAAAACATTAGGAACATGCAGCAATTCTCAGTTTCATGGTTTCTATCATTTTATCAGACAATTCATTAATCTTCTTTTCAAAACCTGCACATGTAGCATCAACATAAGCACGATAAGGACAAGTATGAGCATCATGATCAGGAGATTCACAATAATCACACAAAATAAGAGGCATATAAGAATAAGATGGGCCGTATGAATTAAAAAAGTGGTCTGAAGGGTAAGAATTAGCCTGAAAATCATACTCTCCATGAGTTGGGTATCTGAAAGGCTCGTTAGCTTGCCCAAATGCATATGTTTCCCGAGCTAGTTTTTCAAAGAAATCCCAAACTTAATCTTGAGTTTTAGATAATAATTCTAATAAACCTCTTGGACAAATTGATTCAATATAACTCCTTGTCTCAACATTTAGACCCACAGCAATGACATCATAAATTTCCCATTTTTCAAAATTGTTTTTCAGTTGCGCACGATAATCATTATGCCTTGAAAGATAACTCCAAAAAAGTTCATGCTCATTTTGCGGAAAATGGAAAACTGGCATTTGAAGTTTTTAAGGTTTTCAAAGTTTTTTCAATTTTTATGGGTTTTTAAGTTTTTCTAAAATTTTTTCATTTTAGGCTTTTCAATTTTTTTAGTGATTTTGAAGTTTTTCTTTTTTTTGTTTTTTTTGATTTTAACTTTTCTAATTTTTTTTAGATTTTGGGAATTTTAAAGAAATGAACTAAATGAAGTCATAATTAATTAACAAACTAAATGAAGTAAATCAAGATCTACGCTACTAACAAGAAAGTAGGTAAGAAAAAGAAAATGTGACCGAATCTCACGGCGTCGTCTCCGACACGACGCCAAAAACTTGTTCGGGATAAATTCGAGTGTCAAACTAAAGCCGTAAGCGTACAACTTTCGTTGTAGTACTTGAGGGTCGTGTCCTCGGGGACGATGGAAAGACTAAGGTCACTTAACACGAAATTGAACTAGCATAGCGTTATTCTCAATTGATTTCAATGATTTGCAACTACGACTATAGGTTGTAGATGAATCTAATTCCGAATTCTCTCTACCATTGCCTAACACCATAAATTAACTCCAAACATATAACAAACTACAACTCAAAGTTACCAAGCCACATCCAATTCAAAGTTACAAACCAAGCTTCATCCAATTCAAAGTTAACTCTAATTATAATGACATTAACCAAGCTTTATGATTTAAGTTCACCTTAAACTCAAAGTTACCAAGCAAGCTAAAATAGAAAACAAACCATCAAACCATTCAATCAACCATCAAACCATACAATCGACCCAAATCAGACTAAATCATTTGAATTATACGAGTCCAACCATCAAACCATTCAATCATAATTATCAACAAACTACCAGAATCGGGAACAAGCAAAACCCAAGCACTGATCTAATTCAATCCAGCTTTAATCGGGAAGCAACAGAACCGAAATCATTCGCCAATTCGAACTGAACTTGTAAACAGGGAGGGGGAAACGAGTTACTATTTCAATCATCAAATTAAACTAATGCTACCATCAGTGATAAAACAAGAGGAGACGGAGAGCAAACCCAGAAATTGTAAAGAGATGGCGTGAAGAGCTCGGTCAGCCGTGTTGATCTAACACACCACTTCAACACTTCGAACAGAACTAAAGATTGGGGAAGGGAAGAAGAAAAGCCAAACCAGAGCTTCCTTACTTTGCAGCTCAGCTCGTACGTACCAACAATGGCGGTAACGCCATTGTCAGTTCACAAAACCGTAACCGGGGGGAGAAATCAGATGAAATCGGCCAAACACGAGCCAAAATCATTGCAATTGCAGCTTAATTCATGAACATCAACCATAAATTAACAAAACTGAAACTAATTACATAAAATCCTAAACCCACAACCAAGCTAACATCAAACCCTAACCCTTAAAGTCGAAAAAAAAGGCATCTAGATTATGAGAGAATACTCAAAAATTAAACAAATTAAATCCTAAAATCAGCTAACCTCGACACCAAAACTGTACAATGTCCTCATTATGGGAACTAAGGCGCTGAATAGCAAGCGCATAAGCTATACAATCATAAAACCAATACAAAACCACAAATATGTACGAACTGTGACACCAATACAAATCACAAACAAAACAGAAAGCAAACATAAAATTACCAAAATGAAAACCAAACCAAAGCTACTAAATGACCAACATCAAAACCAAACCAAAACAAAATAAAACCCAAACACAAAAAATCAACAAGCAAAATAACTAAATACAGAAAAATAAAAACCAAAACCGAAAAGAAAACAAAACCAATCAAGAGCAAAACAAGCATACTCACCCAAAATAGAAACAAAACAAGACTAAGGGGTTGCAAAATACCAAGCTAGAAGATAATATCAAACTAAATAAACTAACCGTGAACAAAACAAAATAAGACTCAAAAGAAAAGAAACAAAACACAAAACTAAAACACACCCATTCAGACACTAAAAAGGAAACAAAAAGAAAAGATTAATCAAAAATTAGCAAAAGAAACAAAACAAATTGAAACACAAAAATAATCCTAGATATCCACAACTAACAAGTTTTAACAAAATCATAACACAACCAAGGGTGGTTATAGCCCACACGGCTCAACAAATCCCAAATTGCTCCTCAAGATCGATCACCCAATATATTCACAGTCCTAAATATCCACAAATGTACAACTTTCGTTGTAGTACTTGAGGGTCGTGTTCTCGGGGACGATGGAAAGGCTAAGGTCACTTAACACGAAATTGAACTAGCACAGCGTTATTCTCAATTGGCTTCAATGATTTGTAACTAAGACTATAGGTTGTAGATGAATCTAATTCAAAATTTTCTCTACCATTGCCTAACACCACAACTTAACTCCAAACATAAAACAAACTACAACTCAAAGTTACCATGCTACATCCAATTCAAAGTTACAAACCATGCTTCATCCAATTCAAAGTTGACTCCAATCATAATGATACAAACCAAGCTTTATGATTTAAGTTCACCTTAAACTCAAAGTTACCAAGCAAGCTAAAATAGAAAACAAACCATCAAACCATTCAATCAACCATCAAACCATACAATCGAACCAAATCAGACCAAATCATTTGAACGATACGAGTCCAACCATCAAACCATTCAATCATAATCATCAACAAACTACCAGAATCGGGAACAACCAAAACCCAAGCACTGATCTAATTCAATCCAGCTTTAATCGGGAAGCAACACAACCGAAATCATTCACCAATTCGAACTGAACTTGTAAACAGGGGAGGGGGAAAAGACTTGCTATTTCAATCATCAAATTAAACTAATACTACCGTCAGTGATAAAACAAGCGGAGACGGAGTGCAAACCCAGAAATTGCAAAGAGATGGCGTGAAGAGCTCGGTCAGCCGTGTTGATCCAACACACCACTTCAACACTTCAAACAGAGCTAAAGATTGGGGAAGCGAAGAAGAAAAGCCAAACCAGAGCTTCCTTGCTTTACAGCTTAGCTCGCATGTACCAGCAATGGCGGTAACGCCATTGTCAGTTTACAAAACCGCAATCGGGGAGGGGGAGAAATCGAATGAAATCGGCTAAACACAAGCCAAAATCATTACAATTGCAGCTTAATTCATGAACATCAACCGTAAATTAACAAAACTGAAACTAATTATATAAAATCCGAAACCCACAACCTAGCTAACATCAAACCCTAACCCTTAAAATCGAAAAAAAAAAGCATCAGGATTACCAGAGAAGACTCAAAAATTAAACAAATTAAAACCTAAAATCATCTAACCCCGACGCCAAAACTGCACAATGTCCTCATTGTGGGAACTAAGGCACTGAAAAGCAAGGACATAAGCTATACAACCATAAAACCCATGCAAAACCACAAATATGTTCGAACTGTGACACCAATACAAATCACAAACAAAACAAAAAACAAACATAAAATTACCAAAATCAAAACCAAACCAAAGCCACTAAATGATCAACATCAAAACCAAACCAAAACAAAATATAACTCAAACACAAAAAATCAACAAGCAAAATAACTAAATAAAGAAAAATAAAAACCAAAACCAAAACCGAAAAGAAAACAAAACCAATCAAGAGCAAAGCAAACATAATCACCCAAAATAGAATCAAAACAAGACTAAGGGGCTGCAAAATACCAAACTAGAAAATAATATCAAACTAAATAAACTAACCACGAACAAAACAAAATAAGACTCAAAAGAAAAGAGACAAAACACAAAACCAAAACACACCCATTAAGACACTAGAAAGGAAACAAAAATAAAAGATTAATCAAAAATTAGCAAAAGAAACAAAACAAATTGAAACACAAAAATAATCCTAGATATCCGCAACTAACAAGTATTCACAAAATCATAACATAACCAAGGGTGGTCATAGCCCACATGGCTCAACAAATCTCAAATTGCTCCTCAAGATCGATCACCCAATATATTCACAGTCCTAAATATCCACAACTAAGGACAAAAAAGAAAGAAAAGAAATGAAAACTACCCAAACCATGCCTCACGAAGATGAAGCAACATGAGGCTTATGGAGGATCAGCCACTCCATATTAAGCTGAAAAATGTAACTCAAATCAAAACTCCTTAAAGCACATAGCATCTTATCAAACAAAGAAGCCTAACTCTCAATCACATGGAAACAGTGAAAAGAAGTGAGTTGGAGCCAGAAAGAGTACATCCACCTAGCCAACAAAGCACAAGTAAGGGCCCGCTTCAACTTATTAAACAGTTGGGCCCAATCAGAAAGGAAATGAACATACTCAGAATAAGCCCGTATTGAGGTCATTGCCCTAGAAACTATATCAGCATCAACAAGCAGTTTAGGCAACATAGGAGGTACACATTTCACAAGTCTGTTAAGTCCAATATGCGTATGGGTCTGGTCTAAAGCAAAATTCTTAGTAGCAATGATACCAGACTCAATAAATTCAGACTTGCAATATTCAAAAAGGAAGTCAATTTGGATGGGGTCAAAAGAGAAGGACTCATAATTAGTACAAAAACCATCATCAGAACTTCCATGGTTATCAAACTCACAAGAAAACGATTCATATTCCACATACAGAATATTATCCGCTAATTTAAATAGAAGGTCAGGAATGATGGAATCAAAAGAGAATGATTCATATTCAACGTGAAAACCCACATCAAGACCATCAGTAACATCAAATCCATATGAAGAAGATTCATCTTCTGCATAAAGAACATCATCATCAAAGTCCAAAATAGTGAGTTCAGTTACCTCATTGCATAATTCCTGTGAAATAGCTTCTTGTGACTCATCTAAATCACGAGGCTCAACTTCAGGTGTGATGCTTATATCTAACTCACTAACAATATCAGATTGCTCACCCAAGTCAAACTCACAAAAGTCAGTTCAGAGTGGTGGGTAGGTCGGCAGAAACTAGGACATCATCAGTGATGCCCTTAGATGAGCTAGTGCGGGGTACAAGGTCAGGTGATAGAGATGTGGGAAGGTCACTTTCTTGGTCTAAACTAGGCAAATACATGTCTTCATTCAAGTCAGGCCTAACAGAATGAGAGGGTTCAAATTCATCATCAAGACCAATATCAGGTTTCGAAGATCCTAAACTAGAATCAAGCTCACTATAAGTCTCGCATTTTTGGTTAAAACATTAGGAACATGCAGCAATTCTCAGTTTCATGGTTTCTATCATTTTATCAGACAATTCATTAATCTTCTTTTCAAAACCTGCACATGTAGCATCAACATAAGCACGATAAGGACAAGTATGAGCATCATGATCAGGAGATTCACAATAATCACACAAAATAAGAGGCATATAAGAATAAGATGGGCCGTATGAATTAAAAAAGTGGTCTGAAGGGTAAGAATTAGCCTGAAAATCATACTCTCCATGAGTTGGGTATCTGAAAGGCTCGTTAGCTTGCCCAAATGCATATGTTTCCCGAGCTAGTTTTTCAAAGAAATCCCAAACTTAATCTTGAGTTTTAGATAATAATTCTAATAAACCTCTTAGACAAATTGATTCAATATAACTCCTTGTCTCAACATTTAGACCCACAGCAATGACATCATAAATTTCCCATTTTTCAAAATTGTTTTTCAGTTGCGCACGATAATCATTATGCCTTGAAAGATAACTCCAAAAAAGTTCATGCTCATTTTGCGGAAAATGGAAAACTGGCATTTGAAGTTTTTAAGGTTTTCAAAGTTTTTTCAATTTTTATGGGTTTTTAAGTTTTTCTAAAATTTTTTCATTTTAGGCTTTTCAATTTTTTTAGTGATTTTGAAGTTTTTCTTTTTTTTGTTTTTTTTGATTTTAACTTTTCTAATTTTTTTTAGATTTTGGGAATTTTAAAGAAATGAACTAAATGAAGTCATAATTAATTAACAAACTAAATGAAGTAAATCAAGATCTACGCTACTAACAAGAAAGTAGGTAAGAAAAAGAAAATGTGACCGAATCTCACGGCGTCGTCTCCGACACGACGCCAAAAACTTGTTCGGGATAAATTCGAGTGTCAAACTAAAGCCGTAAGCGTACAACTTTCGTTGTAGTACTTGAGGGTCGTGTCCTCGGGGACGATGGAAAGACTAAGGTCACTTAACACGAAATTGAACTAGCATAGCGTTATTCTCAATTGATTTCAATGATTTGCAACTACGACTATAGGTTGTAGATGAATCTAATTCCGAATTCTCTCTACCATTGCCTAACACCATAAATTAACTCCAAACATATAACAAACTACAACTCAAAGTTACCAAGCCACATCCAATTCAAAGTTACAAACCAAGCTTCATCCAATTCAAAGTTAACTCTAATTATAATGACATTAACCAAGCTTTATGATTTAAGTTCACCTTAAACTCAAAGTTACCAAGCAAGCTAAAATAGAAAACAAACCATCAAACCATTCAATCAACCATCAAACCATACAATCGACCCAAATCAGACTAAATCATTTGAATTATACGAGTCCAACCATCAAACCATTCAATCATAATTATCAACAAACTACCAGAATCGGGAACAAGCAAAACCCAAGCACTGATCTAATTCAATCCAGCTTTAATCGGGAAGCAACAGAACCGAAATCATTCGCCAATTCGAACTGAACTTGTAAACAGGGAGGGGGAAACGAGTTACTATTTCAATCATCAAATTAAACTAATGCTACCATCAGTGATAAAACAAGAGGAGACGGAGAGCAAACCCAGAAATTGTAAAGAGATGGCGTGAAGAGCTCGGTCAGCCGTGTTGATCTAACACACCACTTCAACACTTCGAACAGAACTAAAGATTGGGGAAGGGAAGAAGAAAAGCCAAACCAGAGCTTCCTTACTTTGCAGCTCAGCTCGTACGTACCAACAATGGCGGTAACGCCATTGTCAGTTCACAAAACCGTAACCGGGGGGAGAAATCAGATGAAATCGGCCAAACACGAGCCAAAATCATTGCAATTGCAGCTTAATTCATGAACATCAACCATAAATTAACAAAACTGAAACTAATTACATAAAATCCTAAACCCACAACCAAGCTAACATCAAACCCTAACCCTTAAAGTCGAAAAAAAAGGCATCTAGATTATGAGAGAATACTCAAAAATTAAACAAATTAAATCCTAAAATCAGCTAACCTCGACACCAAAACTGTACAATGTCCTCATTATGGGAACTAAGGCGCTGAATAGCAAGCGCATAAGCTATACAATCATAAAACCAATACAAAACCACAAATATGTACGAACTGTGACACCAATACAAATCACAAACAAAACAGAAAGCAAACATAAAATTACCAAAATGAAAACCAAACCAAAGCTACTAAATGACCAACATCAAAACCAAACCAAAACAAAATAAAACCCAAACACAAAAAATCAACAAGCAAAATAACTAAATACAGAAAAATAAAAACCAAAACCGAAAAGGAAACAAAACCAATCAAGAGCAAAACAAGCATACTCACCCAAAATAGAAACAAAACAAGACTAAGGGGTTGCAAAATACCAAGCTAGAAGATAATATCAAACTAAATAAACTAACCGTGAACAAAACAAAATAAGACTCAAAAGAAAAGAAACAAAACACAAAACTAAAACACACCCATTCAGACACTAAAAAGGAAACAAAAAGAAAAGATTAATCAAAAATTAGCAAAAGAAACAAAACAAATTGAAACACAAAAATAATCCTAGATATCCACAACTAACAAGTTTTAACAAAATCATAACACAACCAAGGGTGGTTATAGCCCACACGGCTCAACAAATCCCAAATTGCTCCTCAAGATCGATCACCCAATATATTCACAGTCCTAAATATCCACAAATGTACAACTTTCGTTGTAGTACTTGAGGGTCGTGTTCTCGGGGACGATGGAAAGGCTAAGGTCACTTAACACGAAATTGAACTAGCACAGCGTTATTCTCAATTGGCTTCAATGATTTGTAACTAAGACTATAGGTTGTAGATGAATCTAATTCAAAATTTTCTCTACCATTGCCTAACACCACAACTTAACTCCAAACATAAAACAAACTACAACTCAAAGTTACCATGCTACATCCAATTCAAAGTTACAAACCATGCTTCATCCAATTCAAAGTTGACTCCAATCATAATGATACAAACCAAGCTTTATGATTTAAGTTCACCTTAAACTCAAAGTTACCAAGCAAGCTAAAATAGAAAACAAACCATCAAACCATTCAATCAACCATCAAACCATACAATCGAACCAAATCAGACCAAATCATTTGAACGATACGAGTCCAACCATCAAACCATTCAATCATAATCATCAACAAACTACCAGAATCGGGAACAACCAAAACCCAAGCACTGATCTAATTCAATCCAGCTTTAATCGGGAAGCAACACAACCGAAATCATTCACCAATTCGAACTGAACTTGTAAACAGGGGAGGGGGAAAAGACTTGCTATTTCAATCATCAAATTAAACTAATACTACCGTCAGTGATAAAACAAGCGGAGACGGAGTGCAAACCCAGAAATTGCAAAGAGATGGCGTGAAGAGCTCGGTCAGCCGTGTTGATCCAACACACCACTTCAACACTTCAAACAGAGCTAAAGATTGGGGAAGCGAAGAAGAAAAGCCAAACCAGAGCTTCCTTGCTTTACAGCTTAGCTCGCATGTACCAGCAATGGCGGTAACGCCATTGTCAGTTTACAAAACCGCAATCGGGGAGGGGGAGAAATCGAATGAAATCGGCTAAACACAAGCCCAAATCATTACAATTGCAGCTTAATTCATGAACATCAACCGTAAATTAACAAAACTGAAACTAATTATATAAAATCCGAAACCCACAACCTAGCTAACATCAAACCCTAACCCTTAAAATCGAAAAAAAAAAGCATCAGGATTACCAGAGAAGACTCAAAAATTAAACAAATTAAAACCTAAAATCATCTAACCCCGACGCCAAAACTGCACAATGTCCTCATTGTGGGAACTAAGGCACTGAAAAGCAAGGACATAAGCTATACAACCATAAAACCCATGCAAAACCACAAATATGTTCGAACTGTGACACCAATACAAATCACAAACAAAACAAAAAACAAACATAAAATTACCAAAATCAAAACCAAACCAAAGCCACTAAATGATCAACATCAAAACCAAACCAAAACAAAATATAACTCAAACACAAAAAATCAACAAGCAAAATAACTAAATAAAGAAAAATAAAAACCAAAACCAAAACCGAAAAGAAAACAAAACCAATCAAGAGCAAAGCAAACATAATCACCCAAAATAGAATCAAAACAAGACTAAGGGGCTGCAAAATACCAAACTAGAAAATAATATCAAACTAAATAAACTAACCACGAACAAAACAAAATAAGACTCAAAAGAAAAGAGACAAAACACAAAACCAAAACACACCCATTAAGACACTAGAAAGGAAACAAAAATAAAAGATTAATCAAAAATTAGCAAAAGAAACAAAACAAATTGAAACACAAAAATAATCCTAGATATCCGCAACTAACAAGTATTCACAAAATCATAACATAACCAAGGGTGGTCATAGCCCACATGGCTCAACAAATCTCAAATTGCTCCTCAAGATCGATCACCCAATATATTCACAGTCCTAAATATCCACAACTAAGGACAAAAAAGAAAGAAAAGAAATGAAAACTACCCAAACCATGCCTCACGAAGATGAAGCAACATGAGGCTTATGGAGGATCAGCCACTCCATATTAAGCTGAAAAATGTAACTCAAATCAAAACTCCTTAAAGCACATAGCATCTTATCAAACAAAGAAGCCTAACTCTCAATCACATGGAAACAGTGAAAAGAAGTGAGTTGGAGCCAGAAAGAGTACATCCACCTAGCCAACAAAGCACAAGTAAGGGCCCGCTTCAACTTATTAAACAGTTGGGCCCAATCAGAAAGGAAATGAACATACTCAGAATAAGCCCGTATTGAGGTCATTGCCCTAGAAACTATATCAGCATCAACAAGCAGTTTAGGCAACATAGGAGGTACACATTTCACAAGTCTGTTAAGTCCAATATGCGTATGGGTCTGGTCTAAAGCAAAATTCTTAGTAGCAATGATACCAGACTCAATAAATTCAGACTTGCAATATTCAAAAAGGAAGTCAATTTGGATGGGGTCAAAAGAGAAGGACTCATAATTAGTACAAAAACCATCATCAGAACTTCCATGGTTATCAAACTCACAAGAAAACGATTCATATTCCACATACAGAATATTATCCGCTAATTTAAATAGAAGGTCAGGAATGATGGAATCAAAAGAGAATGATTCATATTCAACGTGAAAACCCACATCAAGACCATCAGTAACATCAAATCCATATGAAGAAGATTCATCTTCTGCATAAAGAACATCATCATCAAAGTCCAAAATAGTGAGTTCAGTTACCTCATTGCATAATTCCTGTGAAATAGCTTCTTGTGACTCATCTAAATCACGAGGCTCAACTTCAGGTGTGATGCTTATATCTAACTCACTAACAATATCAGATTGCTCACCCAAGTCAAACTCACAAAAGTAGTTCAGAGTGGTGGGTAGGTCGGCAGAAACTAGGACATCATCAGTGATGCCCTTAGATGAGCTAGTGCGGGGTACAAGGTCAGGTGATAGAGATGTGGGAAGGTCACTTTCTTGGTCTAAACTAGGCAAATACATGTCTTCATTCAAGTCAGGCCTAACAGAATGAGAGGGTTCAAATTCATCATCAAGACCAATATCAGGTTTCGAAGATCCTAAACTAGAATCAAGCTCACTATAAGTCTCGCATTTTTGGTTAAAACATTAGGAACATGCAGCAATTCTCAGTTTCATGGTTTCTATCATTTTATCAGACAATTCATTAATCTTCTTTTCAAAACCTGCACATGTAGCATCAACATAAGCACGATAAGGACAAGTATGAGCATCATGATCAGGAGATTCACAATAATCACACAAAATAAGAGGCATATAAGAATAAGATGGGCCGTATGAATTAAAAAAGTGGTCTGAAGGGTAAGAATTAGCCTGAAAATCATACTCTCCATGAGTTGGGTATCTGAAAGGCTCGTTAGCTTGCCCAAATGCATATGTTTCCCGAGCTAGTTTTTCAAAGAAATCCCAAACTTAATCTTGAGTTTTAGATAATAATTCTAATAAACCTCTTGGACAAATTGATTCAATATAACTCCTTGTCTCAACATTTAGACCCACAGCAATGACATCATAAATTTCCCATTTTTCAAAATTGTTTTTCAGTTGCGCACGATAATCATTATGCCTTGAAAGATAACTCCAAAAAAGTTCATGCTCATTTTGCGGAAAATGGAAAACTGGCATTTGAAGTTTTTAAGGTTTTCAAAGTTTTTTCAATTTTTATGGGTTTTTAAGTTTTTCTAAAATTTTTTCATTTTAGGCTTTTCAATTTTTTTAGTGATTTTGAAGTTTTTCTTTTTTTTGTTTTTTTGATTTTAACTTTTCTAATTTTTTTTAGATTTTGGGAATTTTAAAGAAATGAACTAAACGAAGTCATAATTAATTAACGAACTAAATGAAGTAAATCAAGATCTACGCTACTAACAAGAAAGTAGGTAAGAAAAAGAAAATGTGACCGAATCTCATGGCGTCGTCTCCGACACGACACCAAAAACTTGTTCGGGATAAATTCGAGTGTCAAACTAAAGCCGTAAGCGTACAACTTTCGTTGTAGTACTTGAGGGTCGTGTCCTCGGGGACGATGGAAAGACTAAGGTCACTTAACACGAAATTGAACTAGCATAGCGTTATTCTCAATTGATTTCAATGATTTGCAACTACGACTATAGGTTGTAGATGAATCTAATTCCGAATTCTCTCTACCATTGCCTAACACCATAAATTAACTCCAAACATATAACAAACTACAACTCAAAGTTACCAAGCCACATCCAATTCAAAGTTACAAACCAAGCTTCATCCAATTCAAAGTTAACTCTAATTATAATGACATTAACCAAGCTTTATGATTTAAGTTCACCTTAAACTCAAAGTTACCAAGCAAGCTAAAATAGAAAACAAACCATCAAACCATTCAATCAACCATCAAACCATACAATCGACCCAAATCAGACCAAATCATTTGAATTATACGAGTCCAACCATCAAACCATTCAATCATAATTATCAACAAACTACCAGAATCGGGAACAAGCAAAACCCAAGCACTGATCTAATTCAATCCAGCTTTAATCGGGAAGCAACAGAACCGAAATCATTCGCCAATTCGAACTGAACTTGTAAACAGGGAGGGGGAAACGAGTTACTATTTCAATCATCAAATTAAACTAATGCTACCATCAGTGATAAAACAAGAGGAGACGGAGAGCAAACCCAGAAATTGTAAAGAGATGGCGTGAAGAGCTCGGTCAGCCGTGTTGATCTAACACACCACTTCAACACTTCGAACAGAACTAAAGATTGGGGAAGGGAAGAAGAAAAGCCAAACCAGAGCTTCCTTACTTTGCAGCTCAGCTCGTACGTACCAACAATGGCGGTAACGCCATTGTCAGTTCACAAAACCGTAACCGGGGGGAGAAATCAGATGAAATCGGCCAAACACGA
Organism: Carnegiea gigantea; assembly: GCA_029747015.1. Lineage (NCBI taxonomy): Eukaryota > Viridiplantae > Streptophyta > Magnoliopsida > Caryophyllales > Cactaceae > Carnegiea > Carnegiea gigantea. The sequence continues at coordinate 483,901 of JAKOGI010000136.1, read as the reverse complement.
GCCAAAATCATTGCAATTGCAGCTTAATTCATGAACATCAACCATAAATTAACAAAACTGAAACTAATTACATAAAATCCTAAACCCACAACCAAGCTAACATCAAACCCTAACCCTTAAAGTCGAAAAAAAAGGCATCTAGATTATGAGAGAATACTCAAAAATTAAACAAATTAAATCCTAAAATCAGCTAACCTCGACACCAAAACTGTACAATGTCCTCATTATGGGAACTAAGGCGCTGAATAGCAAGCGCATAAGCTATACAATCATAAAACCAATACAAAACCACAAATATGTACGAACTGTGACACCAATACAAATCACAAACAAAACAGAAAGCAAACATAAAATTACCAAAATGAAAACCAAACCAAAGCTACTAAATGACCAACATCAAAACCAAACCAAAACAAAATAAAACCCAAACACAAAAAATCAACAAGCAAAATAACTAAATACAGAAAAATAAAAACCAAAACCGAAAAGGAAACAAAACCAATCAAGAGCAAAACAAGCATACTCACCCAAAATAGAAACAAAACAAGACTAAGGGGTTGCAAAATACCAAGCTAGAAGATAATACCAAACTAAATAAACTAACCGTGAACAAAACAAAATAAGACTCAAAAGAAAAGAAACAAAACACAAAACTAAAACACACCCATTCAGACACTAAAAAGGAAACAAAAAGAAAAGATTAATCAAAAATTAGCAAAAGAAACAAAACAAATTGAAACACAAAAATAATCCTAGATATCCACAACTAACAAGTTTTAACAAAATCATAACACAACCAAGGGTGGTTATAGCCCACACGGCTCAACAAATCCCAAATTGCTCCTCAAGATCGATCACCCAATATATTCACAGTCCTAAATATCCACAAATGTACAACTTTCGTTGTAGTACTTGAGGGTCGTGTTCTCGGGGACGATGGAAAGACTAAGGTCACTTAACACGAAATTGAACTAGCACAGCGTTATTCTCAATTGGCTTCAATGATTTGTAACTAAGACTATAGGTTGTAGATGAATCTAATTCCAAATTTTCTCTACCATTGCCTAACACCACAACTTAACTCCAAACATAAAACAAACTACAACTCAAAGTTACCATGCTACATCCAATTCAAAGTTACAAACCATGCTTCATCCAATTCAAAGTTGATTCCAATCATAATGATACAAACCAAGCTTTATGATTTAAGTTCACCTTAAACTCAAAGTTACCAAGCAAGCTAAAATAGAAAACAAACCATCAAACCATTCAATCAACCATCAAACCATACAATCGAACCAAATCAGACCAAATCATTTGAACGATACGAGTCCAACCATCAAACCATTCAATCATAATCATCAACAAACTACCAGAATCGGGAACAACCAAAACCCAAGCACTGATCTAATTCAATCCAGCTTTAATCGGGAAGCAACACAACCGAAATCATTCACCAATTCGAACTGAACTTGTAAACAGGGGAGGGGGAAAAGACTTGCTATTTCAATCATCAAATTAAACTAATCCTACCATCAGTGATAAAACAAGAGGAGACAGAGAGCAAACCCAGAAATTGCAAAGAGATGACGTGAAGAGCTCGGTCAGCCGTGTTAATCCAGCACACCACTTCAACACTTCGAACAAAACTAAAGATTGGGGAAGGGAAGAAGAAGAGCCAAACTAAAGCTTCCTTGCTTTCTAGCTCAGCTCATATGTACCAACAATGGCGATAACACCATTGTCAGTTCACAAAATTGTAACCGAGGAGGGGGAGAGTTCGGATGAAATCGGCTAAACACGAGCTAAAATCATTACAATTGCAGCTTAATTCATGAACATCAACCGTAAATCAAAAAACCTGAAACCAATTACATAAAATTCGAAACCCACAACCTAGCTAACATCAAACCCTAACCCTTAAAATTTAAAAAAAAAAAAAACGCATCTGGATTACGAGAGAAGACTCAAAAATTAAACAAATTAAAACCTAAAATCATCTAACCCCCACACCAAAACTGCACAATGTTCTCATTGTGGGAACAAAGGCACTGAAAAGCAAGCACATAAGCTACACAACCATAAAACCAATACAAAACCACAAATATGTACGAACTGTGACACCAATACAAATCACAAACAAAATAAAAAACAAGCATAAAATTACCAAAATCAAAACCAAAGCAAAACCACCAAATGACCAAAATCAAAACTAAACCAAAACAAAATAAAACCCAAACACAAAAAATCAACAAGCAAAATAACTAAATAAAGAAAAAAAAATCCAAAATCGAAAAGAAAACAAAACCAATCAAGACCAAAACAAACATAATCTCCCAAAATAGAAACAAAACAAGACTAAGGGGCTACAAAATACCAAACTAGAAAATAATATCAAACTAAATAAACTAAGCATATACAAAACAAAAAAAGACTCAAAAGAAAAGAAACAAAACACAAAACCGAAACGCACCCATTAAGACGCTAAAAAGGAAACAAAAAGAAAAGATTAATCAAAAACTAACAAAAGAAACAAAACAAATTGAAATATAAAAACAATCCTAGATATCCACAACAAACAAGTATTCACAAAATCATAACACAACCAAGGGTGGTCATAGCCCACACGACTCAACAAATCCCAAATTGCTCCTCAAGATCGATCACCCAATTTATTCACAGTCCTAAATATCCACAACTAAAGACAAAAAAGAAAGAAAAGAAATGAAAAAGAGAAGAAGGGAGGGTGGAACGATCATACCAGGTTGGGTACAGGTTGCACCCAAACTTTGCCTCACGAAGATGAAGCAACATGAGGCTTATGGAGCATCAGCCACTCCATATTAAGCTGAAAAATGTAACTCAAATCAAAACTCCTTAAAGCACATAGCATCTTATCAAACAAAGAAGCTTAACTCTCAATCGCAAGGAAACAGTGAAAAGCAGTGAGTTGGAGCCAGAAAGAGTACATCCACTAGCCAACAAAGCACAAGTAAGGGCCCGCTTCAACTTATCAAACAGTTGAGCCCAATAAGAAAGGAAATGAACATACTCAGAATAAGCCAGTATTGAGATCATTGGCCTAGAAACCATGTCAGCATCAACAAGCAGCCTAGGGAACATAGGGGGTGCACATTTCACAAGTTTGTCAAGTCCAGTATGTGTATGAGTCTGGTCTAAAGCAAAATTCTTAGTGGCAATGATACCAGACTCAACAAATTCAGACTTGCAATATTCAAAAAGGAAGTCAATTTGGATGGGATCAAAAGAGACGTACTCATAATCAGTACAAAAACAGTCATCAGAACTTCCATGGACATCAAACTCACAAGAAAAAGATTCATATTCCACATACAGAATATTATCCTCTAATTTAAATAGAAGGTCAGGAATGATGGAATCAAAAGAGAATGATTCATATTCAACGTGAAAACCCACATCAAGACCATCAGTAGCATCAAATCCACATGAAAAAGATTCATATTCTGCCTAAAGAATATCATCATCAAAGTCCAAAATAGTGAGTTCAGTTACCTCATCGCAAAATTCCTGTGAAATAGCTTCTTGTGACTCATCTAAATCATGAGGCTCAACTTCAGTGCGATGCTTATATCTAACTCACTAACCGTATCAGATTGCTCACCCAACTCGAACTCACAAAAGTCGTTTAGAGTGGTGCGTAGGTCGGCAGAAACTAGGACATCATCAGCGATGCCCTTAGATGAGCTAGTGCGGGGTACAAGGTCAGGTGATAGAGATATAGGAAGGTCACTTTCTTGATCTAGACTAGGCAAATACATGTCTTCATTCAAGTCCGGCCTCGCAGAACAAGAGGGTTCAAATTCATCATCAAGACTAACATCAGGTTTAGAAGGTCCTAAATTAGAATCAAGCTTACTATAAGTCTCCCTATTCTGTTAAAACATGGGGAATATGCAGCAATTCTCGGTTTCATGGTTTCTATCATTTCATCAGACAATTTATTAATCTTCTTTTCAAAACATGCACATGTAGCATCAACATAAGCACGATAAGGACAAGTATGAGCATCATGATCAGGAGATTCACAATAATCACACAAAATAAGAGGCATATAAGAATAAGATGGGCCATATGAATTCAAAAAGTGATATAAAGGGTAAGAATTAGCCTGAAAATCATACTCTCCATGAGTTGGGTATATAAAAGACCCGTTAGCTTGTCCAAATACATATGTCTCCCAAGCTAGTTTTTCAAAGAAATCTCATACTTAATCTTGAGTCTTAGATAATAATTCTATTAAACCTCTTGGACAAATTGATTCAACATAACTCCTTGTCTCAACATTTAGACCTACAGCAATGACCTCACAAATTTCCCATTTTTCAAAATTGTTTTTCAGTTGCGCACGATAATCATTAAGCCTTGAAAGATAACTGCAAAAAAGTTCATGCTCATTTTGCGGAAAATGAAAATCTGGCATTTGAAGCTTTGAAGGTTTTTAAAGTTTTTTCAATTTTTAGGGGTTTTCAAGTTTTTCTAAATTTTTTTCATTTTAGGCTTTTCAATTTTTTTAGTGATTTTGAGGTTTTTCTAATTTTTTTTGATTTTAACTTTTCTAATTTTTTTTTAGATTTTGGAAATTTTCAAGAAATGAACTAGACGAAGTCATAATTAATTAACGAAGTAAATGAAGTAAATCAAGACCGATGCTACTAACAAGAAAGTAGGTAAGAAAAAGAAAATGTGACCGAATCTCATGGCGTCGTCTCCGACGACCGCGCCAGAAACTTGTTCGGCATAAATTCGAGTGTTAAACTATAGCCGCAAGCGTACAGCTTTCGTTGTAGTGCTTGAGGGTCGTGTCCTCGGGGACGATGGAAAGACTAAGGTCAGTTAATACGAAATTGAACTAGCATAGCGTTATTCTCAATTGATTTCAATGGAAAGTAACTAAGACTATAGGTTGTAGATGAATCTAATTCCAAATTTTCTCTACCATTGCCAAAAACCAAAAATTAACTCCAAACATAAAACAAACTACAACTCAAAGTTACCAAGCTACATCCAATTCAAAGTTACAAACCAAGCTTCATCCAATTCAAAGTTAAGTCTAACCAAAATGACATAAACCAAGCTTTATGATTTAAGTTCACCTTAAACTCAAAGTTACCAAGCAAGCTAAAACAGAAAACAAACCATCAAACCATTCAATCAACCATCAAACCATACAATCGAACCAAATCAGACCAAATCATTTAAACTATATGAGTCCAAGCACCAAACCATTCAATCATAATCATCAACAAACTACCAGAATCAGGAACACCCAAAACCCAAGCACTGATCTAATTCAATCCAGCTTTAATCGGGAAGCAACACAACCGAAATCGTTCACCAATTCGAACAGCACTTGTAAACAGGGGAGGTGGAAAAGACTAGCTATTTCAATCATCAAATTAAGCTAATGCTACCATCAGTGATAAAACAAGAGGAGGCAGAGAGCAAACCCAGAAATTGCAAAGAGATGGTGTGAAGAGCTCGGTCAGCCGTGTTAATCCGGCGCACCACTTCAACGCTTCGAACAGAACAAAAGATTGCGGAAGGGAAGAAGAAAAGCCAAACCAGAGCTTCCTTGCTTTACAGCTCAGCTCGTATGTACCAACAATCGCGGTAACGCCATTGTCAGTTCATAAAACTGTAACCGGAGTGGGGGAGAAATCGGATGAAATCGGCTAAACACGAGCCAAAATCATTACAATTGCAGCTTAATTCATGAACATCAACCGTAAATTAACAAAACTGAAACTAATTACATAAAATCCGAAACCCACAACCTAGCTAACATCAAACCCTAACCCTTAAAATCGAAAAAAAAAAATTGCATCTGGATTACAAGAGAAGACTCAAAAATTAGACAAATTAAAACCTAAAATCGTCTAACCCCCACACCAAAACTGCACAATGTCCTCATTGTGGGAACTAAGGCGTTGAAAAGCAAGCACATAAGGTATACAACCATAAAACGAATACAAAACCACAAATATGTACGAACCATGACACTAATGCAAATCACAAACAAAACAAAAAACAAACATAAAATTATCAAAATCAAAACCAAACCAAAACCACCAAATGACCAAAATCAAAACCAAACTAAAACAAAATAAAACCCAAACACAAAAAATCAACAAGCAAAATAACTAAATAAAGAAAAATAACAACCAAAACCAAAAACAGAACAAAACCAATCAAGACCAAAACAAGCATAATCACCCAAAATAGAAACAAAACAAGACTAAGGGGCTACAAAATACCAAACTAGAAAATAATATCAAACTAAATAAACTAACCATATACAAAACAAAATAAGACTCAAAAGAAAAGAAACAAAACACAAAACCAAAACACACCCATTAAGACACTAAAAAGGAAACAAAAACAAAAGATTAATCAAAAACTAGCGAAAGAAACAAAATGAATTAAAACATAAAAACAATCTTAGATATCCACAACTTACAAGTATTCACAAAATTATAACACAACCAAGGGTGGTAATAGCGCACACGGCCCAACAAATCCCAAATTGCTCCTCAAGATCGATCACCTAATATATTCACAGTCCTAAATATCCACAACTAAGGACAAAAAAGAAAGAAAAGAAATGTAAAAGAGAAGGGAGGGTGGAACGATCATACCAGGTTGGGTACAGGTTGCACCCAAACTATGCCTCACGAGGATGAAGCAACATGAGGCTTATGGAGCATCAGTCACTTCATATTAAGCTGAAAAATGTAACTCAAATCAAAACTCCTTAAAGCACATAGGATCTTATCAAACAAAGAAGCCTAACTCTCAATCACATCGAAACAGTGAAAAGCAGTGAGTTGGAGCCAGAAAGAGTACATCCACCTAGCCAACAAAGCATAAGTAAGGGCCCGCTTCAACTTATTAAATAGTTGGGCCCAATCAGAAAGGAAAGGAACATACTCAGAATAAGCCAGTATTGAGGTCATTGGCCTAGAAACCATATCAGCATCAACAAGCAGCCTAGGCAACATAGGGGGTGCACATTTCATAAGTTTGTCAAGTCCAATATGCGTATGAGTCTGGTCTAAAGCAAAATTCTTAGTGGCAATGATCTCAGACTCAACAAATTCAGACTTGCAATATTCAAAAAGGAAGTCAATTTGGATGGGGTCAAAAGAGAAGGACTCATAATCAGTACAAAAACAATCATCAGAGCTTCCATGTATATCAAACTCACAAGAAAAAGATTCATATTCCACATACAGAATATTATCCTCTAATTTAAATGGAAGGTCAGGAATGATGGAATCAAAAGAGAATGATTCATATTCAACGTGAAAACCCACATCAAGACCATCAGTAGCATCAAATCCACATGAAAAAGATTCATATTCTGCATAAAGAATTATCATCATCCAAGTCCAAAATAGTGAGTTCAGTCACCTCATCGCATAACTCCTGTAAAATAGCTTCTTGTGACTCATCTAAATCACGAGGCTCAACTTCAGGTATGATGCTTATATCTAACTCACTCACAGTGTTAGATTGCTTACCCAACTCGAACTCACGAAAGTCGTTTAGAGTGGTGGGTAGGTCGGCAGAAACAAGGACATCATCAACGATGGCCTTAGATGAGCTAGTGCGGGGTACAAGGTCAGGTGATAGAGATATAGGAACGTTACTCTGTTGATCTAGACTAGGCAAATATATGTCTTCATTCAAGTCAGGCCTCGCAGAATAAGAGGGTTCGAATTCTTCATCAAGACTAATATCAGGTTTAGAAGATCCTAAATTAGAATCAAGCTCACTATAAGTCTCCCTATTCTGGCTAAAACATTGGGAATATGCAGCAATTCTCGGTTTTATGGTTTCTATCATTTTATCACACAATTCATTAATCTTCTTTTCAAAACCTGCACATGTAGCATCAACATAAGCACGATAAGGACAAGTATGAGCATCATGATCAGGAGATTCATAATAATCACACAAAATAGGAGGCATATAAGAATAAGATGGGCCATATGAATTCAAAAAGTGGTCTGAAGGGTAAGAATTAGCCTGAAAATCATACTCTCCATGAGTTGGGTGTATAAAAGGCTCGTTAGCTTGTCCAAATGCATATGTTTCCTAAGCTAGTTTTTCAAAGAAATCCCAAACTTAATCTTGAGTTTTAGATAATAATTCTATTAAACCTTTAGGACAAATTGATTCAACATAACTCCTTCTCTACATTTAGATCCACAGCAATGACCTCACAAATTTTTCATTTTTCAAAATTGTTTTTCAGTTGCAGACGATAATCATTAAGCCTTGAAAGATAATTGCAAAAAAGTTCATGCTTATTTTGCGGAAAATGAAAAACTGGCATTTTGAAGTTTTTAAGGCTTTTAAAGCTTTTTCAATTTTCAGGGGTTTTCAAGTTTTTCTAAAATTTTTTCATTTTAGGCTTTTCAATTTTTTTTGTGATTTCGAAGTTTTTCTAATTTTTTTTGATTTTAACTTTTCTAATTTTTTTTTAGGTTTTGGGAATTTTCAATCAATGAAGTAAACGAAGTCATAATTAATTAACGAAGTAAATGAAGTAAATCAAGACCGATGCTACTAACGAGAAAGCAGCTAAGAAAAAGAAAAGGTGGCCGAATCTCATGGCGTCGTTTTCGACAACGGTGCCAAAAACTTGTTCGGGATAAATTTGAGTGTTAAACTAAAGCCGCAAGCATACAACTTTCGTTGTAGTACTTGAGGGTCGTGTCCTCGGGGATGATGGAAAGACTAAGGTCACTTAACACGAAATTGAACTAGCATAGCATTATTCTCAATTGATTTCAATGAAAAGCAACTCAGACTATAGGTTGTAGATGAATCTAATTCCAAATTTTCTCTACCATTGCCTAAAACCATAAATTAACTCCAAACATAAAACAAACTACAACTCAGAGTTACCAAGCTATATCCAATTCAAAGTTACAAACCAACCTTCATCCAATTCAAAGTTACCTCTAATCGTAATGACATTAACCAAGCTTTATGATTTAAGTTCACCTTAAACCCAAAGTTACCAAGCAAGCTAAAACAGAAAACAAACCATCAAACCATTCAATCAACCATCAAAGCATACAATCGAACCAAATCAGACCAAATCATTTGAACTATACGAGTCCAACCATCAAACCATTCAATCATAATCATCAACAAACCACCAGAATTGGGAACAACCAAAACCCATGTACTGATCTAATTCAATCTAGCTTTAATCGGGAAGCAACACAACCGAAATCATTCACCAATTCGAACTGAACTTGTAAATAGGGGAGGGGAAAAAGACTTGCTATTTCAATCATCAAATTAAACTAACGCTACCATTAGTGACAAAACAAGAGGAGACAGACAGCACACCTAGAAATTGCAAAGAGATGGCGTGAAGAGCTCTATCAGGCGTGTTAATCCCACACACCACTTCAACACTTCGAACAGAGCTAAAGATTGGGGAAGGGAAGAAGAAAAGCCAAACCAGAGCTTCCTTGCTTTGCAGCTCAGCTCGTATGTACCAACACTGGCGGTCACGCCATTGTCAGTTCACAAAACCGTAACCAAGTAGAGGGAGAGATCGGATGAAATCGGCTAAACACGAGCCAAAATCATTACAATTGTAGCTTAATTCATGAACATCAACCGTAAATTAACAAAACTGAAACTATTTACATAAAATTCGAAACCCACAACCTAGCCAACATCAAACCCTAACCCTTAAAATTTAAAAAAAAACGCATCTGGATTACGAGAGAAGACTCAAAAATTAAACAAATTAAAACCTAAAATCATCTGACCCCTACACCAAAATTGCACAATGTCCTTGTTATGGGAACTAAGGCGCTAGAAAGCAATCACATAAGCTATACAACCATAAAACCAATACAAAACCACAAATATATACGAACTGTGACACCAATACAAATCACAAACGAAACAAAAAACAAACATAAAATTACCAAACTCAACACCAAACCAAAACCACTAAATGACGAAAATCAAAACCAAACCAAAACAAAATAAAACCCAAACACAAAAAATCAACAAGCAAAATAACTAAATAAAGAAAAATAACAACCAAAACCAAAAACAAAGCAAAACCAATCAAGACCAAAACAAACATAATCACCCAAAATAGAAACAAAACAAGACTAAGGGGCTGCAAAATACCAAACTAGAAAATAATATCAAACTAAATAAACTAACCATATACAAAACAAAATAAGACTCAAAAGAAAAGAAACAAAACACAAAACCAAAACACACCCATTAAGACACTAAAAAGGAAACAAAAACAAAAGATTAATCAAAAACTAGCAAAAGAAACAAAACAAATTGAAACATAAAAACAATCCTAGATATCCACAACTAACAAGTATTCACAAAATCATAACACAACCAGGGGTGGTCATGGCCCACACGGCTCAACAAATCTCAAATTGCTCCTCAAGATCGATGACCCAATATACTCACCGTCGTAAATATCCACAACTAAGGAAAAAAAGAAAGAAAAGAAGTAAAAAAGAGAAGAACGAAGGGCGGAACGATCATACCATGTTGGGTACAGGTTGTACCCAAACTATGCCTCACGAAGATGAAAGAACATGAGGCTTATGGAGCATCAGCCACTCTATATTAAGCTGAAAAATGTAATTCAAATCAAAATTCCTTAAAGCACGTGGCATCTTATTAAACCAAGAAGCCCAGCTCTCAATCACATGGAAACAGTGAAAAGAAGTGAGTTGGAGCCAGAAAGAGTACATCCACCTAGCCAACAAAGCACAAGTAAGGGCCCACTTCAACTTATCAAACAGTTGGGCTCAATCAGAAAGGAAATGAACATACTCATAATAAGCCAGTTTGAGGTCATCGGCCTAGAAACCATATCGGCGTTAACAAGCAGCCCAGACAACATAGGGGGTGCACATTTCACAAGTCTGTTAAGTCCAATATGCGTATGAGTCTGGTCTAAAGCAAAATTCTTAGTGCCAATGATCCCAGACTCAACAAATTCAGACTTGCAATATTCAAAAAGGAAGTCAATTTGGATGGGGTCAAAAGAGAAGGACTCATAATCAGTACAAAAACTATCATCAGAACTTCCATGGATATCAAACTCACAAGAAAAAGATTCATATTCCACATATAGAATATTATCCTCTAATTTAAATAGAAGGTCAGGAATGACGGAATCAAAAGAGAATGATTCATATTCAACGTGACAACCCACATGAAGACCATCAGTAACATCAAATCCACATGAAAAAGATTCATATTCTGCATAAAGAATATAATTATCAAAGTCTAAAATAGTGAGTTCAGTTACCGCATCACATAATTCTCGTGAAATAGCTTCGTGTGACTCATCTAAATCACGAGGCTCAACTTCAGATGTGATGCTTATATCTAACTCACTAACAGTATCAGATTGCTCACCCAACTCAAACTCACAAATGTCATTCAGAGTGGTGGGTAGGTCGGCAGAAACTAGGACATCATCAGTGATGCCCTTAGATGAGCTAGTGCAGGGTGAAAGGTCAGGTAATAGAGATATAGGAAGGTCACTCTCTTGATCTAGATTAGGCAAGTACATGTCTTCATTCAAGTCAGGCCTAGCAGAATAAGAGGGTTCAAATTCATCGTCAAGACTAATATCAGGTTTAGAAGATCCTAAACTAGAATCGACCGCACTATAAGTCTCCCTGTTCTGTTTAAAACATTGGGAATATGCAGCAATTCTCGGTTTCATGGTTTCTACCATTTTATCAGACAATTCATTAATCTTCTTTTCAAAACCTGCACATGTAGCATCAACATAAGCACGATAAGGACAAGTATGAGCATCATGATAAGGAGATTCACAATAATCACACAAAATAGGAGGCATATAAGAATAGGATGGGCCATATGAATTGAAAAAGTGGTCTGAAGGGTAAGAATTAGCCTGAAAATCACACTCTCCATGAGTTGGGTATTTAAAAGGCTCGCGAGCCTGTCCCAATGCATATGTTTCCCAAGCAAGTTTTTCAAAGAAATCCCAAACTTAATCTTGAGTTTTAGATAATAATTCTATTAAACCTCAAGGACAAATTGATTCAACATAACTCCTTGTCTCAACATTTAGACCCACAGCAATGACCTCACACATTTTCCATTTTTCAAAATTGTTTTTTTGTTGCACACGATAATCATTAAGCCTTGAAAGATAACTCCAAAAAAGTTCATGCTCATTTTGTAAAAATGGAAAACTGGCATTTGAAGTTTTTAAGGTTTTTAAAGTTTTTTCAATTTTTAGGGGATTTCAAGTTTTTCTAAAATTTTTTCATTTTAGGCTTTTCAATTTTTTTAGTGATTTTGAAGTGTTTCTAATTTTTTTTGATTTTAACTTTTCCAATTTTTTTTTAGATTTTGGGAATTTTCAAGAAATGAACTAAACGAAGTCATAATTAATTAACGAAGTAAATGAAGTAAATCAAGACCGATGCTACTAACAAGAAAGTAGGTAAGAAAAAAAAATGTGGCCAAATCTCATGGCGTCGTCTCCGACAACGGCGCCAAAAACTTGTTCAGGATAAATTCAAGTGTCAAACTGAAGCCGCAAGCGTACAACTTTCGTTGTAGTACTTAAGGGTCGTGTCCTCGGGGACGATGGAAAGACTAAGGTCACTTAGCACGAAATTGAACTAGCAAAGCATTATTCTCAATTGATTTCAATGAAAAGCAACTAAGACTATAGGTTGTAGATGAATCTAATTCCAAATTTCCTCTACCATTGCTAAACACCATAAATTAACTCCAAACATAAAACAAGCTACAACTCAAAGTTACCAAGCTACATCCAATTCAAAGTCACAAACCAAGCTTCATCCAATTCAAAGTTAACTCTAATCACAATGACATTAACCAAGCTTTATGATTTAAGTTCACCTTAAACTCAAAGTTACCAAGCAAGCTAAAACAGAAAACAAACCATCAAACCATTCAATCAACCATCAAACCATACAATCGAACCAAATCAGACCAAATCATTTGAACTATACGTGTCCAACCATCAAAACATTCAATCATAATCATCAACAAACTACCAGAATCGGGAACAACCAAAACCTAAGCACTGATCTAATTCAATCCAGCTTTAATCGGGAAGCAACACAACCGAAATCATTCACCAATTCGAACTGAACTTGTAAACAGGGGAGGGGGAAAAGACTTGCTATTTCAATCATCAAATTAAACTAATGCTACCATCAGTGATAAAAGAAGAGGAGACAGAGAGCAAACCCAGAAATTGCAAAGAGATGGTGTGAAGAGCTCGGTCAGCCGCGTTAATCCAGCACACCAGTTCAACGCTTTGAACAGGACTAAAGATTGGGGAAGGGAAGAAGAAAAGCTAAACCAGAGCTTCCTTGTTTTGCAACTCAGCTCGTATGTGCCAATAATGGCGGTAACGCCATTGTCAGTTCACAAAATCGTAATCGGGGAGGGGGAGAAATCGGATGAAATCGGCTAAACATGAGCCAAAATCATTACAATTGCAGCTTAATTCATGAACATCAACTGTAAATTAACAAAACTGAAACTAATTAGATAAAATCCGAAACCCACAACCTAGCTAACATCAAACCTTAACCCTTAAAATTGAAAAAAAAATGCATCTGGATTACGAGAGAAGACTCAAAAATTAAACAAATTAAAACCTAAAATCATCTAACCCCCACACTAAAACTGCACAATGCCCTAGTTGTGGGAACTAAGGCACTGAAACGCAAGCACATAAGGTATACAACCATAAAACCAATACAAAACCACAAATATGTACGAACTGTGACACCAATACAAATCATAAACAAAGCAAAAAACAAACATAAAAATTACCAAAATCAGAACCAAACCAAAACCACTAAATTACCAAAATCAAATCCAAACCAAAACAAAATAAAACCCAAACACAAAAAATCAACAAGCAAAATAACTAAATAAAGAAAAATGAAAACCAAAACCAAAAAGAAAACAAAACCAATCAAGACCAAAACAAACATAATCACCCAAAATGGAAACAAAACAAGACTAAGGGGCTACAAAATACCAAACTAGAAAATAATATCAAACTAAATAAACTAACCATAAACAAAACAAAATAAGACTCAAAAGAAAAGAAGCAAAACATAAAACCAAAACACACCCATTAAGACACTAAAAAGGAAACAAAAACAAAAGATTAATCAAAAAGTAGCAAAAGAAACAAAACAAATTGAAACATAAAAACAATCCTAAATATCCACAACTAACAAGTATTCACAAAATCATAACACAATGAAGGGTGGTCATAGCCCATACGGCTCAAGAAATCCCAAATTGCTCCTCAAAATCGATCACCCAATATATTCATAGTCCTAAATATCCACAACTAAGGACAAAAAAGAAAGAAAAGAAATGAAAAAGAGAAGAAGGGAGGGTGGAACGATTATACCAGGCCGGGTACAGGTTGTACCCAAACTATGCCTCACGAAGATGAAGCAACATGAGGCTTATGGAGCATCAGCCACTCCATATTAAGCTGAAAGATGAAATGCTGGCTTTGTGGAGTGCGACTCGGTGCTGGTAGGCGCACGAATGATGGTAGTTGACGATGATGGAGATGGTGGTGCGTGGCTCGATCGAGAGAGAGGGAAGAGATGAGGAAGAGAGAGATGGAGTAGCAGGGCTGTCCGGTTCTCTGGTGTTCTGGGCTTCTAAAAACTAAGAGAGAGGGGAGAGAAAGTTTAAGGGGGGTAATCTGATTGTTACGTGCACGGCACACGTGGGGGGGTGTAAGGTCACGCGACAGGCGCGATTGGGTATTTTCTTTTTTTTTTTTCTGGGATAAACTAACAGGCAAATGGTTTGGGTCGGATTTAAGTCAATTCGACCCAGTTCTCCATTCCCGGTATTTTTCCAGCATTTTTGCATAATTGTTGTTATTTTGTTCAAAACATACAAAATAAAATAAAATAAAATAAAAACCTAAAAATAACAATTATAACGAGCATAAAACAGGTGTAAAAGTACTGTAAAAATAACATATTTTTGTCACGAACAATAAGTTCTTACCCATTCACGTTTGTAAGGGTCATAGTAGTGGTCTCAGTTTGGTGAAAAAATAGAAAAAGGGGGAAAATCAAATAATTTATATACCACCCTGCATTTAGAAGAATTGCTAGAAATTAGGTCCATCTGACCCCGGTTAGGATCTGAGAAGTTTGTATGCATGAGTCCATGCCTAGGAGGAACAATAGCCATTGTAGAGCCCATACGGAACCCTGCTGGGATCCTCATAAGGAAGCTAGTCTAGTTTTCCTTACCTTAAGTCCTTTTTTTTGTTTGCATTCATGGCATAAAATGAGTATAGTAAGCTCTCATAATTAGGAGTTAGTTCATGGGTTACCATGGTTTATTCTGAGTATCTAGGCCTAAAGTCAATAATGTGACCCACTAGGCCTTTAGAGTCCTAGTCTGTTATAGGTTACATCCAATCATATATTTTATTCATAATAAGTTTAGTTAGGACCAAGATACTTTATCCATGAATAAATCCATAGCCCATGCATCATATGTTAATTCCCTTGGCCTAGGATCCATGTATAAGTAAATCTAGATATGCCCATATGCCTAAACCAACATGTCCTAGGCAAGCTAAACTAAAGTCAAGTTTAGGGTCAGTATAGGGCTGTCATTTATCTGGGATAGATTAAAATCTAATGTAGGCCTGTAAGTTAGCTTTCTAAGCCCAACAAAAGACCTAATTTAGGGTATGACCCAATTTTAGCTTAAAACCAACATCTTTAACCCCATTTATTCCTGTCCCGTGCAAACTTTCAAGCTTACCAAGACACTGTCTCTTTCTTACTAGGCTGCAAATCATGAACCATTCCCTTCATCTCAGAGCCAATGCTATCGACCTTTAATTTCCATTATTCACCTATACAATATTCAACTCCTCTAAATCGTCACCTTATTAATGAGGATAGGGAAGACTAAGAACATATACGAGCGAAATCCACAAACCGGGAGGCTCCTATCTTGAGAAGAGTCCAAGGACACTCCACCTACAAAATCAAGGTCAAAATCTAGGTCAAAGTCCAATTCCTCACCCACTATAATGGCAGGAAGTAACAAAAGGGCTGAAATTATGAAAATGTTGCAGAGAATGCAGACTAGAATGGAGGAGAGTGAAAAGAAGATCGAGATGATGGCTACCAAACACACCAAAACCTTACCACGGAACCCCAAAGGGATGATGGTGAGAAGCTTCATGATGAAGAATAGGAAGCTGATGGAAAGGGAGAGCCAGACAATAGGAAGAAGGAAGAAGAAGGGGAAAAGGGCACTTATAAAACTGATCCACTAGTACATTGTATAGAGGAGCCACTTAAAGAATCTTTGATGTTTAACAATTATTTTAATGATTATACGGGATTCAGTTCAATCACAAAAGGAAAATTACCCTTGAAATTTACCATGCCAGATATAAACTTCCATGGAACTGAAAGCCCTTATCACCATGTGAGGAATTTTATTAGTGCCATGATTTTAAAATGAATTGGGAAAGCTATATGCTACATCATATTTCTTTGAACATTTGACAAGGCTGTAATGAGACGTCATAATGTTGTTGACCCATGAAAGGTCACGAACTAGGATGATACCTGTAGAGAGTTCTTACTTCAGTATTCATACAATATTAACCTCCCAATCACACTTAGGGACTTAGAACTAATCAAATAAGAGAAAAAAGATGGATTTTCTGACTTTTTTGCTTGATAGAGGAAAAACACTGAGCATATGGTTGGCTAACCCGTAAAGACTAATCAAGTGAGATCATTCATTAGAAACCTACTATCCACTCATAGGCAACACCTAAGGTTCACACCATTTGAAAATTTCATGACATTAAGGAATGTTGGAATGTTTGTGGAAGAAGACCCAGCTAGAGAAAGCCCCACAAAAGCTAATAAAAATTAGAAGGGTAACTATTAAAATTAGAAATGAAAGACAATGGTTTCACAAACAAGGAGGTGCATGCTCTAGACCACTACACTGAATAGACCCCTATTGGAGCCACATCTACTCAATCATTGGAATGCCTTCTGTCTAAAGACAAGATTGACCTCTTGCCAAAAGCTAATAAAAATTAGAAGGGCAACTATTAAAATTAGAAATGAACGACAATGGTTTCACAAACAAGGAGGTGCATGCTCTAGACCACTACACCGAATAGACCCCTATTGGAGCCACATCTACTCAATCACTGGAATGCCTTCTGTCTAAAGACAAGATTGACCTCTTGCCAATTAGGCTTGAGATAAAGAACACATGGAAGTCCAAGAACTAACACTCGAGAAAGTACTGCAAATATCACTGAGCACGAGGTCATGATACTAAAGATTATTGGACCTTCAAGAATCACCTAGAAAACATGTTCAGATTAGAGCAACTTTGCTTACTTGAGACTACCCCACATAGGAGACCTTGAGTTTTGTTGAATTTAGAGGATATGATGTCACGTGTTGAGTCACCTTCTTTTCTTTTCTATCCTGAGTCCAAGTTTGATGTGACTTGGATAAAATATTTTTCTTTATGGCTTCCATTATATACATCCCCTTTATTCTTTTCTAGAATGCTTATAGCCGATGATGAATCCAAGGTTAAGAAAAAGAACAAAAAAGGAAAAAGAGGGGCTAGCTTGGAAACCTCACAAGGCGAATTAGACAAAAGAGGGACAGATAGAAATAAAATAAATAAAAGAGTAAGGATTTTAATTCATCATCAGAAAAAGGGAAAGATTAGAAAATTCTTTGCAACAAGTCATATAGCTTTAAAGGACATGCTTAGGATAAGAGGCTTTCTTTCATAACTTACATCAATGCCTTTGTCAAACTTGGTAAGTTACCATTCAAAACCGAGCGACTCAAACGAGCCTATTTCTTTGGTAACTATATTTGATCTAAGCTGGAGGTGGGAGCGTGTCATAGATGACATCAATATGAAAATCAACAACAACCAAAAAAGAGTTCTGACCAAATAGTCCCATCCAAAAGAAAAAAAGGAAGAAAAAAGAAAAAAAGGAAGAAGAACCAAAAAAAAAGAAGGTGGAAAATGAAAAAAAAAAATCTTGAAAAAAAGAAGAATAAAGAAGGAAGAAATTACTAATTCATACTAACTTCATCACCTATGTAGACATGGGGATTTCATCAGGATTATTTGAGTCTTTATGCGGAATCCCTTGCTTTGGCACCCTAAAGCCTACCTTAAAAAATTTCTCTTGGAGGCATCCTTCCTTTAAGTTGTAAACTCTTACTCTCAAACTATGACTAACCTGATTCCATATTGGATACATAGGTAACCCCTTTGAGCCCGACCACAAAGAATATTTTGCATAAATAAACATCTCAATTAAGTCTTTTAGTGAAAAAAAAGAGAAAAGAAAATAGCAACTGGTCTGAAAACTTGAAAAGGCGGGCCAAGCAAAAGAAGAGCAAAAATAAAACCTTGCTTTTTGAGGGCAAAAAGCATCATGTTGCAAGCTCCTATCAAACAAGACTTGAACAAATCATTCACCTACTTTACCACCTTATATCAATCCTCATAGCCTCTAATCTAATTTCCATTCCAAAATTTAGTACTCTTTACCTCAGCATAACTAGAATTCAAGAGTGAATACTCGCTTTATATTCTCAACTTTTTAAGCAGGGACTCACCCCTTATGTAAAACAGGGGGCTCCCCTATATTTTCCTAAATAATTAGGGCTTCCATTATAGTAAATATTTCCCAATAAGTAGATAAGCAATGTTGTTTGTACTAAACTAGAGCCTACCTTATGCAAAAGTAGCAAAAGTACTTTCATCTGCCACATCCGCACACAATTAAAGTTTCCTTTGTCGTAAACATTTCCTATAATAGTAAAGATCACATTTATTAGGGGCTACTCTAATTAAAACCAGCAAAAGTTTCTTCAGCTATCACTGTCCTTATACGTCTAGGGCCTCTGTTATAGTAAACAGAACTTAGGGCTTCTTCATAACAACAACACTTTAGTGCAAAATTAAAGGTTACTCCTTTATTCAAAAGAAAGATTTTCTATCCAGGGTACCCCATACCTCATGACTAGCCTTACTTAATAATCACTCAATTTATCCCTCATCCTATAGTTTGTTATAGCTTAAGCTATAGAATAGGACTAAGCCTAACCTATCAGTCACTTATACCTTAATTGGGCCTCATCCAATGAACCCTAAACTTTTTATGAGACCTTTACCTACATGTATGTGAGGTTAGGTCATCACAAGTCAACATTGTCAGCACAATTGAGTCTGCATAGTCATCCTGTATGTATATCTCGCTTAGGTTAGCAAGTGTGCTTGCATCTATACATAGGTCTTTAGCCCATTTACTAGCCCTCCCTCCACCTTGATCACTCAGGGAACCCTCGATTAAAGAAGTGCATAATTAAGCATGACGACAACCCTATAAGAGGGCATACAACCCTGGTCAACCATGAAACTACATTAAACGTACAAAAGATTACATCAACAACTGTCACAGAAGACATCTATACTTTGACTCTTGCCTTAATTAGGCTTTGCCAAAGGGGGTTTTATCCTCAAAGTAGGCTTTGCACAAGCACTATCACCCTTACATTAAGTGGACAACTAACTCATGTCTTTATAGAAAAGACATTAACCCTTACATTAAGTGGACAACTAACTCATGTCTTTATAGAAAAGACATTAACCCAACTATAGGCTATTAGGTGACTAAGCTCAAATTGACCTAGAGGACACCTTATCATCTTCATAAAAGGACATATAAATGCCTTGGACTTTTTAACATTTAGTAAGCTCCCATTAGAGGGGCAAAGAGTTAAATTTGAAGATTTGAGATCTTAACATCTCACCAATGACAAGTTAGGGATCTGGCCACAAGTCTTCAAGCTTGCATGCCAACAAATTCATATCGATCTGGCTATAGATATTTAGGCTCAAACACCACTAAGTTCATAAGGATCTAGCTAAAGACCTTCAGGCTTGCACGCCGACAAGGATCTAGCTATAGGTGTTCTCAATTTACTTTGTGATTTCTCATGAACTTTTGGACCTTCGTTCTTAATTATGTATTCTCAATTTACTTTATGATTTCTACTTTGTGTGTTATTTTAATTGAATATTTTTATTTTAAGGTAATCAAGGATCATTTTGTCGTTCAACTAAAACGCTTTTAGAATTATGTGTGTTATATCTTGATTTTAGGATGTCTCTATTTTGTATATTGTTGTATTTATGCACTTTTTAGTTGGGATTTTTAGATTTTAATTTTCTTAACTCAGGGGGTTTTGGAAACCAATAATTTGAATATAAGAAACACTACATAGTGCTCCATACTTTTGCCTAATTTATTTTTAATATCCCACTATAGTGTTACGATTGTTTGGACTCACCGAAGAGATGAAGTAATGACTATAGCCCATATGGATGGAGATGACATTAAAAAAATGTCCATATGGGTGAAGATGACATCAAAAAATTGTCTTCCTTTTTTTTCTTCTACATGCCAGCAAGTTATTACATAACAATAACAACAACAATGATGACGATGACGATGAAGATGATGAAGCAACAATAGCAACAATAATAATATTACCAAAAACAATCATCCCACCTTCTCCTTTGTTAAACCTCATATGGCACCACCACTACCACCTATCCAACTCCAACCTCCTGCCAGCTTCATGGCAACCACCCCTTCAAAACAGCTGCCCCTCCTCTCCCCCCCTATCTACAACAACTTTTATTTTAGTCTTCAACCATTGCTCATACCACTCCCTCCTTTATCTCATTTGCTCAATTTCTAGCTCCTGCATGGAAAAAATCCCTTAAAGGGCTAAAGTAACCTAAACCCCTCAGACATGAATGAGCCCTACGAACTCCCCTTTAGAATTTTGACAATTGTATTAACTTCTTATGTGATAATGCCACTAAGCCTAGCTTTAAACTTAATCCTTGAACTCTTAGCACACTGAGTTCTACCTGTTAAACCCCTTCTTGAACTCTCAAGGGCTCTGACCTTTAACCTTACAACTCTTTCCTGAACTCTTCAAGGAATCAACAATCTCTAGTTTTCCCTATTCCTCTTTCAAACTTGTTATCTTGTCAGAAGAATCCTCATTGGCTCTTTGACATGACGTTAGAGTTTCTCCAACCTTTATAGCAAACAAATTTCAGCTCTTACTAACATCCTTAGCAATCTTGTCTTAACTACTCACTTCACTCTTAAACTTCTCAAACCTTGAGTCCTTTTGCTTAAGGTTTATAACACACTTACTCGCTTATAAAAAACTTCTCTTAGCCCTGCCACCTTGCAAGTGTTATGAATAAGATAAGAATTAAGTACAACCCTTGATTTGTAAACACTTTACGTTGATAGTGGTAAATAGCTTGATATGTGGTCCACCCTTCATTGTCTGCCTTGGGTCCTCTATCATGGAGCTCTTGGCATTAGAGAATAGCCAGAGAGATTTTTAATAGCCTGAACCTAATTTATATTAATTACCTTTACTGAATCCAATTTAACAAAAATCGACTGCGCTAACTTTAATTTAATAATTGGAATTGGATGTTTTATCGGGCTCAAGTGGCATCAAACAGCCTCACATTTAAACACTAAGGCAAAGAATAATGTAATACAAGGAGTTTTTTAAAAGGAATATTTAAAGCGCCTTAGGACCAAAAGCGTCGGTCCACGTAGGGGGTTAACTCGGGGTTCCTTGGGCACAACTAGCTTGTCCACCTGGTAGTCACCCTCTTTTGAGGGGTTCATCAGATTAACTTTCTCAAAATGGTGGTTCCATAGAGCTATGCAGTAGAATGTGCCAGCACTTCAATTTTAGAGTTGCCAACACATTTTAAAGAAAATGTATAAACTCATTATTCTATAGAAAATTCCCAATTCCTAATATCAACCAAGTTCTCAAACAAAAGGGATAATCTTGGGACATTGGACTTGATTTTTAAGAAGGAAAAAGGGGTTTTTTTTTTTTCTACAAATTATGATTTTAGATGTTCCGAGTTGTAATTACCAATGCTGACTCCATGCCTACTAAGTAGGAGAATGGATCTTGGGGGGTCAAGGTATGGTCTAATGATGGTGAAAACCACCATCATGTTGCCCGCTTCAAAAGGCAGCCCCACTAGGAATGAATGTATTAAAATTTTTATTCTTCGGTTCCTTGTAAGAGATATTTTTCATGATTATAGTCTTGTTTAGTGACACAAATAACAATAAGAGGATTTTTAGTGGTCCCTAATTAACAAGCCATTTTTATAATGAAAAGAAATTTACAAAAAGCAATAAGTTTGGTCATCGCTGTAGTATGAAAATAGTGTTATTGTATGTTTTAAAGAATGAGCATTAAGCACATGGTCATGGAGAACAAAAGAGGAACATGATTATAAACACAAGAAATAAAGAACATTTTAAACATATTATTTTCTTCATTTATAGCCCTCGAGACTTACCTCGATCCTAGCGGTTGTTGAAACAAACTTCCACTTGAATCCATCCTTCCAAGCACTCTAGGGTAGACTAAAGGTTAGTCTAATTCCAAAAGAGTTTGAGAGGCTTTTGGAAGAGGAGTTTCATTTCTTGAAAGAGCTTGTGTATTTTTTTGGAGGGGGGGAGGGGTGGGGAAGAGAGGGAAAGAGTGTAGAGAGGTAGAGTTTCTTCTAGGTATGGTGTTTAGACAGAAAAAATATGGAGTGTCCTTAAGGAGAAAAACCATTATGAATAAAGGGTGAGGCTCCATTTTGGTAGTGATAGCAAGTAATCCCACTAAGCAAGGGATAAACCAAGAACTAAAATCAAGTTATTTTACTCACAAAATTTTCATAAACATGGGTAGAATTGCTTGATTTGCCACTCATGTTGTTGTGATATCCTTATTGCAGCAATCCCATAATTAAAGGCCTATGAGATTTATAATGTGGAGGGTAGGGCAGGACCTTGCGGCAACTATTATGCATGGAAAACTTATCATTGGGTGTTAGTAGTATTTGAAACATGCTATCACCTCTTATTTTTTGCCATAATTGAATTTTTCGTGAGAGTTTGAATATAAGGCAATGTGCCACCCCATTGGTTACTACCTCACTCCCCCATCCTCAAGGAATTCAAGCACCTACTCTAGCATATCCCATAAAAATCTCAAGGTTTATGCCTTTTTTAGAAGTTATTTTTAAAAATTTTGGAATTTTAAATGCTCCTACAACTTCGTTGGAATTTTTTGATATGAGAAAATATTTTATTTACGGACCGACCATTAGAAATTAAAGTATGACGTTGTTTCACCTTCGGTGAATTAGGTAATTGTCATCACTAAGTGACAATGCACAAGCTGCACACGTGTGTAGTTGGTCTAAAATCTTGTAGGCATAAATTTGGTGGCTACAGGAGCCTCTACTTTGGCTGCGGTCATTAGGGCATAGGGAAAAGCATATAATGTCATATAGGATGGATATGAATACAAAAAGTGCATACAAGAGAGCTTTTAAGGTCCAGGCCTCTCTCACGGTGTTCAAGTCCTATTGAGGATAAGAGTGTCAATAATTTCGGAGTATGAAAGGGTTTGAAAAAGGTCCAGGGTCTATGTCTTGCCCTAGGAGTGAAATCATGTGGAGAAAGGGTTAAGAGGCTGTTTGGTGAGCAATTCAAGGTTTGGGACTTGAATCCTTAGGTTTCAAGTTCTATTCCCTTATGTTTAGTGAGAAATTTAGGGGGTGAAACTTGATGCCTAAGGGTATCAAGTCCCCTCTTAAACCTCAGGAACTTGAACCCCCCCAACATGGAGGGGTATCAAGTTCTAACCCCAAAGGGATCAAACCCTAAGAGAGAGAGGTGGAAGGGAGGCAGCACTTCCATCAATGACCAATGCTAGAGGAAGTTGTCGTCAACAATCAAGGCCAGAGAAAGCGCCACAACCACCGACGAGGTTACTACCGACCGAGCTTTGGTTTCTAGATATGTCAAATCCTCTTCATCTTCATTGTTTGTTCTAGCTTCTTCATCATCATCATCTCTTTTTGGGCATCTTCTTCTACTTGGGGATTTTTTCTACTCTTCTTCTCTATAGATTTGCAAGTATTGTTCTTCTTCATCAATTCTTTTTTTTAGTTTTGATATGATGAAAAGCACGACCATAAAAGTGGGGAGGGCATTGCTTAAGAGAAGGGTCGCCGAAGATGGATCATCGTACCTGACAGGAAGCCATTGGAGGTTGAGGTTAGGGTGGTTTTTGGTGCTAAGAGGTGAGAACACAGGCGAGAGAGAAAGAAGTGAGACCACCATTGCTACTCAACTAGTACGCTTCCTTTACTTCGATAACTTGTATTTGAAATAAGGGTATAGAGGGAAGACAAAGATGGTGATGGTTGTTGGAGTTCTTGCTTGCACACTTTCTTTAGGAAGATGGAGAAGAGTTAAGAAATTGATTCAATTCCATAATTACTCACCAAACATGCAATAGCCCAACCCTCAATTATGTTTATTTATTTAATTACCTCATGTTAATGATTTTCTCATATTTGTTTATTGCATTTTGTCATTTCGGTCGAAAAAAATAATAATTTCATTTGGGCCGTCACTTAGCAATTCAGTTTTTATTTATTTATTTAATTATTAACTAAAACTTTGGAGGAATTGATAGTAGGCCCTAACAAATTTAATCTAAGTAATTTATTTTATTTTCCGTAACATTACAAAAATTTAATTTTGAGTGATGCAAAAATGTTATCATTACGAAGCATTTTATTCCCGAACCTAACCTATTTCGGCCCAGTTTGAAGCCCAACAAGTTTGCATATTAACCTATCTAATTACCATGAGTTAAGCTTAACCATGGCTAGCTAAAAGTCATTTTTGAAGATAAAAACTCAGCCAAGCATGCATATTAGTAAAAAAAATACAGCCAAGATGCAAACCTCATCTCTCTCCCTCTTCTCTCTAACCCCACAGCCAGCCCAGCTACGGCCACTGTTCTAGTGTTTTTCGGTAAGTTTTCGGCCAGCGTTGGCTGCTTCCGACTTCCCCCCGACACCCTAGTATCACTAGCTACCATCCTCCATCCTTAAAACCACCAAACATCGCATTCATCTCTGCTTTTTTTCAAGTTCAAAGTGAGTAACCCTAAGCTTGTTTTCTTTGAATTTTTTATTTTGATTCTTGTTTATGTTGATGTGAGTTTTGATCATGTTTTTTTTGATGGAAACAAGAGTAATTTTGATGTTTTTAATTGTTGGTTGAGTTTGGATCATGCTAGGGTTTAGGGTTATTCATAAGCATGCAAGCTTAACATTGGAAGCATGTGTTTCTTGGATTGCTTATATTTGATTTGGTGGCTTTAATCTCTAATACAGTTTATAAGGGTGTTTTTGGGGATCTTGGATGAGATGAAGAGGAAGTAAGTTGGCCAAAAGTTAGGGTTTTAATGATTATGCAAGGTTTAGCTTTCCTTTAATAGCAAGCATGTTATTTGTGCATATTTGATTGAGAAATGGGTCTTTGATGTATATGATTATGAAGTGAAATTGATTATGGTGGCTTTGTATGTTGATGGGAAGGAATAAAACTTTGTCACATGATTTTAAGGAGTGATTTTAGATGAGGATTTGTGTGAAAAGAAATGAGAAAGCAATGACAGTGAGGCCTGGAAAATGATAGAAAATAGGGCAAGTTTGTCAATAAACTGGTAATGATCAGCCTTACCAAAAATTATGATTTTTAGTGCGTAGATAGATCAATAAGCTACCTTTCAAATGCCTTTTGAATCACCTCAATCTGAGGTCTGTGGAAAACGTTATAGCTGTTTCACTAGAACTGTGTAGGTTAGACCAAAACTGACACACTTGTATTTTAGCCCCATTTTAGGAAGCCTATTGTGGGAATTATGTCTTGTGCTGTAAGTAAAAGTTTTTTGGGACTTCTTAAGCTTTCTATATTGAGGAATTATATCTTAAATGGAGATCAGAAGATTGGGTTATGAGTCATTTACTTTAGCCCCTATTACACCCTTACTTTTCTTTTACTAAAGTATTAACTATGAAAATAAATACATTTGCTAACTATATGTTCCTATAACGATATTTTTGTACAGAGTCAGGGCCTAATCTATCATTTCCTCCCCTTTTATGCATAATCATATGTAGTGACATTTCATTAAAAGTCTCAGGTATGTTCATTGTCTGTATCTTTAAAAATCAGCACGTATTTATCAAAATTATAATGTTTTGGTAAGTCCATCAATAAATCCATTTAATCAGTGATTTATCATATAATTAGTGACTCCATCAGTTATCGATTATAGGGCATTGCCCTTTAGTTACTCGCTCAGCTTCAGGCTAGATCCCCTGATCGGCTTGGCAGGTGTACACCTATCTTTAGATCATAACAGTTACTTAGGGTTCATTATCAGATAATAGTTGACAATGCAGTCTTACATTCATCTCATTCCCTGTTTTTAATTAAAATGAATTACAATGTGGGTCCAAGCAGTTTTTCAGTGTGCAGTTAACAATACAGAAATGCATGTACTGAGCTTCAGCTCATAGTTCGAAATGTTTTCATGTTTTGTTTGAGGGAAATGCTCAGTGAATCGCCCTCCGATTGGCAGGCCGACTAGAGAAGATAAGTGAGCGCAAATGTCTAAAAGGAATAGTGGTATTTTAGTGCTGAAATGTCTTGAGTACTATATTATGAGATATTTTGAAGTTAGAACTACATACTTTACTAAGAGTTACTATATTTTGATGTAAATTATGAGATCATTAGTTACTGTTGATGTTAGTTTGATGGTTTGGTTTTACAAATGCCATGTGGTGGAAGCGATGTTCTGCTTAGTTATGTTTAATTATTTTAAGTCAAGCCTTGTCCTTTTTGGACGGCAGTAATGCCCCAATCATTTCGGATATCATACTAATTGATGATGTTAATTGATGAGAATGCAAACAGTGAATTATGTACATTTAGGGTGTTACAGATTTGGTATTAGAGCTAGGTTTTGATTTCTTTGATGAGATATGGAGTATGGAGTTTGGATATAGGACGGTGAGAAGGGTTATTAGCAAGGAATATCGTATACTATAAGAGATTTGTGATATTAGAAATAGACTTGTGATATTAGAAATGCATATTGTTTATCTTCTACATGCCCCTCATTTATATTTTCCTTGCTAGATGGATCCTTATGCTGTTAATATGATGCCTGGTATGTTTGTGGCAGCCCACATTTCACTATTGCATGCTAGCATGATAGCTCATGCGCAGGACCGTTTCTCCGAGTTTCACAGCATCACGGTCCGTGCATTTAGATTGCTATGGTCCTTACCCACGGTTGATTCGTGGGTAGAGTTTAGGCTCCGTTATCATCATTTTATGATGACGGGGAACCCAGGTTGGGATAGATCTAGGTTCCAGGTCTAAGGGGCTTGGGCTGCCATCACTTCGAGGTTGATGTTGCGAGAGGATTTTGAGCAGAGGGGGATTACTATGGAGACTTTTCAACACATCTTTCCTCTACACCAGGCACATCCCCCGCTTGCACCACCCGCACCAGCATAGGGACCACCCTCGCCGCCTATACCAGGTACTCCACAGATGCCCGACAGTTATGGGGAGGCTCATGAGGTGGTGGATCCCTCCGATACACTGGAGATCATGGTACTTAGCTCTGATGACAAGCCCATTGAGGGTTTTGAGGGTGAGGATGATCCATAAGAGGATCAAGAGATTGATGAGATAGTACAGGAGCAGCAGATAGATCAAGAGGTCGATGAGACAGTGGGAAAGCAGCACATTGATCAGGAGGTTGACGAGGTAGAGTTAGGGGTATCGGACAGCAGCTTCGACTCAGGCAAGGAGCTGGAGGATGAGTCCGACCCAGATTATAATCCGTCTAGGGATTGTTAGGTTTTCTTTTTTTTTTTTAGGTGTTGACTTGATTAGGTTACATTTTAAGCCCCACATGTATATAGTATGGTAGGATTGGATAGTTGCATTTTGTGTAGCATATGACATTGTATATAGTTAGTCAAATCCTTCCAACCATGATGACATAGTTCGTTTATTTTTGGGCATGTGACGGACTTAGGGACTGGGGGCTAGTTAGTATTTTAGGTAAGAGCTAGGGTTGATCTTACCTAGTCAGCTAGATGTGTTATATTTTGTTGATCATGTATATAAGCATGTAGCTATGTATGTAAATAAGTAGTTATGAAATGATATAATGAAGCTTTGGGTTCTGTTTTAAGTAATATTTGAGCCATATTAAATGTATTTGTTAGGCATGCTTATCTTATATGTTTGGGTATTTTAGTGATTGAATTGTTTTGTTTAATGTATGATCAGAATGTCTGAGTTAGTGCAAAATAATGCGGAGATTCATATAAAGGATAACTCGGATCATGGCCAGGGATCGGGTGAACAAGCCTCACATCATGTGCCCCTAAATTTTGCCCAAATGCCACCAATTCCCCCTAAGTTCACTAACAACATTAAGGACCTGAACTATTGGCTAGCCTTAGTAGCTGAAATGATGAAGCGGATTCCCCAAGTACCTACCGAAACCCCTCTTCAAGATGATAAATTCGCAGATAGAGTAGCTCAATGCAACCCTCAAGTATATGATGGAAATTATGATACAGTAGTACTAGAGGAATGGGTAAGGGGAATGGAGAAAATTTTTACAGAGGTATCAGAAGAAAAGAAAGTAAACATGGGACATACTATTTGACTAGTGAAACTGATATTTGGTGGAACACTATTAAGGATAGGCTCGTATGGCCTGAACTCACCTGGAGTAAATTCCTAGGTGAGTTGAAGGCAAAATTTTATCCATTTGTGGT
The DNA here is from genome assembly GCA_029747015.1 of Carnegiea gigantea. Taxonomy (NCBI): domain Eukaryota; kingdom Viridiplantae; phylum Streptophyta; class Magnoliopsida; order Caryophyllales; family Cactaceae; genus Carnegiea; species Carnegiea gigantea. Next base: position 454,933 of record JAKOGI010000136.1, on the reverse strand, counting down.
CTGAAGACAAAAGGAGAAAGAGTTTATGGAGCTGAAGATGAGTGGCAAGATGACTATGATGCAGTATGCCAGTAAGTTCACAGAATTATCTAGGTTTGTCCCTGAATTTATGTTATTTGACAGGTTAAAGATGAGGAGGTTTGAAGAGGTTTTGGCCTTCTATATTCGAAATTAGTTAGCTAGGCAACCAATCTTGACTTACCAAGAGCTACATGAGTGAGCTGCTGAAGTGGAGCGAGTGAAGATAAAATTGAGAGCCCTGAACCCAATCAAGAAAAAGAGAAAGGGGTTTGAGCGAGGAATTCTGAGTGAGAGTGTGAACCAGAATAAACCTTCTCCCGCTCCTCCCAAGAGCCATCCTGTAGGCTCGACAGAGCCCTATGGGAAGTGTGGAAGAACCAATCACACCACCCTTGAATGCTGAGTAGGAACCAACAACTGTATGTAGTGTGGAAGCCCTGAACAACTCATTGCTGCCTGCCAACAAAGGTTGAAGGCTGTAGATAAGGATGCAGCAAAACCCTTGGCCCCACCTCCCCAAGGGGCCCCACCACCAAGGCCTGCAGTAGTAGGATGGGCGTATGTAATGAGCAAGAAGGAAGCTGCCACCTCGGGTACGGTAATCACTGGAGCTCTCTTTTTAAATTAAAAGCCATTTTGTGTATTATTTGATTCGGGCGCTACTCATTCATTTATATCCACCCGATCTGCCATGCAATTGAACCTGGACGGTAGGAGGACAGAAACCAATTATGGGATCAAGCTACCCAACAATTCTGTGATTGATTGCCCCATCTCCCATAAACTTGTTCCCATTTCCATTGGTGAAACCACCTTCCCTATGGATTTGATTCAATTTGATTTATCTGGTTTTGATATCATTTTGGGAATGAATTGGTTGCACACTTATGGAGCTAAGATTGACTGTGAAGATCTTAAGGTTACTTTAAAGGATGAAAAAGGGAGAGAAATATGCTTCTATGGGCAGAGAGAGGAAAAATCTTGTCCCCTGATTTCTGCTATGAAAGCAAGTAAACTATTATATCAAGGGTGTATTGGATATTGGTGTTATGCTATTGACACCCAAACAAAAGAAGAGAAAGTAGGAAATATTCCTATAGTTTGTGAATTTGGAGATGTTTTTCCTAAAAAATTACTAGGACTACCCTCGCAAAGGAAAATTGATTTTGGAATTGAATTAATTCCTGGTGCCCAACATATCTCCAAAGCCCCATATCGTGTGGGCCTAACTGAGCTTAAGGAGCTAAAGATTCTGTTAGATGAGCTGTTACAAAAGGGATTTATCAGGCCAAGTGTACTATCATGGGGTGCTCCAGTGTTGTTCGTAAAGATAAAGGATGGAACCTTAAGGCTATGTATTGACTACAGGGAGTTGAACAAGATCACCATAAAAAACAAGTACCCTTTGCCGTGAATAGATGACTTGTTTGACCAACTGCAATGAGCAGGAGTTCCTCTAAAATTGATTTGAGGTCAGGGTACCATTAACTTAGGATTAAACTTGAAGACATCCCCAAGACTGCATTTAGGACCAGGTATGATCATTACGAGTTTACAGTGATGCCGTTTGACCTCACCAATGCCCCCGCGACTTTTATGGATCTTATAAATAGGGTCCTCAGATCCTCTAGACAAGTTTGTAGTGGGTGTTCATAGATGACATCCTTATCTATTCTAAAGATAGAGAGGAATATGCTAATAATTTGAGGATGGTGTTACAAATCCTGAGGGAGCATCAACTTTATGGCAAATTAAAGAAGTGTGAATTTTGGTTGGAAGAAGTGGTATTATTGAGGCATGTGGTTACAAAAGAAGGAATTAAAGTTGACCCCCAGAAGGTGAAGGCAATCACGGAATGGTCAAGGTCTACTAATGTCGCTGAGATTAGAAGCTTCTTAGATTTAGCAGGCTATTATCGAAGGTTCGTTAAGGACTTTTTGAAAATAGCTTCACCCCTGACCAATCTGTTGAAGAAAGTGAATAAATTTGAGCAGACAGAGAAGTGTGAAAGAGCTTTTCGAGAGCTAAGGTAGTGATTAAGTACCGCCCCCAATCCTAATGCTACCAATGAAAGATAAGGAGTATACCATCTATAGTGATGCTTCAAAGAATGGAATAGGGTGTGTTCTGATGCAGGAAGACAAAGTAGTAGCTTATGCCACTCCACAGCTCAAGCCTTATGAGAAAAATTACCCTACCCATGATGTGGAGTTAGCTATTATGGTCTTTGCATTGAAAATTTGGAAACATTACTTGTATGGGTTACCATGCAAGATCTATACTGACCATCAAAGTCTGAAGTATATCTTCACCCAGAAGGAGCTTAATTTGAGACAACGATGTTGGCTTGAGTTACTTAAAGACTATGATTTGCAGGTTCAATATCATTCAGGAAAAGTAAATGTTGTAGCAGATGCCCTAAGTCGGAAAGCGCAACATAGCTCAAACATTGTGGTGCTTACTCAGTTGAGTCTCTTCAGAGAGCTTGAGAACTTGAGAATTCAACTAGTGTCCTATGGACAAGCAAATGTCCAATTATAAGCACTTACTTTATAGCCTTCTAGAGTGGAGGAAGTTCTTGTGAACCAAGAAAGTGATCCTGAACTCCAAAGAATAAAGCCAAATCTAGAGAAAGGGAAGTCTCCTGGGTTTGTAGTACATGAGGATGAGACCCTGTGATTCTAAAATTGCCTATGCATACCCAAAAATGAGGAATTGAGGAAATAGATCCTAGAGGAGGCTCACAATACTCGCTACTCGGTGTATCCAGGAGGCACCAAGATGTATAGAGACTTAAGGTAATATTTCTGGTGGAATAATGTGAAGAAGGAGGTTGTAGAATATGTAGACAAGTGTCTACCTGTCGGAAGGCTAAAGCAGAGCATCAATGTCCCGTAGATGAACTATGACTCCTAGAAATTCCCACTTGGAGGTGGGATTCGATCTCCATGGACTTCGTCATGGGTTTACCCCTTTCTACCTTGAAAAAGAATGCTATCTGGGTCATAGTTGATCGACTTACTAAGTCGGCCTATTTTCTACCAATTAGGGATACTTAGGGAGTTGAAAAACTAGCCCAACTATATGTTAACGAGATAGTCCGCTTACACGGGATACCATTAGACATAGTATCAGATAGGGATCAAATATTTCAAGCCTGTTTTTCGGCAAGCACTTCAAAAAGCCTTTGGGACCAAATTGAACTTTAGTAGCTCTTATCACCCTGAAACAAATGGGTGAATTGAAAGAGTGAATCAAATTCTAGAGGACATGTTAAGAGCATGTGTATTGGAGTTCCAAGGGAAGTGGGAAGACGATTTACCACTGGTGGAGTTCTCTTATAACAATAGCTACTAGTCCACTATCAAAATGGCCCCGCCTGAGGCTTTATACGGAAAAAAATGTAGAATCCCACTGTGCTAGAATAATTTGGACAAGGCATTGATTATTGGTCCTGAAATAATCCAAGAAACTATTGAAACAATAAGAAAAATTCGGGAGCATATTAGGATTGCCCAGAGTCGGCAAAAGCATTATGTGGACACAAGAAGAAGGCCTTTGGAGTTTCAAGTAGGCGACAAAGTTTTTCTAAAAGTTTCACCAACCAGAGGTATCAAAAGGTTCAGAGTATGAGACAAATTGAGTCCAAGATATATTGGACCTTATGAAATCATTGAAAAGTTAAATCCCGTAGCATATCGGCTAGATCTGCCGGTAGAACTAGAACACGTGCATAACATGTTTCACATCTCTTAACTCAGGAAGTATATTCCAGATCCGGACTAAACTATTGTATCTATACCTATTGAAATCACTGAGAATCTAGTATATGAGGAGCGTCCAATCCAAATACTAGATCGCAGGACTAAGCAGCTATGCAAGAAGCAGATACCTTTAGTCAAGGTGCTTTGGACAAACCATACCTCCCAAGAAGGCACTTGGGAGACCGAAGAAGAAATGAAAGCCAAGTACCCACATTTATTTGAGGTAATCTTGTATGACATGATAAATTTCATAAGTTTCGAGGACGAAACTCTTTAAGGGAGGAAGATTATAATAGCCCAACCCTAAATTATGTTTATTTATTTGATTACCTCAAATAAATGTGGGTACTTGGCTTTCATTTCTTCTTCGGTCTCCCAAGTGCCTTCTTGGGAGGTATGGTTTGTCCAAAGCACCTTGACTAAAGGTATCTGCTTCTTGCATAGCTGCTTAGTCCTGCGATCTAGTATTTGGATTGGACGCTCCTCATATACTAGATCCTCAGTGATTTCAATAGGTTTAGATACAATAGTTTGGTTAACGGAGGAAGGTTATAATAGCCCAACCCTAAATTATGTTTATTTATTTGATTACCTCATGTAAATGATTTCTCATATTATTTATTGCATTTCATCATTTCGGTGGAAAAAAAATAATAATTTCATTTGGGCCCTCAATTGGCAATTCGAGTTTTATTTATTTATTTAATTATTAATTAAAAATTTAGAGGAATTGATAGTAGGCCCTAATGAGTTTAATCTAAGTAATTTATTTTGTTTTCCGTAACATTACAAAAATTTAATTTTGAGTGATGCAAAAACATTATCGTTACAAAGCATTTTATTCCCCAACCTAACTTATTTCAGCTCAGTTTGAAGCCCAACAAGTTTGCATATTAACCTAGCTAATTACCATAAGTTAAGCTTAACTATGGTTAGCTAAAAGTCATTTTTGAAGATAAAAACTCAGCCAAGCATGCAGATTAGTCAAAAATATACAGCTAAGACACAAACCTCATCAATCTCCCTCTCCTCTCTAACCCCACGACCAGCCCAGCTGCAGCCACTGTTCAACCGTTTTTCGATAAGTTTTTAGCCAGCCTTGGCTGCTTCCGACTTCCCCCCAACACCCTAGTATCACTACCTACCATCCTCCATCCTCAAAACCACCAAACATCACATCCATCTCTACTTTTTTTCAAGTTCAAAGTGAGTAACCCTAAGCTTGTTTTCTTTAGATTTTTGATTTTGATTCTTGTTTATGTTTATTTGAGTATTGATCATGTTTTTTTCGATGGAAACAAGAGTAATTTTGATGTTTGTAATTGTTGATTGAGTTTGGATCATGCTAGGATTTAGGGTTATGCATGAGCATGTAAGCTTAAAGTTGGAAGCATGTGTTTCTTAGATTTCTTATATTTGATTTAGTGGCTTTAATCTCTAATAATGTTTATGAGGGTGTTTTTAGTGATCTTGGATGAGATGAAGAGGAAGTAAGTTGGCCAAAAGTTAGGTTTTAATGATTATGCAAGGTTTAGCTTTCCTTTAATAGCAAGCATGTTATTTGTGTATATTTAATTGAGAAATGAGTCTTTGATGTATGTAATTATGAAGTGAAATTGAGTATGGTGGCTTTGTGTGGTGATGGGATGGACCAAAATTTTGTCACATGATTTTAAGGAGTGATTTTAGATGAGGATTTGTGTGAAAAGAGAGGAGAAAGCAATGACAGTGAGGGATGAAAAATGACGGAAAATAGGGCAAGCTTTGCCAGTAAACTGGTAATGATCAGCCCTACTAAAACTTATGATTTTTAGTGGGTGGATAGATCAGTGAGTTAGCTTTCAAATGCCTTTTGAGTTGCCTCAATCCGAGGTCTGTGGAAAACGTTATGATTATTTTACTAGAACTGTGCAGGTTAGATCAAAACTAGCACACTTGTGTTCTAGCCCCATTTTGGGAACCCTATTGTGGAAATCCTATTTTGTGGTATAAATGAAAGTTTTTCAGGACTTCTTAAGCTTCCTATATTGAGAAATTATATCTCAGATAGAGATCAGGAGATTAGGTTACGAGTAATTTACTTTAGCCCCTATTACACCCTTACTTTTCTTTTACTAAAGTATTAACTATGAAAATAAATACATTTGCTAACTATATGTTCCTATAACGATATTTTTGTGCAGAGTTAGGGCCTAATCTATCATTTCCTCCCCTTTTGTACATAATCATACTCAGTGACATTTCATTAAAAGTCCTGGTACATTCATTGTTTGTATCTTTAGAAATCAGCATGCATTTATCAAAATTATAATGTTTTGGTAAGTATATCAATGAATCAGTTTAATCAGTAATTTATCATATAATTAGTGACCTCATCAGTTATCAGTTACAGGGTATTACCCTTTAGTTACCCGCGTGACTTAAGGCCAGGTCACCCGATCGGCTTGGTAAGTGTATACCTATCTTCAGATCGTAGCAATGACTAGGGGTTCACTATAAGATAATAATTAGCAATGCAGTTTTACATTCATCTCATTCCCTGTTTTTAATTAAAATGAATTGCAATGCGGGCCCAATCACCCAACAAGTTTTTTAGTGTGCAATTAACAATACAGAAATGCATGCACTAAGCTTCGGCTCACAGTTTGAAATGTTTTCATGTTTTGTTTTAGGGAAATGCTCAGTGAATCACCCTCCGGCTGGCAGGCTGACTGGAGAAGATAAGTGAGCAGAAATGTCTAAGAGGAATAGTGGCATTTTAGTGCTTAAATGTTTTGAGCACTGTATTGTGAGATATTTGGAAGTTAGAACTATATACTCTACTAAGAGTTACTGTATTTTGATGTAAATTATGAGATCGTTAGTTACTATTGATGTTGGTTTGATGGTTTGCTTTTACAAATGTCGTGTGGTGGAAATGATGTTCTGCTTAATTATGTTTAATTATTTTTAAGTCAAGCCTTATCCGTTTTGACGGCAGTAAGGCTCCGATCATTTGGGATATCACTACTAATTGATGATGTTAATTAATGAGAATGCAAACAGTGAATTATGTACATTTAGGGTGTTACAAAACACTTGAGTTTAGGGTTCAAGTCCTATCCCCAATTCTCATGAACTTGATACTTGATTCCATCCCATTCCTTTTTTTCTCACCAAGTAGGCCCTAAGACATTTTGAGGGTTGAAGTCTCAAACTTATAAAGTCATTTTGAGGTGTTAAGGTCTTACACTATTGAAAACTTTGAGGCTTGAAGATGTCATAACTTCTAAAAATTTGAGTCATGAAGGTCTCACACATGCCTAAAAACTTGTTATGATTTTCCACAAGTATACCATTATCGTTGTAACACTTATATGTGTGAATCCTCAGGGATGATATTACAAAATTAGTTACCTAAATTTTTATTGAAATTGTGACTAAGTACTAAATTAACCAACTCCAAGGTAAAGTTATTTCATAAATTGATAGTCTAAATAAGCAAGATAAATTCATAAAATACTGAACCATTCCTGAACTTGTAGATAATCTAACCAAGTAAGAAGCGCTAAACTGCAAATATTTTCATGCAATCAACACTCTGCTGTGCTTATTTGTTTTGCCAGGTTAAATGATAGAACTATATTCCCATCGAAACAGAGCAACACAACAGAGCTTCTAACCAGAACTAGGCAGGGTGAGAACTAAGAAATATGCAATCACAATGAAGCGAAAGAAAACAAAATTAACGAGAATCAAACCCATTTAAGCATTCTTGATCAACTGAACTCGGTCCGCGCCTTTAAACTGGAAAGCTAAATAGGGCTATCCAGCAAGGGAGCAGGGGAGATAGCATAAGCAACTGTAAATTTCTACAGCTCAATTCCAGTGCGAATCAAAACAAGGGCAAATACTGAACTTCAATTCCAACCCAAACATATGAATTAATGACACTAAAAACCAAATAACAAAAGTGTAATTCAAACTCAACAAACTCATGCTCAATAACCTGAAAATGATGAAACTAAAACCTAGATCTGAGACTAAAATAACAATGAAGATTGAAAACTAAACCCCAACTCGAAAGCCAAGGCTACCGTCTCTCCCCCCTTTGCTTCGGATCCCCATTTGAAGACCCCATGATTGCTTGAAATGGCTGAAGAATTGATGAGGGTGGGTAATGATGGAATGAATGAGGAGAGAGAGAGGGAGTAACGGCAAAGTCACGGGAGGAAGAAGAGCTACGGACAGCTCTGTTCTAGCTACTGTTCGGGTCCTCTGTCTATGCCTCTGCCGAGTTAATGGACGAGGAAGAAGAAAGAAGGGGTGGGGGGGCTAGCTGCTCACGTGCAAGGCACATGAAGAGGTTTAAGTGGGATGTATCAAGGCAGGCCGGGCTCGGTTTCTTGGGTAAGAAATAAAGGATGGGGGTATTGGGTCGGCCCACAAGAGAGAGGGAAAAGAGGGGAGAGAAAGGAGGAGGTGCATGTTGAGCTTCGGTTCTTATGTCGCGGACCTGGGCCTAACTTCCCTCTCTTTCTTCTTGATCCAATGCTTGTTCTAAATCCAATCCATTTTTTATTCAACTTTCTCTCTTCTTTTCCAAGCAATTTATTTATTCTTCAAATTTCTCAAATTCCTACAAAACAAATAAAACAATATAAAATCCTAAATTAATAATTTATTTCGAACAAATAATAGATAATATAAGGGTATAAAATATCATAATTTATATTTGAACAAATACCCCCACACCTAAGTTTTGCTCATCCTCGAGTAAAAAAAAGCCTAAAACCTTATCAAGAAAACAAAACAAGATCCTAACTCACTTTCGTAGGAATCACAGTTGCACTTAATATGTGCAACAAGCTCTTTAAACCCATAGGTTACCCCTAGTGGATGAGGAAGGTCTCGTGAGGGCTTGCAGAAGATGTACCCACAAAGTGTATAAAAGAAAATAAATCGAAAAAGGAAAAGAGAGACAGAAATAAAAAAACAGTTTGGATTTACAAACGTAAATATACAAGAGAGAAGACTGTGCACATTCTAACTAATCAAATCACCCATGTAGCAAAGATATTGGCCTGCATATAGATAGAATGTACTCATCAAGGCTCTCTGCTCCATAGATGACATCAAAGCACTAACTTTTTACTCCACTGTACATCAAAACTTTGAATCCATCCCAATGCTCGTGTGCAAGTGCATCATCATCCTAGGGCTAGGTTTACCATAATCAAACTCAGTCCCAGTTGACTGACACAAACTACATTATTGATTTATTAACATAGAAAGCAAGCTTTTCAAGTAGCAGTATTACCTCAAAGGGTAACACCCAGTAGCACATGCCTTAAAGGGGTACTTGTCATTCCAAATTTTATTTCATTTCTTTTTTTTTTCCTTTGTTTTCATTTCATTTTCAATTTTTTTGTTCTATCGTTTTTTTTTTTTTTGGTCAATGCAAACAAAAACCAAAGTAATCATGTCAAAGACAAGAGGGAGAGCCAATCATGAAAGACTAAGACCTTAAGATAATGATGATGGTATAAATAGGGATTAGATTACACATCGATAATGAACAATTGGGGTTAGAATTAGGTCTTAGAATGACAAACTAAGGACGGAGATCTATCATGCACATCACGCTTATATACAAGCTAAAATTCAAAGCACAGGGGATTTAAGCTGATCACACACCATAGGCGCACAGGTCTAGCAGTCTGCATTAAAATATCGTCCTCAGGGAGCAAGGCAATCTATTGAGCTCTATCCTTTGAAAATGCTGAGCAAAATAAGTGTTCAATGGATTATTTCACTACGCTAAATTATTCTATGTAACAAAGTTGAGAATTCAATCAAGGAAGAACATCTAAGGACTTGTTTTGTCGAGCAATGAGTTAGACCTCAAATTAAGCATGTGCTCTTCTCTAATTTGGTTAATTTAAAGGAACACAGTCTAACATAATTCAATCTTTTTCCTTGAAATAAACAGAATTAACTAAACCAATCCAATTACTGTTCTCTCAAATGTTCTTGTTTTAATCTAAGTTATAGATCTTGATTGCAAATTTTTTCCTCTAAACTTGAAATTCACCTTCAAGAAGCTCTAAGTTAAGTCTAGTCTTCTCAATCTAACAGTGAGTTTCTCCTACTAGTATTTCACTTAGCTACCTATGCATATGTAAGTAAATTTGGCTACAATCACTCACATCCAATCAAACACAAGATAGATAGAATCAATCCCAAATAGATTAAGCATAAGTTTGATAGAATTAGGGATCCAACATTAATATTTTGGCTAACAAATCCCTAGATTAAGGATAACTATTCACTCATGACTAAAACTAAATCAAAATAGTTCAAACTGGACATTAGCTAGAACAAATCAAGAAAGAGTTCAAGAAGTAAAATAGAGAGTATGCTTAGCAACAACGTAGATCTCTTCATAATCTTTCAATTCTTTAAGCCTCCTCCTACAAGTAGCCTTGCCTTAATCCTTCAAATGCTCCAATTTGAATTGAAAGATGAAGTTCCAGTGGAATGACAGTTAGAGTCAGAAGAGATGATCCTTCTTTCGGCTAAAAAACCGCTAGAAATAGCAAAGTTTGTGCATTCTCAGGTACATAATGAAGAAGATGAAGAGGGTTGCAATTTAGGAGGCATCAAAGTCCGTGGTGTTAACCACAGTCAGACCATGGTGCCCACTAGACCAATTTCTCATTATCTTCTTCTTACCATGGGCATATGAGCTGAGAGGGGCATCCATGGTAGGTCAAAGCACCTCTATTTGAGAGTCAAAGCAAACTTAAAATGGTCTTAAAACCTATAAAACACATGAAGGCAACATACCTAAGCGTAAGAGGGGAATAACGACGCAAATTAACCACAGAGGCACTCAATCCCCTAAGAAATGGTAGTAATTGACCCTAAAATGATGTTTATTTTCAACAGTTATCAAATTCCCCCATGCTTGAACTATTGCTTGTCCACAAGCAATCAAGAGACCAAAAGCAAATTTTATTCATAACATCCTCAGGAAAGACATGAGTAGCATTCGTATCGGCAAACTCAAACCCAAAGCTAGTCAAAAAGTGATCAAAACATTTAGTAATTAAACAAGAGAATAAAGTTTTCAAAAAATCTTTGAGACCACATTGTTAAATTATGAATCAATCGCCCAAATCATCTCAATCATTCACATCGGCACATGTAATAGATGGAGCCAGAAGATAGAACCTCACTTTAGTCTTCTGACACTCTTCAATCATGTGTGTAAAGTAAAGTAAGGTTCCCTCAGTTCTCCTTCCTACGACTCAATTCTACCATAAGCTTGTTAAGACTCTTCAATTCACCATTACTAAAATGTAAAATACACTAGGTAATCATGAGGACTTAGTATAGGTTGTAACGAGACCATGGGAAAAGGGTAAGAGGGGAACAAAAAGTTTAGGAATGTGGAGCCAAATGCCAAAGACTAAAAGTAAAATCAAACTTTCCAATTTCACAGTGTAACTTACTCATCAAATTAATACCACTCAAATACTCAATCACATCACAGGAGAAAATGTTGGATCTTAAGAGCATTTATATACAATCCAATGATGTCAAACTCTTTTATTCTCTTTTTTTATGATTTCTTTCAAAAAGCAATGACCATGGACATAAACATTCAACACTTCTCCAACATTTCATAACATTTGACCTATTGTTAATAAGCAAATCAAACCAAACCACCAATAGACCTTAACACCCACAAACAAACTCCTAATCAAAATATCAAGAAGTGAAACTATATAGCGTTAGCTAAAGGAAAAGATATACTTTTGGACAAGGGTTATATATATAAAGGTCCACTTTAATAAATATGTCCAGAGCTCAAAGGGGCTAACAAGGGGTATATCATACATAACAAAGGTGGCTAGTGGTCAGTGTAGCTCAATCAAAACAAAGAATGCCTCAATTATTTTGCCTAAAAGCATTTGCTAGCGTGATCTTGAATGATAGTCAAAGCAAGTTCTAGAGAAATGATGTCTAGAAGAGTCACTTAAGATAGGCACAAAGACTAAAATTGATGAACTGGTCCTTAAAAGCTCAAAGTCTCATGGGACATATACTACAATCATCACTAGCTCATTAAGGTTCGCATGCTAATTTGCAAACTAAGATTTATTAGGCAATCAACTCGCATTCAACATATGGTCAAAATATGAAGCGCATTTCCAAAAACTCATTTCCAAACACTTTTATTCACAATTGGACATATTAAAGGGTAAGTCAAACCAAAGAAGTCTACAAAAGTCATCATCGGAGACTTCTTTTTTTCTTTTTCTTTTTTCAATTTTTTTTTTTTAATGTAAACCTATATGGTGTTAATCCTAAAATGCAAAATCACTCTAAATGTCATGCTTCTAATACCAGAAATGAATAAGAGATGTAAAACTACAGAAATAAAGCTAAATGCACTAACTACATGCTCCAGCTACATAAGGTAATGCAATTTTAAATGCAATCATGTACACTATATACACATCCACAAACTCAAGAAATCAAGCATCAAACACCATCAATCAATAGAACTCCCTCATGCTTGGACAAAGCATTATCCTCAATGTAAGCACAGATCTCTAAAGGTGATAGGGAGAACCAAGAATCGTTTAGAAATGAGGGGGAGAAGTAGAGTGCCAGGGATGGCCTTGAGAGATATGTCAATCTCTCCAAGTATCAAGATAGGTCCCAAAGTCCTAAAACTATTGGTTCTGGGAGGAAATCATCCCATGAAACTCATTAATCTGTTCTTAAACAAAGTCACAAAGAGCGGCATTCTCATGTTGAACATAGGCTCATAGGGAGGCTTGCCCCTCCTAAATGGACCTAAAGGTTTCATGAACCTCCTCATAATCATAGAAGGAGAAGGATTGAGAGGAAGAACTGAGGGGGCCATGGTGTGCAGGTGGGTGAGGTAGAGGTGCCGGATGAAAAACCTTGTCATCATCGAGCAACCATGAAAGATTAGCCCGATGAAGCAATGTGGTTCTTTCGATGTTGGGAAGTGGTAAAAACTGATTCCCAGAGGATATCCCACACAATTGTCTAGCCTCTACCTTACAAAATTTCATCAGCTCAAAAGCAGCTTTGTCAAGTGGCTCCTAAAACTCTATCCCCCAAGTTAGCCTCAACTCTTAAAGACCGAGCAATAGGGGTGATGATGCCCCCAATCACAATCCTACCCATAATGCTAGTAGCTACACTATACAATTGATTCGCCTAGAAAGACCCAGGGTTAATTATATCACTATTCATCATATAAGACAAAAAGTACTACTGAGATAATTAAGGGACATCCAAACTATCATCCCTAGCAAAAACATTACAAGACAACATCTGTTAGGCTACTTATATACAAGGGTTCCTAATGGAAGTGCCATTACTGGTGCTTGTATTATATCAATAGTCCCCCGTAATTTCATGCCAAAAGACAATTGAGTTAAACTCTTGAGGGACATGACACCATGGAAAGTCCAAGCTAGGTGAAAAATCAAACACGCCATTTAATGCTCTAAGGTTCAACTCATAGAACTCCCTTTGTAAATAGAACAAAATTTATCCTTCTTCACATCTCAAACCTCGAGTGACCTCTATATGAAATGTTCTCTAGAGTTCAAGGGTGAGGTCCATACAGGTATGGTTTCTGGTCTCAATAAATTGGCCCATTCCACCCTTTGCAAACAGCCATCTAATATCATTTAATAAACTAAATTGCTTCAATATGTCCTCGTCATAATATCGAGTAGCTACCATAACTCTACTACTCAAACAATTATATTTAGCAATGTGATTGGATGAGTTAAACCGCAAGGAGGTGAGGGGCGTTAGCTCGGGTCCGTGTATTAGTAGATGTTCAGGAGGTCCTTGTGGCTCGTTGTAGTGCTTGCCCAAAGTGCCCACTCCTTGTGCACTCCTTAACTTCTTTTGGGTTGCCATAAGAAGACTTTAAGAGGAATATGGAAGGTGTTTGAGAAATCCTTAATAATAGAGCATATAGAGTATGGAAGAAAGAGAAAATAGAGAATATGGGAAGCTTTTTGGCTATTGAATGGTATTTCACACAACGAGTCACCAATTCTGAGGAGATGGTTGCGGGTCTCAGTTTCCCTAAGTCAAGCTTCTCACACATAAAAAAGGGCGTTAAGCTCATAGTCGAGCTTAAATCACATAAAGCACAGTTAATGCATACATTCCCTATCAAGCAAAGGATAGAGAATCTAACGGGATACTTAAGCTTAGCGGAAAGCTTATTTTGGATCGCTGCCTTCAGTCAAGGCCACGTTCTTATACTCTGCTAGCTTTCTTTTATTAGACAAAATCTACTTCAAAAATTCAGATATGAAAGCATTTGAGGCAAGGCACTAGTGAATGGAATATTAATATAGAGTTTTTTTAACACCTTTGAAAACTTTCGGAATTGCAAATCAAGCTTAGCCTTATCCATTCTTTGAGGAAAGGGCAAAGATGGAGTATAGGGTGTTTGGGAAGTTTCTAAGGAACCTCATTAATATCCTTCAAAGCATCAGCATTCACATCATAAGAGGGACTAGACACCTCTTTTTCAACACCAACATCATTATTTAAATTCACATCATTATTAACCCCCTTTGGTCCCTCAAGTTACTTACACCCTCTTAAAATGATGGTGTTACATTGCTCCCTAGGTTAGGCTCGGGCTTACTAGGAAGTCTTCCCGATGGTGTAGATGAAGAGCTAGCTTGTTGGGCAATTTGAACTTCCAACATCTGATTGCGAGTAGTAAGCACATCAGTCTTAGAGGCTAATTACTGTATGGACTCATCTTGTTTTTTTGCACATAAGTTTGCTCTCCATCATAGCCTCTAACTCAGACTGTTGGGGAGCTTGTTGGGGAAAAGGAGGCCTTTGAAACCCATGGGGTGGTCTAGCATTCATTTGCGACGTATTGGGAGGGTCAGACCTATGTGACAAATTTAGGTGATTCCTCTAGCCCAGATTGTATGCATTAAAAAAAGAGTTATTAGTCGATCTTGGGTTGTAATTGTTGATAGAATTGAGTCGGTCACTAATGTCTTCAGCAAAAAGACCCCCAACCTGGCAATTTATAGTCAAATGGTCAACGGAGCCACTAATTTTATATGGAGGAGGGGCACTTGAATTCTCAGCATTTACATTCAATTGATCCAATCTATGAGTCATAGCATCTACTTTAGTAGAAAATAAAGTAAGTGCATCAATTTCAAGCTTACCTCTAACTTGTTTGGGTTAGCCACTCTCGTTGGACCATTGGTAGTTATTGACTATCGTCTCCTCAATCAAGTTATAGCCCTTATCTTCCACCTTGTTCATCAAAGTACCACCAGTCACAGTATCTATGGTAGACCATATGCGTTGAGTGACTCCATGGTAGAATGTATGCGCGATCATACTTTTGGAGCCCACAGTAAGGGCATAAGCACTATAGATCCTTAAACTACTCTCAAGCCTTATGGAGTGTCTTCTATTCCCTTTAAGCCAAGATGGTAATTTGATTTCTCAAGCTTGTCATCTTGGTTAGTGGGAAGAATTTGGCAGGAAAGGCCTTAATGAGCCTATCTCAAGTTGTAATCGACTATGGAGGCAACGAATGAAGCCATGCTCACGCCTTATCCTTTAGTGAAAAAGGAAATAAGGAAGGCGAATTGTGTTGGTAGAGACTCTGTTGAGCTTTAATGTATCACACACCTCAAAAAGTCCGAGAGGTATGGATCAGGTCTCCATTGGGCAACCACCGAACGACGCCTGATCCACCATGGTTATCAAGGCCAGCTTAAGCTCAAAGTTATGAGCTTCCATAGTTGGTAGGGCGATACTACATGTAATGCCTTGGACTCTTGGGTAATGAAATCTCGGATTGTCCTTCTTTGTTCTTCACTTCCATAGGCCATTACGATCTTTCTGCTTTTGCATCTCTAGGCTTTGCTTTTTCCTCCTTAAGCAAAAAGTCCTCTCTATCCAACAACCGTTCGTATGGAAATGGACTTTTGATAAAAGGGGAAAAATCTTACAAGCACCAACACAAGCAATATGAAATCAAATCAAAAAGCAAAAAGAAAAGTGCTTAATCAATTCTTTAAGGACTTACTCAATATTTAACAAATTGGTCCCCGCAACGGCATCAAAACCTTGACACTCACTATAAGCGGGGGTGTTGTAGCCTAGATTAAAATATCATCTCCATGGAGAAAGGCAATCTGTGGAGTTCTGTTGTTCTAAAATGCTAAGCAAAATAACTTTTCAATGGATTATTTCACTACGCTAAGTGATTACTATACAACGAAGTTGGGGATTCAATCAAGGAAAAAATCTATTGATTTGTTTTCCCTAACAATGAGTTAGACCTTTGAATTAAGCATGTGCTCTTCTCTAATTTGGGTGATTTAGCGGAACACAATCTAACATACTTCAATTGTTTCTCTTGAAATAAACTGAATCAGCTAAATCAATCCAATTATCATTCTCTTAAATGTTCCTGTTTAGTCTAAGTTATAGATCTTAATTGCAAATTTTTCCTCTAAACTTGAAATTCTCTTTCAAGAACCTCTAAGTCAAGTCCAAACTAGACATCAACTAAAACAAATCAAGAAAGAATTCAAGAAGTAAAAGGGAGCATATGCTTAGCAATAATAGAGATCTATTTGTAATATTTCAATTCTTCAAGTCTCCTCTTGCAAGTAGCCTTCCCTTGATCTTCAAGGGCTCCAAATTGATTTGAAAGATGAAATTCTAGTGGGATGAAAGATAGAGTAGGGAGAGATGATCTTTCTTCTGTCCAAAAAATCCCCTAGAAATAGCAAATCTCGTGCATTCTCAGCAACACAATGAAGAAAGGTGAAAAGGTTTGTAGTTTTAGACACACTAAGGCCCTTATTGTCCACCATGGTCAAACTGTGATGCCTGTTAGACCAATTTTCTCATTCTCTTCTTCTTACCACGGCCATATGAGCTGAGAGGGATTATGTGGTGGGTCAAATAAGGTCCATTTAAGACTCAATGTAGGGTCAAATGGTCTTAAAACCTATAAAACACATCAAGGCATCATGCCCAAGCAATTAGGGGCACAAATTAACCACAAAGGTAATCAATCCCCTACAAAATGGTAGCAATTGGCCCTAAAATGATATTTAATTTTAGCAGTTATTATCGTGGTGTGAAATTAAGTCACTTCTTTTGAATATGACCCTGTTTAGTTCATTGTGTGTATGTACTTTGATGATATTGAAAGATACAAAAAAGGGGAAAAATTGAAAGGTCCAAAAAAATAAAAAATATCAAAAAACCCAAAAGTTGTGTCTTTGTAAGTGATGTGCTTAGGGATTTTATGGATTCTAATATATGTAATGTTGAATTCAAGTGCACTACACTTGATGGACCCATTCTTGAAAGAGTGGAACCCGACCCATCATCTTCATTAAGGGATCACTTCCATCCTCCCTGAGCTTCACCAAGATCATTTTTTGACCTCTCTCCTATCTCGTATGATGTGCAATTTGAGCTTAACTTAAACTATGTTGACATAATAGCTAAATTTACCAGCTTTGAAGATCCTCATTCATTTATTTATAAGTATCAGGAAGTGTGTTTGTAGATTCATATGACTGGGATACCAAATGTTGTTCGGAAGATGAAATCCATTTCTTTTTCTCTTAAGATGATGCTAAAAGATGGATGTATAGTCTTAAGGTTAGTTCTATTAAATTTTACGACTCCTTGGTTGATGTCTTCCTTATGGGGTACTTCCCTACAAGCAAGACCATTAGGTTTAGTAATAAAATCCTCTTTTTGTCTAATTTAAACATGAGCCTTTTAGAGATACATAAATAGGTTCATAGAGTTGCTTGCCTAATGCCCTCACATTGATCTAGAGAGATACAGTTTGTGCCAAATAGATTACAAGAGTTTGGATGTAAGTGCTAGGAGAATGGTTGAATATATGTGTGGTGGAGAATTTTGTTATAAAAATGCTGGTGAGGCTGGGGACATTCTTGAGGATGTAAATGGTAAGACTTATGAGTGAGAGATAATTAGGGCGCTCCTAGTCTTTGTTCTTTGATATATATGGCAAATAAGGTAAGTTACCTAATGACATTGGTGCCTATGAGGTGACCATGCTTAATTATAAGGCTCAACTTACAGTTCCTGCTTTTCATGCCCTCAATCTTGGGATTATGTCCCCTCTTCATGTGTTTATTAGCATTTCTCGGACTATGGCATTTGCTCTTACCTTCCCTCTCATGATCAATTTTTTATGGGAATGTAAGTGACTTTCTTTTTCCCTTCCTAGCGTTGTTTCCTCTCTTGATGCCTGCATATCTAGGTGCAATCTAGAGGGTTATGTGGTTATTAATACTCATCCGTAACTTCCTTTAGCTTCTCTTAGGTAGTTCGGTGACAGTGAGAAACTAGTGGCTAAGGCTAGCTATGATCTTGAGCATGACACAATTGTGGATTCCAAGGATGTCTTGGTTGAAGAAGAAAATTTTCATGATGAGACCCTTTTAGAGGAGCCTTATGATGTGGAGATTGTTGAGGTTGTATCTTGTGATGTAGAGCTTTTGATCCAATCTCTCTTGAGTCTCCTACTAAGCCTATCCCACCTCTATTGTCTTACCCCTTCTACCTCCTACATTGTTTCACTCTTTCATCGACCCCTCAATGTCCACCTTAATTCAGCCAGTGACTTGTGTGATAGATGTCCCTAATTTAGACTGGACTCATAAGCAGTGTAACTATAGGACTTGAGGATTGGATAGAGGATTTAGGATTCATGCCTAGCTTGTGAGCTCATGCTTTTTATGAAACTTTTAGGCCCTCATCCTCTACATGAAGTGATGTTAGACATATGTATAATTCTTATGATTGAGCCTACAGTTTTGATAAGCTCAAGAGAGCCCTAACTTGTATTTCAGTGATGTGCTTTCTTTGGAAAATTCTCCTTAGTACTAATCGTTTTCACTTTTTGGAGGATTGTACAAGTGTTTTTGATAAGTTGCTTTGGGCTTTGATGGGGATTGACCAACATGCAACATGATGATGAGATGGAGTGGTTGATGCTGTTAAAGCCTCCCACAGCACCATCTTAGAGAGACATAATTCAGGTACAATTGGCACTCAACCTAGCATAATCATTCTAATTGTTCTCCCTTCTTTTGTTCCTCTTTCTCTTTCTTTTTGTTTAGTATGGGATATTAGGTTGTGATTTTGTTAGGGATCAATATTGAGGTGAAACTTAGGGCATTGTTGAGCCGATCAATGTTTAAGATCACTACAGTGCATCTTGTGTATATTTTTCACGTTTTGTTGGTGGTGGTGTTTTTGGTTTTATATATACTTCTTGTTGGTGGTTGTTTGTTTTGCTTTGTGGTTATGTGGTTATGTTTGTATATATGTGTCTCGTCTTAATGGTTGTGAGCTATCTCTTATCCTTTTTGTTTTCACTTTGTATATTTCTCATTCTTCTTTTCTTTGGTCTCTTAGTTTTGTATATATGTTGTCTGGAGGTTTTTTTTTTGTCGATATTTGTGTGTTTTATGGTTGACTATGACTCCTTAACTCCCAATGATGATATTGTGATATTTAGGTATGGGGATAGGGAAGCTTATACACCCATTTGTACATATTTTTGTGAAAAATTTTAATTTTCGTATAGTTTTCTTCCCTAGCTTTGCGGTTGTTTTCTACCATTTTTATTCATTTGTGATCTCTGGTGGCTTGGTTGCTAACTTGCATATAGGTACAATATCCATAGTGGAACACTTCTCTACGGTGTAATTTCTAATTTTTCGTAATAACTCCAACTTACATGTGCAATATTGTGTCTACCTTATACACTTGAACATTACGTCTTGGTGTTTGTTGAAACGTGGGTTTGAGGACACTCTATTTGGTTAGTTGACTTCTGGCTTTACCTTCGCACAAAGAAGAAGAAAAACAAGAGTGTTGGAGGTAGATTAACTCTGGTACCACTATTTGGGTTTGAACAAGTGCTATGCACATCTAAAGAAAACCCCTAATTAGGGAACAAGTACAAATATATGCTAAATTGATAAAGGAGTTTAAGGCCTAATAAGCTAAGAACTACTCACCCGGCCGAAGCAGTAAGAGGAGATAAGTGGATAAAAAAAGGAGATGAAAGAAAAGAGAGGTAAGGTTAATCATCTAACAAAGGAATATCCAAGCAAAAATAAACTTTTTGGTCGGGCCCTAGCCTAACATTAAGAATTCATACACTTTGCACTGGGGACCATGGCATACATATCATGTCATTATGTTATGTGGGGATTAAAAATGAGAGTTAGGGTGCATTTAAAGCCTAAGGATCCATTAATTGTATGTTTTGCTTGTGCATGACTCAGTAACTAGGTTCTTAGATCACAGAATTGATTTAGATGTGTATATATTTTTTGCTTTGCCTTATATATATGCTATGATTTTGAAAAATCTGAAAATATTTTAAAGATTTTGTAAATATATCTCCTGTAAACCCTTATAAGAGATCACTCGTCCACTTGGGAGAACCAAGGGGTTTAAAGGGCTTGTTGCATATACTAAATATAATCACGATTCCTACGAATGTGATTAAGGTTCTAATAGTTTTATTTTGTTTTGTTTAAGGACAAGCAAAGTCATAGTGTGGGCATATTTATTCGGGCTTATTATACGTAAATCTTATACCTCATTCTACCTACGTTTAACTCATAGTAATTGTTAAATTAGGCTTTTTAGAAACATTTACATTTGGGACCATCGAACTTTAGTGTATTAGTTTATAGGACCAGCTTTTCTAAAAGTGAACTCTCAGGACTGTTGAGTAATTATGTAATAAACTTTTGGAGGACAAATCACTATTGAAATTTTTATACAATTATCAAAACTTTTCATATTTGCAAATTTAACCAAAATCCTTAAAAACTTACTTTTGAAAATTTAAATTTTGTGCATGTAATATTAATCTCCCTAGTACTACTCGAAGTCCTCTTTAATTAAGTATCAGAGCCACGTGACCAAAAATAAAAGATTAATTAATAATTAATTAAGCTAATTAAGTGTGTTTAATACTTGAATCGTCATATTCTTGTTCTGCTCCTAATTATTCACATATTGTGCACTCATCAGAAGGACCCACTTCAATAGCACCGTAGTTGAACTATATCGCTAATATAGTTTTATAATTAAATGTCGAATTAGCAAAAATTATGACTGAAGTTAAGGAGATTAAGAAGCAATTATATGTAATCCATCTTTCTTTAGTTAACAAGATTAGACATAGTGAAAAATCTAATTTAAGTATTAATACTCCATTTCAACATAAATATGCTTTCCAAAACCTAAAAAACAAAAATCTATTTCATTTGCATGATATAAAAACCTAGAAAGAAGTATGAGAAAAATCAACTAAAAAATCATGTGAAAAGGTAGAGGAAGAAGAAGAAGGGAAGTATAAGCAGTATAATCTTCAAGAATTACAGAATATGTTTGATAAAGAGCAAAATCCGGAAGAATTAAACAAAATCATGGGCGCAATAGTTGATAAACAATATGTATTTTCTGATGATGATGCAAAGAGAAATAATGTCCAGTTCAAAGAAGAAATATATTAGCAAATGAACCTAATGGAACTAGAGGATCTTAATGTTGTACCTTTAGAAGAAGTTAGAAGAAAACTGGATAAAAAAATGCAGTCAAATGTTATCTCACGATGAGATCAATGAGATTGGAGAAGCACTCGGCGCATATGAAATCGAGACCAATCTGGTTAATAATGTTGTTTCTAAACCTAAAGAATTTGATGAACCTTCTAGATGAAATACTCATTTTGTGAGACCTAGATATGTTCTACCATGACACACAAACAATTTTACCCTTGCGTTTGTCCCAAAGAAAACCACAACATTTGAAGAGATTAGTCTTACCCCCAATTAGCCAAACAAGATACATCTTAAACATCGATGAAGCTCGTAATAAAGAAGAAATATTTGAGCATTGAAAAAGAGGAATGAATAGTATCTTGAATTTAAATACCACATGGACTGTAGGAAATTTCTCACATTATATCAAGCATAGTTTTTCTGGCACTGTAGATGACTGGTATGATTCATTAAATAAGAACAGTAAAAATGCGTTAAGAATAATGGAAATACCATATACAATGTTCAAAAATTTATAAAAGGAAATCAAAACTGAATTTATCGGAGCTAAACTTAATTCCAAAGAAAAAACTAGAGAATAGCAAAGAAGATTAGTAATATAGGGTTGTGGGATATGAGATATCTAGATAATTATGTTGCTGAATTTAGTCAATATAATTACAAAATTAGGCATAATGAAACCAATCTTGGCATATTCCATGGCAAATTACCATATCCGATAAATTCTTAATTATTAAAAAGTATATTCTATGACTTGAAAAAGCAGATGTCATTGATGCCATTGATACAAGAATCTCTTATTTAAGAAAATAGGCCAATGATCAATGTTGATGTGGTTTTTGAAGGGGGAGTAAGGGTTAGAATTTGTCATGCTCTGGGATGGTATAGAAATCAAGTCACTAGTTACTTTTGACCCTAACTCTAACCTGGAGAAAGACATAAATGTCACTGAGCATGATTAATTAACTAATTACTCACTAACCCTAATCTAAACTAGATCAATTAAACTAAGCTAAAACAAAGCATAATTAACAAAATCAACAAAAATAATATTATATTAACTAACAAGAACTAGCAAAACATCTGATTAACCAAGAAAACATGAAATTTACTAACTAAAAGAAGACAAAGAAGGGGGAGTACTTCAAAACCTTGAAAATCCAATAATGGAGATTGGCCTCCATTGTTGGAGTACATGGGTGATGATTGGAGGCGGATTCTCCACTTATCTCACTAATGTAACTCAACTAATCCTAACCTAACCCATTGAGAGCCAAAAACTTCATCTTGTAAAAGTGGGTTTTCAAACCTAAGATGGAGGAGAGAGAAAGAGTTTGAAAGTTACAATCTTGAAGAAAGAGAATGGGACATTAAGAATAGATAAGAGAATAGAAGGATGATTAGGAAAGGGAGGCACTAATTGCACTCGATCAATAAACAAAAGCATGTAAATTTGGGCATTAAACTAGCAAATCAAACTCAACAAAGTAAAAAGTTGAATGAAAATGAAGATTAAAGAGAGAGAAAGATAGCTAATTACACCAAAACTTCATTACTCTTGAAATATGGCTATAAAATGAAACTTAATCTACACTAATCTCTCTTAAACCCTCGCTAAATCCTATTGTGAAGCCTAAAAATTAGATAATTACACAAATGGGGGAAGGGCCTTTAAATAGAACCCAACATAGCAGATTTGGCACAGTCGTGCCTAGTGGCACGGGCACATCATGCCAAACCTCTAGAAGCTAACAACAAAAGTAGGGCAAGACAGCAAGTGGCACAGTTGTGCCAGATGGCACAGCACCCGTGCCAAGTTTCTGAATTTTGCACATAAATAGAGCAACAACAAGATTCAGCACGGTCTTGCCACAAGGTAAGACACCCCCTATCGCCTGGCACTGGTAGCTCATGCCAAATTTCTGTAGTGTTCATCCTTATTTTTCCCATAATTTTTGTGCTTGTTGACCTGGCCTTGCTTCATGGTTATCTTTCGTGATCCTCCAAGGTTTTCCGAGTTAACATCCATAACTTTTGGCATGCTTTGCATGAATTATCCACCATTTATGTAATTTTCTTTATTACCTACAAAACCAACAAACCCAAAAAATTTGCCTAATTTTACCAATTATTTGAGCTAAATGTAGGTAGAATGAGGCATAGAATTCACGCGCATCATGCCCTAACAAATACCCCCACACTAAGACTTCGATCGTCCTCGAGTAAAACAAACTAAACTAACTAAAAAGAAATGGAAATAAGAAAAAGTAAATCCTAACTCCCTTTTATAGGAACTACGGTTGCATTTAGCATATACAACAAGCTTTTTAAACCCCTCGATTTCCCAAGTGAATGAATGAGGTCTCGTTAAGGTTTTGAAGTAAAATACCCACAAAAAGCTTTTCAAAAACAAAGGAAAATCTTTTTGGTTTTAAAAATAAAATGATTATCTATTCAGATAATGGGGAAATTATGTACATGATTTAGGCCACTGCATCACCCTCGTAACCAAATCACCAAATTATATACAAATAGAATGTACAATCAAAAGGCATCTAAGTCACAAGAAGTATCTCGACCTCCACTTTTCACCCCGCACAATATGCAATGATATGTACAACTTGGTGCATGTGTAAATGTATATGAATCCTTATGAATCAAGTCGCTAACATTGACACGATCCCTGTTTTCTTGCCTAATTACCTTCTTTGCACCCTTTTTTCCTTTTTTTTTCCTTTTTCAAGAAGAATAATACCCACTGGACTTACAATATTCGAACATTCCCTAAAAAGGAATTTTATTAGATTATGTAAAGCACATATTTCATTGCCAAACAGATGTACAATCAAATAAAATAGCACATTCAAGCTAATTAAAGATATAAAATAAAGACAGTGGCTTTGAACATTGGTGCCCAGGTTCTTATTCATTTTTTTTCTTTTTTCTTCTTTTTTTCTACATTTTTCAAGAGCATAGAAGGCAAATTCGACAAACAAAAAGTTTGCATGTCAACTTAACAACAAGATCCTAAGATTGGTGGTAAATTGAGTAAGGTAGGCACAAAATCACACATATGAGATGGGGTTATTATGAAAAATCAAATCTACATTCTTAACTAGACATCTCATCATGCAAAGTCTATATCTATATAATACATAATAGTAAAGTTTTAATAACTACCCTTTCCTAAATTGTCATTAATAAAGATTTTTCAGCGATAAGATCTATGAGCTGAATTAATTACAACCGTAGATTTAAGTTAATAGAGTAAGAAATGAGGATATATAAAATCAACCCTCCTCCCCCTGTTAGTAGAACGTGGCTTTGACTGAACCTTCTCTAGAATTTTCTTTCTTCTCCCTCTCTGTATTATGGCCGTTGATTTAAATTCTCTATTTCTATTACAGCCGTTGATCTAAATTCTATCTTTATCTCTCTGTCTTTTTCTTTCCCCTTCTTTCTCTCACTGTCTTCATCTCACGATCATCTTCTCACTGTCATCTTCCCATGGATGGCAAGCTTTCAGTCAATCCTATTCCTTCTCTCTCTGTCTTTATCTCTCCCCTTCTTTCTCTCACTTTTTTGCCTTTCCCTGATTTCACCCAGTTCACAATCGGCCATGGATGGAAAGTGTTCCTTCTCTCTCTCTCTCGCTCTCTCTCTCTCTCTCTCTCTCTCTCTCTCTCTCTCTTCCTAAATCATGGGGCTCTATAGCCGGCAAACTTCACAAACACACCATAAAACCTTTCTCCTTTCTCTACTGCAAGCACAAGTGTTTGGACTTGAAGCACCGCTTCTCTGGTGTCGATGACGGAGATCCTCCATTCTTTTCACATCCGAGAAAAATGTAAGAGAATTTAGATGAAAGATGAGACCTTTTTGGTGCTAAGCCACTAGTGCTTCTTCTCAAAAGAAGGAAGATGAGAAGGAGAGGTTGAAGAAGTAGCCATGGTTGTAAATGACTATTCAACAATCAACTCCTTTTACTCTCTTTATCTCTCTATCTCAAGAAGCACCACATTCATGTGCCCCTCATGACTAGGAATGGGAGAATGGGAGGATTTATATATGGGAAGAAAGATAAGTAGAGAGAGAGAATGAGAGAGGAGGAGAAGATAGGATTTAAATGGATTAGATTTTGAAGTTTTTTTTTTTTTTTGGAAGAGTAAATAATGGAAGAATGGAAGGGGAAGGAGGTGACTAGGTGAGGTGAGGTTAGGTTTCTCTCTCTAGAAATTCTCTATGCTGGGCTCTTTGTCAGCTTTGACTCAGAGAAAGTTTTGATCATTCAATTTCATAGCTGGCACCCTCTGATTCTCTCTCCTCTCACTCTGTATTTCCCTCACTCTCTAGACTTTCTGCTTCTCTCACTCTAGGCTCACTAGGCTCACCAGAGTTTGATGAGTATGAAGTTCAATTTCAAGTTTTATTTACAAGAGGGGGCAAACCATCACAAAGCATCATCCTTGCCCAAGTAAACCAACAGGAGTCTTTATGTCTATGCCTCTCTTCTAGATTCTTCATAACTTCCTGCATGTTTTTAATTTCACGCTTTGTGCTTTGGATTGAATCGAGATCTGAGTGATGATTGTGATGTTGATTTGAACAGGTCGTTGCAATTGAAGGTGAAGAGAATGGAGGAGGAGAGAGATAGGGGCTTATCGCAGGCGAGTGGAACGGAAGAAGCATGAGTATGAAGACCATGACTTCACACAATTACAGCAAATTTCGTAAAATAAAAACCCAAGTTCAGGGTTACTTTTTGGTAATGTGTATTTTAATTTCTGCTGTAGTGATGGCTTTACAAATCTGTCTCACTTTTGGTGTGCCTATGATGAGTAGCTACCCTATATGGTTACTGGAGCATGATATATTAAATTCTAGAATTTTTATATCCATTTCTGCTTCTTCACCTTTTCTTTCTTTTCATTTCATTTTTGACATTTGCTATCTTTTAATTTATTTGGGCTTGGGTTTGGGTTTTATATGGAGGGTTATGATTTTTTATGTTCGTTGAAGAACATATGTTCACTTTTTTGGGGTTAAATTAAGGAAAAAATTGATCAAGGGCTTAATATTGACCCATGTAATATGTTATTATGGAAAATAATGCACGATAATTTACATATGATTGTGGGGCTAATTATGAGGACGTTCAAAAGTTTTTTTAACTTTTTGGACTAATTACAAATTAAACGCACCATTTACTATCCGTGTTGGAGTGCATATAATAAAGCAAGCTCAATATCTATCTGTGTAATATGTTATTATGGACAATACATAAGCAATTTTTTTTTTTTTGTTTTATACTTGAACAACATAGGTTTGATTTTTTTTTGGTTCAATTATGGACAAAGTTGATTACGCGCTTAATATTTATCCATGTAATATGTTATAATGTAAAATAATGTAAAATAATGTACACATGATTGTGGGGCTAATTTTCAAAATGTTCACAAGCTCTGTTATTTTGTTGGATCCTTCTTTTCTCCCTTTTTGGACTAATTACAAATTAAAACATACTATTTACTGTCGCTGCTGGAGTATATAATAAAGCAAGCTCAATATGTATCTCTACCATATGTTATTATGGACAATAATATAAACAAGTTTTTTTTTTAGTTTTTGTTTTTTACTTGAACAACATATGTTCAATTTTCTCTGGTTCAATTAACTACGAGCTTAATATTTGTCCATATAATATATGTTATAATGGAAAATGATGAAAAATATTAGACATATGATTGGAGGGCTAATTTTCAAACCGTAAACAAGTTCTGATATTTTGTTGGATCATTCTTTTCCCCCTTTTTGAGCTACCTACAAATTAAACACACCATTTACTGTCACTGCTGGAGTACATATAATATATATCCATGAAGGTGCTTAAACCACTTCCACTTAAGTTAGTCCATTCTCCCTTATAGTTGCTCATGTACTACTTTATATTCGACCATAACATGATATTTGGCCAAAAATTTTAGTTTAGGAATAATGGTCAACGCGTTTTTTTAACAAGTTGTATGAGTGCATGCAGACAATGTAGGGTTGTTTTTTGTCTTAATACTTCATACGCTCACCCAATGTGGCCCCTTTATTTGTGATCGTGGATGGACCAAGCTCTCTAATTTATCTAGAACGATTATGCATTACCTAAGTTTAATATTTCTAATGCATTATGTTGGTAGTATCTTATAATAATGTACATTTTCTATTTGCAAAAGTTTGTTTTTTTCCTTATTTATTTAGGAAGGGATATATTGAGTCCACTATTACTATTTGACAGTAATAACTCAATTGTTACAGCACATGTTCAAACCTATATTTCGTATGCCAAGCCTAATTTCCAATATCATGTAACATATGCAAATATGCTTACAGTCTCTCACAAAGAACTTCCAGTTGTAAATATGCTACACCCCCAAGGCATTCATTGTTGTACATATAGCTGTTGCGCTATTATGATTGTTCATGGATTCCGCTTTATATTGATTTATTTTTACTACTTTCAATCAACTTATAACTTATTATAAAATATGTGTACTATGAGACATTGAATCAAATTTAGTTTTACACTGAAGCATGAAATGGTAATGCATGCATTTTAGGAGACAGACTTTTCGATGTGTTCCTGATTGACATTGTTAAGTTGTTACTCCTAATGCATTGCATGTGCTATAGTTTGTACTTTTAGATGTGAATACGTTCACAGTTTCCCCTCTTTTTGGTATAATTACATGTTTTATTTATAATGTCGACTCAACCACGATAACCCAAACCCACACATTATAGGAGACATTGTATAAATCATCCACCACATACCCAAACTCTTCCACTATAAGATACACTTATAGTATGAAATTAACCTTTTATGAGCACACACTTAAGCATATCTTATTTTTGATCATGTTCGTTTTTAATTCTTAATCTATAGTTTACTCCCAATAAACAATGAGTCAGGTAATTTTCTTACCTATTCTTCATTTGTAGGTTTCTCTCGCAGACTGCCCTTCATATTCCTATTCATTGAGGTTAATTTGTCATGTTACTACATTCATTGATTATTCTATCGTCTTATCAAATTTATAATATTAAC
Source organism: Carnegiea gigantea (assembly GCA_029747015.1). Lineage (NCBI taxonomy): Eukaryota > Viridiplantae > Streptophyta > Magnoliopsida > Caryophyllales > Cactaceae > Carnegiea > Carnegiea gigantea. Next base: position 426,362 of record JAKOGI010000136.1, on the reverse strand, counting down.
TATGTCTACAATGGTTATCGATTTATTACTTGCATACTATATGCCTATGAAATGTATACTTTATCATGCACCGTGCAAAGCACGGGTCTAGACTAGTATAACTTAATGACCAAGCAACATGGGATCACAATCGCCTGAGCAAGCGCACAAATCCCCAAAGGAAAAGAAAATTCTTTTTGAATTTTTTTCTAAAATTTTGAAAAATATATACAAATGGGCACCTCACCCCCACACTAAAACTCCACAATGTCCTCATTGCAAGAATTAAGGCTCCAATAAGCAAGCAAATAACCAATCCAACCATAAACTAAACATAAATTCATAAGTATATACAAACTTATGACACCACTAACAAACACAAAACCAAACAACACCAATGAATATTCACAAAACAAAACACGCTACCAACAAACATACATAAAACAAAATACACAAATCAAACAAGGGTGATCATAGCCACCTCGGCTCATCCCAAAGTTCAGCACAGAATTGATCACCCACACAATCACAATCCTAAATATCTATAACTATGTACGAAAAGAAATAAAGAAAAGAAAACGAAGACGGGAGAAGAGTTAGAACAATCATACTAGGTTGGGTGCTGAGCGCGCCTAAACTATGTCTAACCAAGATGTGGCACAAGAGGCTCAAGGAGCATTAGCCACTTCTCAAATCACCTAGGTGCCACTTGTATCAATCCCTACCAAAGCTCATAGCAAATTATCAAATAAACTTGAACAGTTCTCAAAAAAGTTAAAACTACTTGTAAAACGGAGGATGTTCCAAAGAAGACATGTCACCAAAATAGAAGTGAGAGCTCTCTTGAGCTTATCAAAGCTCTGGGCCCAATCATACGAGTTACACACATGCTCAACATTACTCAACATAGAGGATAAGGACCTAGAGGTCTCATAGGAAGCATGAATGTATAAACTAGGTATGAATCCTAAATCCTCTACCCAATTATCAAGCCCTATGGCCACATCAAGCTTATGAGTCTGATCTACATTAGGGCATAAATCATACAAGTCTGATACTCAGGGAATGTGGACACTGAGGGATCTGTGAAAGAGTAAGATAATGGAGTATAAAGGATAAAACAATAAAAGTTAGGATGTGGTTAGGAGGGAACTCAATGAGGGTTGCATCAACAAGCTCCATATAAGAAGGTGTGACCTCAATACACCCCTCAACACAAGGCTCCACTAAAGGAATCTCCTCTACTGAATACTCCTCCTCAACAAAAATATCCTTAGAAACCACAATCGTGTCATGCTCAAGATCATAACTAGCCTTAGCCACTAGTTTCTCACTCTCATCATTCTCTCTCAAGGAGGCTAAAAGAAAAGGCGCATCATCAAAAACCATATCACCCCGAAGAGCATCCCTACTCTTAAGATAAGAGTTGATCATTAGGGGATGCAATAAACAATCACTCACGCTCTCAAAAGACATTTGATTAAAAAGGTGAGAGCATGAGCTAACACCATAGTCCAAGAGAAAATTATAAGAAGACACGGAAGGTTGAGGTGGTTGAAAAAGAGGAACTTCATATTTATCCTCACAATGAAGCGTTGTATCCTCCAAAGCAACAAAGTCATAAGGTAGCTTACCCTCATTATCCATAAAAACCTTAGACGCAATACTAGAGGCTTCCCTAATTGTCTGCCACTCATATGTCTTATCACTTAAATCCTCAAGAAATTTTCAAACCTCATTAGCATTCTTACAAAGAACTCTCCCTTACACATAGATTCAACCATTGTTCTAGTACTCACATCCAAACCGTCATAAGCTATTTAGCACAAATTTCATTTCTGTAAACTATGGTGAGGGCATTGAGTGAGCTAACTCCTTGAACCTATTTATATAATTTGAAAAAGGCTCTTGTTTAAGGTGGACAAAAGAGAGGATTTCATTCCTAAGTCTAATGGTTTTATTAGTGGGAAAGTATCTCTTAAGGAAGATATCAATTAAAAAAAAATCCCATGATTTAATAGAACCAACCTTAAGACTATACATCCATCTCTTAGCATCATCTTTGATAGCAAATGGAATGAATTTCATCCTCACAACATCGATTGGTACCCTAGGCATATAAATCAATGAACAAACTTCCTCAAACACTCGAATTAACAAATAAGGATCTTCAAAGCAAGTAAATTTAGGAAGTATGAGAACATAATCTAGATTAAGCTCAAATGTCACATCCTTAGGGACAAAAGGGAAGTCAAAACTTGATTGTGGGGAAGTTTAAGGAGGATAGAAGTGATCCCTCATCGAATGTGGTGGGTCAAGTTCCACTCTTTCAAAAATGGGTTCATCAAGTTTAGTGGACTTGGGCTCAATATTAACCACATTTGTTTCGTCAAAATTCTCATGCCCATAATTAACATCCAATGATCCATAACTTTTTGGTTTTTCTACTTTTTCGATTATTTTGGCTTTCTCCCATTTTCAAATTCTATTTCATCCCAATAAGTAGCTATTCTATAACTCAAAAGAAAAAAATAAAGAAACAATAAAAGAGACTACACAAGCGCACAATGAACTAAAAGGGGTGACATTTACAAGAAGTGAATTAATTTCATGCCACTGTCCCCAGCAACCGCGCCAATTTATTGATGTAGTTTTTTGAATGAGGAGTAAAGGTGGAAATTTGTTGTCCTCTGGGACGGTGTGGAAATCAAGTCACTAGTTGTTTTCAGCGGCAATTCTAACCTAGGGAAAGCCATAAATGTCACTAAGTATGATTAATTAACTAATCACTTACTAATCTTACTGTAAATAAGATTAATTAAACTAAGCTAAAACAAAGCATAATTAACAAAATCAACAAAAAACATCATACTAACTAACAATAACTAGCAAAACATTTAATTAACTAAGAAAACATGAAATTTACTAACCAAAAGAAGAGAGAAAAGAGGGAGTACCTCTAAACTTTGAAAATTCAATAATGGAGGTTGGCCTCCATGGTTGGAGCAAGTGGACAATGATTGGAGGTGGATTCTCCACTTATTCACACTAATCTTACTCAACTACTCCTAATCTAACCCATTGAGAGCCAAAAACTTCAACTTGTAAAGTGGTTTTCAAACTCCAAAATGGACGAGAGAAAAAGAGTTTGAAAGTTGCATTCTTGAAGAAAGAGAATGAGAGAATAAGAATAGATAAGAGAATCAAAGGATGCTTAGGAAAGGGAGGCACTAATTGCACTCCATCAATAAACAAAAGCATATAAATTTAGGCATTAAACTAGTAAATCAAACTCAATAAAGTAAGAATATGAACGAAAATGAAGATTAGGAGAGAGAAAGAAAGCTAATTGCATCAAAACTTCATTACTCTTGAAATGTGGCTACAAATTGAAACTAAATCTATACTAATCTCTCCTAAACCCTAGCTAAACCCCATTCCTTAAACCTAAAAATTAGATAATTACACAAATGGGGGAAGGGACCTTAAATAGATCCCGACGCAGCCGGTTTGGCACGGTTGTGCTAACCTCTGAAGCCAACAACCGAAGCAGGGCAGGACAGCAAGTGGCACAGTTGTGCCACGTGGCACAGTTGTGCCACATGGCACGGGCACCCCGTGCCAATTTCTGAAATTCTGCATAGAAATAGAGCAAAAGTAGGATTTGGCACGTGCACCCCATGTCACCTAGCACTGGAAGCCCATGTTAAATTTTTACAATATTCTTCATCCTTATTTCTCCCATAATTTTTGTGTTTGTTGACCCTGCCTTACTTGATGGTTATCCCGGGTTATCCTCCAAGGTTTTCCAGGTTAATATGCCTAACTTTTGGCATGCTTCATATGAATTATTCGCTGTTTATGGAATTTTCTTTATCACTTACAAAACCAACAAAACACAATTAAATAACCTAATTTACCAATTATTTGAGCTAAATCTAGATACAATAAGGTATAAAAGTCACGCGAATTGCACCCGAACAATCAATGTGTTGATCTCCAAAAACAAAAGAAAATGAAGAAACAGTTTTTAGCGTGTTGGGATTCTCCTCACCAATGAGGAAAGGAACCGGGGACAAGAAAAAAAGAAAATTTTATAAGAAAAAAGAAAAGGTGAGAGAAATATAAAAGAAAATATTATAATAAACCCAGCCTTAAAAAACAAACATTTTTTAGAAAAGCCGCTTATTGTCCTGCAAGGAAAAACAACTGTAAATATTGGACATGTGTTGAAGTTGGGCATTATGCAAACGAATACAAAAATAGGAAGAATAACAAACTTATAAGAACATTGGGTATTCTCGTTTATTTTGAGCAAAGCAGGGAAGCAGCGCTAGATCTAACCCTAAAAAATAACAAGGGAATTGTCGAAATTGTACTGGAAGATGAATATAAAAAAAGTAATTATGAAGAAACCAATCATATGATGGAAAGTAGTTCAATTAGTCTTTGTGATCTCCAAGAAGAAGGACTTGTTGTGGATAATGAGAACGAAGAAGTCAAAGAAGATGGCGTCCTTCCTATAATTCAGAAATACATGATGTATAAAAAATAAATCTTTCACAAAGAAGTATGTGAAATGATGGAAGGAGATCTAGAAATAAAAGAGTGTGACTATGATGTGGGAGAAGTTACTCTCGTTAATTGGAAAAATATCCATAAGCGTAACAAAGATAGAAAAGTATAGGTATATCTATTTTGGAATCGTCCAAGTGTAAACCACTCCCTTCTGATATTATGGCAAAGATATTGATTTTTATGCTTTGCTCTTTGCTATCAAGCACACCAAGTTTAATAATCAAATTATCACAAGATTGAGACCAATTTATGTAATAAGTCAATAGGATTCCACTACTGACCTAGATATTATGTAAGCTTAAAAGATGAATTTGATAAAAATTTTCCATCCCTTAAGATAAACACCGTTGGGAAGGATATGAAAAGAGGAGGATACCCACTAAGGATATTTTGAAAAATAATCTACAAATTAGATAATATTATAGATCTAAAGACTAAGATAATAATGATAGAGACAGAAAATTTAGAAGTCCAACTACTATGCAAAAAATCCAATGGATAAAATCCAATCCTCAAAAGATAAAAATCCATAGGACTTAGATATCTAGCATTGCCAATCCCAACAAAATCAATAGGAAAATGCAATAAAAATTGATAAAACCGGTAAAACAACTGTTGAGTTCAAAAATTTGATATTTTTAATACCCTTTAAACGTTATTTTGCTACCAAATAATATTATTTGTTAGTATTTTTACACTACTTCTATATTATTTTGTAGGGAATAATAAAATGCCAAGTTTGTCCAAGATTGCAATGTCATTGACGGGTGAGAGCCAAGACACTAGATCAGGAAAAAATTCACGGCCCAACTCCCATCAGCTCATATCCACTGCTCTCCTCCATCTGAAAAAAATGAGAAAATAAATAAATAAGACTTAACCACCCCACTTGACATTCACGGGCTCAATGCTCACCCCCCCTGTATTTATTTCTCTCCCCTCATGCTGCCCATCTTCTTCATCAATAGCTCCATCACCATCAACCTTCTCTTATGCTCAATCTGCAACAAAACTGACCCCCTATTTTTCTCCTCCATAAGCCTATAACCGCCCAGTTCTTTTTAGAGAGAATCTCTCAAGGGAGTCTTCTTAAGATGATCCCAAATTGGGATGACTCAATTTGCACCAAATATAACCTTTCAGATGACCCCAAATTGGAGTGAATCTCTCAATTTGGGGTCATCCCATGCGCTCTTTCAAGTGAATATGAGATGACCCCAAATTGAGTCAAATTCGTATATGAAATTATGAGCTGCGAATATCAAGGGATTTTTTAGATATTGTGGGAGTTAGGAGGTTGATTAGAGTTGTATGTTTTTATATAAAAAGGGGTTGAAAGGGAGGTAGGAGGGCGTCAATGGAATGAGATAGCAATCAGTTCAATAACCACAAACCTGTCATAGTGATCTCTCTAAAAATTTTATGTTTTAGATTTTTTAAATTTTGTAATCACTTTGAGCAATTTAAGTGAGAATTTGGGTTTTTGGGTTGAAATCTTTAGCTTTAATCTGTATAATTTGCCCTGTTGGGTTAAAAATCAGATCTCCATCATAAGCTTGCAGCCTCTGTTTCAACTTAGAGCATGCCTATTTTCTATTTCCATTTCTAGTTGATTGCTTTTGCTTTTGCCTTTTCCAAGCACTTGTTCCTAGACACATTAAGACTCTCTCTTCATATATCTTTAGCCTTTTTTTATTTTTCCTTTTATTCTGTTCTTTTTAAAAGTTTTGATTAAAGTTAACTAGTAGACAAAATCATTGTTAGGCATTAGTAGTTATTAGTCATTAGTAGGTGTGCTTGTCTCGTTTCTATTGGCCATAAGCAACTTACATTTACTTGGTTTTTTGCCCATCAGAACACTAACAGTGCTATTTTCTTAATTTCTTTTGTATAACTTAATTTCATCCTTCCCCCTTCTTCTATCACTATCATTGTTTATAATGCTCCTTTGCATCATTTATCCCCACTATGTTCTTTAGTTTTCGTTTTTGTAATATTCTATTGTCATAGGTTAGGTTTTTTTTTTTTAATGGTTTAGGTTGATTCAACTTTTGCTAGTTAATCACCAGTAGTGCCATCATTTTATTTTCACCTTCATTTTTGTTTATTTATTTATTTCTATTTGTTCCCTATATTGGCATAAAATAACTCGTAGGATGAGTTTAGTCGTTAGTTTTATTTGGTATGTTTAATTGTTATTAATAGTTAAGCTAATTGAATGATTAAATTTGACACTGTCATCTGCGTGGGAACGACCCGTATTCGCTGGACTAAACTACAAGTTAGATACCGTGCCCTTGTGGCTACTTTTTATATCAACAAGTTTTTGGCACCGTTGCCGAGCATGGTACGTATTCAATTTATCGCTTTTCACTTTAGCGTTTTTGTTTATATTTGAATCTTTTGTCAATTTCGTGATTCATTTCATTTTCAGTTGAGTAGTTGTATTTAGATAATTTTTTAGTTGTTTCTCTTATTTCTTGTCAAAAAAAAGACCAAAATACGCTTGTGGGCATGGGGTTTGCATGATTGTTTAGGTTAGGGAGCCTAAAAGAAGAAGACTCGCTACGATCGAACCTGAACCTGAACCTGAACCTGAACTTGAACTTGAAAAAATGGTTGGACAAGAAAGAGATGAAAAAGCTTTGAATGAGATCTTTTACCCTCCTCGTTCAACCTTACCTTCATGTACGTTTTAATCTACTCGCCCTAGCTGCTAATGTGAACCTCAAACCAGAACCACATTACATTCAGATGCTTCCGAAATTCACTAGACTTGAAGGTACTTATTTATTTTTAAGTGAATTTGAAGAAGTATGCAATATGATGCATTTTCATAATGTGCAAATTGATATGGTCAAACTGAGATTTGTTCTTTTCAAATTAAAAGATAATGCCAAGAGATGGATGTATAGTTTGTCTGCTAACTCTATTTCTAATTGGAATGATTTCGTTAAAGTCTTCTTGTAAAAATATTTTCCTAACGACAAAACTATTAAATTAAGGAATGAAATTAATCAGTTTATTCAGTTGAATAAGGAACCTTTTGGAAGTACATGGAAAGATTTAAGAATTTGTTGACTAGTGTCCCCACCACGGTCTTGAACAATGACGTCTTTGTCAAATTGTGTATGAGGGTTTGGACCAACAGACTAGGACTATGCTAGAGTCTATGTGTCAAGGTGGATTCTTATCTAAGAATCCAACCACAGCTTGGGAATTCTCAGAAAACTTAGCTAAAAAGACAATGTAGTGGGAGAGCACTAGAGATGATAGCCTAGATTCTAGAATCGCCAGTGCCAAGAGAGTTATACATTCAATGTTAGATTTGAGCCATATAGAGTCTAGGTTTGTAACTTTAGAGAACTAGTTAAAGGGGTTGGCTATTCAGTAACCTTAGGTCTTTCAAAGTGCTTTCATTATATGTTTTCACTGTCAATCCCTAGATAATACCTTAACTGCTTGCCCCTACTATGCTCATAGTTATCAACTGTAATTAAACAAGTGAACATGGCCTACCAAAGACCAAGAAATGACCCTTTCGCACCAACCTACAATCCAAGGTGGTGAAATCACCCAAACCTTTCTTGGAGTTAAGGTCAGAACTTAGGAGGTCCTAGTACACAGATCAGAATATTCCCTAGAAACACCTCCATCCAACACTACCAAGTGCCTAGGCTGCCTCCTTCCCTGTTGCCCACACACAATCATCTCCTAGCTATAATGAGATTGATAAAAGGTTTAACAATCTAGAGAGAACACAAAATAGTATAGAGAAGGTAATGAGGACAATGGCAAAACAATTATCTCAACTAATCACTTCCAATAGGGAAAAAGGAACATTCCCTAGTCAGACAGAGCCTAGGCCGAATGTAGGCCAACCCTCAAGGCATCCACCAGTCTCAGACAATGTGAAATGGTTAATGCAATAACTTCACTTAGGTCAAGCTGTTTAATTGATTATAACTTGGAAGACCTTGTGGATGTCCCTATCCAGCTTTCTCTGCCTCTGACTCCACCATCTTTCCCCAAAAATGATTATGCCCTTAGGGATGCTACTGTTAGCACCCCAATTAACTCTTCCCTTTCTCGGCCTATTGACTTACTTGACCATAAGGAGACTAAGTATGAGGAGTCTAGGAAGGGAGATGACTCGTCTCAACCTTTGACTGTTGAGCAAGTTCATAAACCCACTTCACCCTTTCCGAACAAGCTAAGAAACAAGAAAGACCATGCCTATGTTGATAGGACTAGAGAGACCTTCTCTCAAGTCAAAATCAACATACCCCTTCTAGATGCTATCCAGCAGATGCTTCCCTATGCCAAATTCTTGAAAGAGTTGTGCATCACTAAGAGAATGACCAATGTCCCAAAGAAGGCTTTCTTAGCCTCCAATGTGAGCTCCTATTATCTCAAACCAGATCCTAGCTAAGTATAAAGACCCCGGTTGCCCTACTATTGCTATAGTCATAGGGGACCAAACCACCCATAGAACATTGTTGGATTTAGGGGCCAATGATAAGTTGCTTCCATACTTGGTGTATGAGAGGCTAGGATCACGAGAGTTAAAACCCATTGGGGTGATTCTCCAATTAGCCAACTACTCCACCAGAACTCCTAGGGGTGTAATTGAGGATATTTTAACTAAAGTGGGTGAGTTCTTATTTCCTGTGGATTTCATTATTCTAGAAATTGAGTCTGTTACTAACCCTGAGGCCTAAATACCTATCATTCTTGGTCAACCTTTCCTAGCTACTTCAAATATTTTGATCAATTGTAGGAATGGTATTTTGGAAACATGACTGTTGATTTGAATATTTTTTATCTGTAAAGACAACCTGCTATTTTTGATGAGGTTGACAATGTTAATTGGCTAGATATGTATTCTTGTGATGACTCATGTGCTGATGGTTTGATTGACAATGATACCTCTGATGAGATTTATTCTCTCTCCTCTTATTCTTCTAACTCCTCTTCTTTTGTTACACATGCTTCTGATTACACATTAGAATTGAAACCTCTACTTGATTCGCTTAAGTATGTCTTTTTGGGTCCTAGTGAGTCTTTTTCTATGATTATTGCATCTGATCTAAATCAGGACCAACAGAGTAAACTGTTGAAAGTGCTTAGGGAAAACAAAGAGATCATAGGATGGACTTTAGATGACATAAAAGGTATTAGCCGCTTAATTGTGCAATACAGAATTCATTTGGAGGATAATGCTAAACCTTACAGAGACCACCAAAGAAGTCTAAACCTTACCTTGCAAGAAGTCATTAAAAAAGAGGTCATTAAGTGGTTGGATCATAGGATAATCTATCTTATTTCTGATAGCGAGTGGGTCGGCCCAGTTCAAGTCATTCCTAAGAAAATTGGTATTACCGTGATTAGGAATAATAAGAATGAGTTAATACCTACTAGAGTCCATCTGGGTGGATTGTCTGTATTGACTATAGGAAACTAAATACAGCCACTAAGAAATATCACTTCCCTTTACCTTCCATAAACCAAATGCTTGAGAGGTTAGCTGGACATAACTACTATTGCTTTTTGGATGGATACTCTGGCTGCACCCAAATCTCTATAGCATGTGAGGACCAAGACAATACCACTTTCACATGCCAATTTAGTAATTTTTCCTTTAGGAGAATTCCATTTGGTATTTGTAATGCTCCTGCCACTTTTTAGCATTACATAATTTCCATATTTCTTGATATGATTGAGCAATATATTGAGGTGTTTATCGATAATTTTTTTGTGTTTGATTCTTAATTTGATGACTATATGGCCAATCAGATGAAAGCTTTGCAAAGATGCAGGGAGAAGAATTTGACTCTTGACTGGGAAAAATACAATTTTATGGTAAAGAAGGGAATTGTTTTAGGGCATGTGATTTCACATGATGGGATTGAAGTTGATAAAGAACAATTGATTTAATTGCTAATCTCCCCCTTCCCACTTGTGTGAAAGATATTAGGTCATTTTTAGGGCATGCGAGATTTTACAGACGATTTATTCAGAATTTCGGTAAAATTGCTATGCCCTTAACCAACCGTTTAGCCAAAGATATGCCTTTTCACTCATCTGAGGAGTGTTTAAAGGCATTTAATAGGCTAAAGGAAGTCCTAACTTCTGCCCCTATCTAACACCCTCCTATTTAGGGAGAGCCTTTGAGCTGATGTGTGATGCTTCTGACTATGCTGTAGGGGTTGTCTTAGGACAAGGTGTAGATAGGAAACCTCATGTCATATATTATGCGAGTCGTACTTTGAATGAGGCCCAGTAGAACTATACTGTGCCTGAAAAAGAGTTTTTGGCAGTTGTATTTGGTTTTGAAAAATTCCATCCCTATTAATTGAATCTCATGTGATAGTTCATACTAACCATACTATACTTAAGCATCTCTTCTCCAAGAAGCATGCAAAACCTCAATTGCTTCGGTGGATTTTGCTCTTGTAGGAGTTTGATTATGAGATTCGAGATAGAAAGGGTTCTAAGAACCTGGTTACTGACCATCTATCCTAAATCATTGCAACAAATGAGAGTGAGTCCCACATTTCTACGTGCTTCCCTAACAAGCAGCTACTAATGGTTCAATCCAAACCATGGTATGTCAACATTGTCAATTACTTAGTGACTAGTGAGGTACCCCTGGGTTAGAGTAAGCATGATAAGGACCAAATATTTGATGAAATTTTTCCATTGGGATGACTCCTACTTGTTTAAATATTGTTCTGACTAGATTTTTAGTAGTTGTATCCCTGACAATGACATTAGAAGTGTCCTTTTTTTGTTATGACCAGGCCTGTGGGGGCATTTAGTGGGAAGAAAACAGCTGCCAAAGTCCTTTAGTGTGGTTTGTATTAGCATACCTTATCTAAAGATGCCCACTTGTACTATAAGAGTTGCCTCAGGTGGCAACAGTTTGAGAAAATCAGTAAGAGAGATATGATGCCCCTTAACCCTATAATTATTGTTGAGATTTTTGATGTTTGGGGATTGATTTTATAGGACCATTTCCATCTTCTTTTGGGAACGAGTTTATTCTCCTAGCTATAGACTATGTATCTAAGTTGGTTCAAGCTGTGCCAACTAGGATAAATGACGCTAGAGTCGTTGTCAAGTTCCTTAGGAAAAATATTTTCTTCACGTATGGTATGCCTAGGGCTATTATTAGTGACCACGGTACTCATTTCGACAATCGTCCTTTTGATGCATTGTTGAAAAAGTACTCAATCATTCATCGTTTGGCCACCACCTATCATCCCTAAACTAGTAGCCAGGTAGAGATTTCTAATATACAAATTAAGCTGATTTTGGAAAAGAGTGTGAGTAGAAACCATAAGAACTGAGCAGATAAGCTCATGGATGCTCTTTGGGCTTATAGGATGGCTTTTAAGACCCCTTCAGGCATGTCTCCTTTTAAGGTTGTATTTGGTAAGCCTTGTCATCTTTCAATTCAACTTGAGCTTCGGGCCATGTGGGCTATAAAAACTTTGAACCTTGACTTAGAGGCGATTAGGGCGGAGAGGAAGTTACAGCTGAGTGAGTTAGAAGAAATTAGAGCTGGGGCTAATGAAAATTCTAGGATGCATAAGGAGAGATCAAAGTTAGTTCATGACAAGCATATTCATAGGAAAGAGTTCTTTCCAGGTCAGAAGGTGTTACTTTATGAATCCAGACTACACCTTTTTTCCAGTTAAGTTAAGATCTCATTGGACTGATCCTTTCATTATTTCTCATGTTTTTCCACATGGTGCTATAGAGATATAGGACCCACAAGAGGTACGCATTTTAAGGTGAATGGCCAAAGGTTGAAGTCATTTCTAGAGCTTCCTACAGAAGGGAGAGAAGCAAAGTGTCTGATGCTTTACGAACCATAGTACAGAGATTGAGGTTGGGAAGATTAGCTTGGATACATCCAGCATTCAACCTGGTACTGTTGTTCCTTTGAATAAAACCTTAATTTGTATATTTATTTTCTTTTATTTCTTTATCATTGTTTTTTACTGTGTGCTTTCCACTCTTATACTTTTGCACTCAATACGAACATTGCATTGTTTAAGTGTAGGGGTGCGAGCCTCTGCAAATTTTTATTTTTCAGATTCTTATTTTTGATTTTGGAAAAAAAAACAAAAATACTAAAAAGATTTTTTTTTCTTTTTTTCTTTCCGCGTCTTTTGTTTTACTTTGCTTTGGAGATTGTATACCATTTTGACTAGCTTGAGTCCTTATAATTGATTATTAGATGGTATATAGGTGGGATGTACATGATAAAACTGAAACCTAAGATGCGATATTCTGTGGCTCGATTCTAACCTCATCACTACGTTATAATTGTGAGTCCAATCCTTATTTTATATATCACCATTGTCTTAGAGTCTTAGGCTTCCAGAGTTGATTCTCCCACTTGAATTTTGTTTTTGCTTTCAGTTTGAAAAAAAAGAAGAAGAAGAAGAAAAAGGGAAAAAAAGTCACTGTCAGGAATGACAAGTATCCCTTTGGACATGCGCCGCTGGGTGCTACCCTTAGAGGTAATATTGCTATTAGGAAAGCTTGGTTCCCATGTTAGTGAGTCAAGAAACCAGCTTATGTCCTATTAAGTGGTCCTGAGCCAAACTCTTGTTAGCTTAATTCCTAGGATAGTGATACATTTGCATACCATGCATAAGGGTGGATACATTATTATGTTGGTTTGTGGGGTGAAAAGTTGGAGCGTAAATGTCATCACTGAGGACTTAGAGTCTTGAAATGAACACCCTATTTATATATAGACGAATATCTGGGCTGCAAGAGTGAGATGTCTGGTTAAAATTTTATATTGTCTCCCCATGTACATTTGTTTTTAAAAAAACCAAAAAAACAGATCTTATTTTTTGTCTTTTTTTCTACTCTTTTCTTTTTCCTTTTGAAGATTTTGTGAGTACATCTTCTGCAAATCCTCATGAGACCTTATTCGTCCACTAAGTGAAACTTAGAGGTTTAAAGGGCTTGTTGCATACACTAAATGCAATCACGATTCCTACGAAAATGAGTAAGGATTTTTTTTTTTTCTCTTCCCTTTATTTTCTTTTCTAGGATTCTTAATTTCATTTTACTCGGGGACGAGCAAAAACATAAGCGTGGGGGTATTTGTTGAATCCAAAAATCTAATATTTTTAATACGCTTTAAACTTTATTTTGCTTGCAAATAATATTATTTGTTAGTATTTTTACACAACTTCTATATTATTTCGTAAGGAATAATAAAATGCCAAATTTATCCAAGACTGCAATCTTATTAATGGGTGAGAGCTAAGACACTAGATCAGGAAACAATTCAAGCCCAAATCCCATTAACCCGTGCCCACTTCTCTCTTCCCTCTAAAAAAAAAAAAGAGAAAATAACCAAATAAGACTTAACTAGCCCACTTGACATTCACGAGCTTAATGTTCACCCCCCTATTTATTTCTCTTTCCTCAGGCTACCCATCTTCTTCATCAACAGCATCAACCTTCTTTTACGCTTAATTTGCAACAAAACTGACCCTATATTTTTCTCCATCATAAGCCTGTAACTGCCCAGATCATTTTTGGCACGAATCTCTCAAGAAGACACCATTGTAGCTCCTAAATTTGCACCAAGTATAACCGTTCAAGTGAATATGAGATTATCCCAAATTGAGTCAAATTCGTATATGAAATTGTGAGCTGCGAATATCAAGGGATTTTTCAGATTTTGTAGGATTTAGGAGGTTGATTAGGGCTATAAATTTTTTGTATAAGTAGGGGTTGAAAGGGAGGTAGAAGGGTGTTAATGGAAGCAGATAGCAATCAGTTCAGTAGCCACAAACCTATCATGGTGATCTCTCTAAAAATTTTCTGCTTTAGATTTTCAAATTTTGTAATTACTTTGAGCAATTCAAGTGAAAATTTAGGTTTTGGGCTGAAATCTTCAGTTTCAATTTGTATAATTTTCCCTGTTGGGTTAAAAATCAGATCTCCATCATGAGCTTGCTGCCTCTGTTTCAGCTTAGAGCACCCCTTTTTTCTATTTCCATTTCTAGTTGATTGCTTTTGCTTTTGCTTTTTCCAAGCACTTGTTCCCAGACACATTAAGACTCTCTCTCTCTTCCTGCATCTTTAATTTTTTTATTTATCCTTTTATTCTATTCTTTTTAAAATTTTTGATTAAACTTAGCTAGTAGACAAAATCATTGTTAGGCATTAGTAGTTCTTGGTCATTAGTAAGTGTGCTTGCCTTGTTTCTATTGGCCATAAGCAACTTACATTTACTTGGTTTTTGGCCCATCAGAACACTAATAGTGCTATTTTTAATTTTTTTTTTGTTTAATTTAATTTCATCCTTCCCTCTTCTTCTATCATGATCATTGTTTATAATGATCCTTTGCATCATTTGTCCCCTCCATGTTCTTTAATTTTGGTTTTTGTAATATTCTATTATCATAGGTTAGGGTTTTTTTTTTTTTTTCCTTAATGGTGTAGGTTGATTCAACTTTTGCTAGTTAATCACCACTAGTGCCATCATTTTATTTTCATCTTCATTTTTATTTATTTATTTATTTATTTCTATTTATTCCCTGTATTGGTGTAGAATAAGTCGTAGTATGAGTTTAGTCATCAGTTTTATTTGGTACGTTTAATTGTCTTTAATAGTTAAGCTAGTTGAGTGATTAAATTTGATGTTGTCATCTCCATGGGAACGACCCATATTCGCTAGACTAAACTACAAGTTAGACACCATATACTCATGGCTACTTTTTATGTCAATAATTAGCATTTAACACCAATAACTAAGGAGCGTGAGTGCATAATCAGAATAGGGAAAAGGGTCTTCATCAGTTAAAGAAGAGTTTAAAGAAGATGATACAATTAATATGACCAGAGAATGAGTAGAATGAGTTTTGAACCTGCAAGATACAATATAGGCCAAAGAATGAGTCTAGATGGGAAAGTCATTAGCTACAAAACAAGAATTGTTAGTGAGCCAATCTATGCGGATAGATTACTCAAAAATATAACTATGGAAATATGCCATAAAATCACCGTTGCAAACTCTAATAGCATCTGTATCCCAATAAATGTATGCTTAGAGGGATATAATAAATATGAATCGTGTGCCTATATCAATAGTGGTTTTTTTTGGTTTATTTTTAAAAAAAGATTCTTATATCTAGAACTTATGTAGAAAAAAGTCAAGAATCCTTTACAAGGATAGCTGATAATAGCATAATGAGCTACAACAAAGCCACTAAAGGGTTGTCCATAGAAATAGGAGTCCACTGCATTATACTAGTGCAATGAGCTACTGATCAACCCTCTTATGATATAATTATTGGAAATAATTTTTATAAGCTATGCACAGAGACTATAAACCAAATAATATTCACAATAAATTGTCATTCAGCTCCCATTAATAAATTACATAAAGCTTACACTCATCAGAAGATTGAATTTACACGTAGCCAGTATGGTAAAAAGGTAATACCTATATAATATGGGATAGCACTAACAATCTCACTACTTGAGTTATCCATTAAAGAGCAGATTGCTTAGCAACAAGAGCAATTATGCAACGAACTCTACTCTGACAATCCTCTTAAATTTTAGGATAAATACAAGATCTTTGCAAAAATCACTTTCTTAAATCCTAACACTATTATTCAAGTTAAAAAATAGTGTGCACACACCAGGATATCCAAGAATTTTACAAGCAAGTCAAAGAACTTTTGGATAAAGGATTAATCAGGAATAGTAAGAGTCCTCACACCAACCTTACTTTTATGATAAGAAATCATGCAGAAGAGAAAACGGAAAAGGCTAGGACGGTAATCAATTACAAAAAGCTCAATAATAATATTGTATCTGATAGTTATTATATTCCTAACAAAACAGTCCTTTTTAATAGAATTCAAGGAGCCTCTTGGTTCCTAAAAATGGATTGCAAAAAGCAGATACTAACAGATTAAGGCCCGATTCTTTTTATGGATAAAGACTCTCAATGAACACCTACCCACTCATTTCCATTCCTTCCCACTCCTTTCTACTCCTTCTCACCCTTTATAATACATACCACTCCTCTTCGCTTTTTCCGACTCATACCAACTCTTACCCATTTTTATTATCATTTTTATTATTGATATTAACAAGTATTACCATCGTAATTATTATTATTAATTATTAGTAATAATAATTATTATTGTGATTAATTATATTTTTATTATTCATTAATAATTATTTTTAATTATTAATTATTACTATTATTAATTATTATAAATTAATAATACTATTAAAAGTAATATTTTTTATACTAATAACAAATATTATTATTAGTTATTATTAATTAATGAACTAGTTATGAAATAACATCCATTTTTATTGATAATTATTATAATTAATTGTTATTGATAATATTAATAATAATTATTTTTATTTACAATATTATTAATTATTACATTTACTAAATATTTATCATTGCTAATATTATTAATCAGCAACTTCTCTATTCTTAGTATTTATTAGAATTATTATTATTACAATTTGTGGTTTTAATAATAATTATTACTAACATAAATAGTAACCTGTATGTATTAATCGCAAATTTTTGTTTATAATAATAATTATTATAATAATTAAAATTATAAATATAATTATTATTTATTATTATTTGTTAATGTTAATATTAATATTAATAATTATTATGATTATTGTTGCTATTATTATAAGAATTATTATTGTTAATTATTTATAATATTAATTATTTGTAATTATTTATTCTTATTTTTATTATTAATTAATAACTACTACTACTGTAATAATTATCATTGATGATAATTTATTATTATGGATAATTTTATTAATTAACAACAATACTAATATTAATTGTTTTTAATATTACAACAACTATTATTGTTTTTACTATTGATTAATTACTAAATAACAATTATTAACATTAAAAAATATTGTTAATTATTATTAATAAAAATAGCAATAATTACTATTACTCTTAATATTATTAATTGTTAATTTTATAATTATCAATTATTATGAATATTATCAATTAGTAATTTTTGTTATTATTAACATCAACATTAATAATAATAATTATTATTATTATTAATACTAATAATTATTATTATTAATATTTATTTTAATTATTACTATAATTATTATTAACATGCATTAATAATAATAATAATTACTATAATCATTATAACAGTAATAATAACTATCATTAGTATTAATAAGAATAGTTATTATTACTCTTAATATTAATTTCAATATTAATGATTATTATTATTAATTGTTATTATTATTATGATTGATAAAAATATAACTTAGAATTATTATTGTAATTATTATTGTTAATTATTATTAATATTGATGATTAATTAATTATTATTATTATTATTTGTTATTAATTAATAATAATTATTATAAAAATAAATATTATTAGTTGTTAATAATATTATTAATAATAAGGTTAATAGTAACTATTTTTTAATGTTAACAATGACAATTATTAATTATTAATATTAATTAATCAATTTTGATACATAACTATTAATATTAAAAATTATTATTAACTATTATTATTGTTAATATTAATAAGAATTTTATTATTCTTCTTAATATTTTTAATTATTATTTTTATTATTGCCAATTATAATTAATATTAAAAATTAGCAATTTTTGTTATTATTGATATTAATATTTAGTATTGTTGTTGTTATTAAAAGTGATTTATTGATTATTATTAATAGTAATGATATTTTTTTTATATGATTACCAATATTCATTTACAATAATAATCAAATATAATAATTAAAATTATGCTAATAATTACTATGAATATTAATAATTAATAATTATTATTACTATCAATATTAACATTGGTGCTAATAATAATTATTATTATTATTGACAATTAATATGATAATAATTAATATTAATAAGAATTATTATTGTAATTATTATTGTTAATGTAAAACCCTGAAAATTCAGTGTGTGTCGAGTTACTATTAATATGGACCGACCTAGGACTTATGGTCTAAGTCAAGCCAAGCTCGAAAATAAATAAATAAAGCAAGGTAATTTTATGAAGACTCACCTTACTTCTACCTTGTAAAAATTATTTGTATTTTCCTGTAACCCATACCTTTTTTAAAAATTTCATACTCCCATGGTGATAAAGTGTTTGCATTTTCCCTCCAACCTCCACTTTCGAAATCTCTACTTTTTCCTTCCTCAAAGAAAAAAAAGGGGAGGAAACCCTTACCTAACCCTAAGAGCCCTCAGCCCCACACACTCTCTTTCCTTTGGGCCAAGCCACGGCTCCCCCCCCCGGGAACCTTAGCCCACGGCACCCCTCCTCTCCCCCTTAAACCCTAGGAGCAACATCCCCCCCTACACTCTCTCTCTTCCTCCCGACACTCTCTCTCTTTTTCGCTCTTTCTCTCTTGCCCACCATCTCCCCCACGCTCTCCCTTTGCCGTCCCCCACAGCATTCGCCGGCCACCCACCTGTCGCCGGCCACAGCACCGCCACCACCGTACTTCCCCCTCTTCTCCCCTTGCTGGTGGTAAGTGGGGTGCACCCCCATGCACCCCATGCATATAAACCCCCAAAAGCTAGAGTTTTTTTTTAATATTTTCTCACTAATTTATGGTTTTTATTTAGGGTTTCAAGTGTGCAAAGTTTAGTATGAGTTTTATAATTCTTTTCAGATTTATACCTCCAAGGGTGTGATGATTCAATTGCTCCTCTCGCAAGATCGAATCGAGGTGAGCCTAAAAGTGGTATTTGACAACCGTTTCGGTTAAAGTTAGAAAACTTGGCTTGATTTGGATTCAAAGGGGAGCATGGAATTGTTGGGTTCGATATGGGTAGAGTGATGGCTGGTGTATTTAGAATGTGACCTGAAAGGAGTATACTCTAGAGCTAAGGTATGGGCAGAATGTCACTGGTTAGGGGACAGTTTTTTCCTTGACTTTAAAAATTTGGTCACGGAGTTATGGTAGATATATTGGGACATGCTGAATAATCTAGTCTTTGAATCATGGGAATCAGAGTATTATAGAGGGAGATATCACCTAAAAACCGAGGGCTATCTAGATCTAGGCAGCCAATGATAGTGTAGAGTAATTAAGAAAAACGACCTAGTTCTGGTCATATTCTAAGAAACCACCAAACATAAGAGTGGTATTCGGCGGACTAGCCTTTCCAGAATGGGTAAGAATGTGGAGTTTTGACGTCGGGAATCAGAGATATGGGCTTTGGAAGTTGAGCCTAGATTCTGATTGAATCTGGATTCAGGGTTTAGCTATGTTGGGAAATCCTGAGGATGTCTAAAAATTCTAGAAACTTATCGTAAGTAGGAAATGGGCTGTAATTGTGGTTCATAAGGGTTTGGATTATGTCTGAGTGCTATTTGATCCAGGTGCAGATTATTCGGCCCAATTAGGTAACGGAGCCCGTAATTGTGCAGATTCTAGGTAAGCCCTAGCCCTTCCCTGAAGCTATTTGGAAAATGTGTATGATAAGTGTGCTAAGGGCTATCTTGAATGCTTTTGCTTTACATGGAGTCATAGAGTTTACTGGCTGTACGTCAAATGAAATAGTTGTGTTGCTCATATTGAGTTATCATGCTGTCTCAATGTGCGTTTGGGCGATTGACTCGGTTGTTGAAAGAAAGAAAAAAAAGGGAAATACATTTATGTATGTAAATTGTGGCAATTTCTTGGGGATCGGACTGGGTTGGGTGGAATATGCATGTTGATGTGAAAATTTATTGAGCAAGCATTAGTGTATAATAAATGGCTTTACAGGTGAGACTGCGAGTTATGCTTTGTTGTTGAGGACCATTAGCCTTCCCTGGGAAAAAATCCATGCATGTGAGCGGCCACGTACCCCGTTGAGACGTGGGCTAGGTTATCAGTAACCGTCCATGTGGACGATAGGCCAGGGTTTGATTAAGTGGTAACTGTCCAAGTCGATGGTAGGCCAGGTTGAGGTTAAGCGGCTACGTTAGAGCCAAGCGCAGGCCATAAGACCCAGTGGGATCGCTGACCCTTAAGAAATTGAAAATTATAAAAGAGATTGGTATGGCTGGATGCTTCCACTATGATGTTTAAGTGTGGTATGTTTGTCTTCCCTGCCCTAAAATGTTTTTAAAATGAATTTGTGTGCGTGCTTGACTGTTAGAGGTGATTGTTATTGAGTTTATCTCACTTTGTAAAATGTTTTGTTTTTAGGTGAAGTGCATATGCATGAGAATGGGGACGTAAAGTTAAAGCGAGGCTCCGTCATTAAACTATAATTGGAACAATAGTTTGTTTTGAGAAGGACTTGTATTGGATTTTGTTAAATTCAGTAGTTGTCCAAACTGTGGCTGAAATCCTTTTAACTGAAGTATTATTGAAGAATATTTTGTATTAAAGTTTGATCGATACTCAGCTTGGTGTTTCCACAAAGGAAACACGGCGGTAACAACCCCGTTAGATTTTCCACTGCCACATAGGTTAATATTAGTAATAAAGAAAAAATTAGAAATTTAGGGGTGTTATAGTTAATTATTATTATCAGTGTTACTAATTATTATTCTTAATGAATTCATCATTATTTTTATTATTAATTAAAGACTATCATTATTATTATCCTCAGGAAAAAAACATGGCCTAAGATGGATGAAAAACGCATTCTCTTAACTTCTTTTAGTGCCCCTCACGGACATTATGAGTGGATAGTAACGCCATTTGGCCTTAAAAATGCCCCCTAAATATTTCGAAGAAGAATGGATTACACCTTCAAAGATCTTAATCACTGCTTTCTAGTTTACATCGATGACATCCTTGTCTTTTCCAAGACCACAAAAAAATGATGTCTTAGCTATCAGCCAAAGTTGCATCGATCATGTATTATTATTGGTAAGAACAAATGCATTTATGTTAAATAAGAAATCGAGTTTTAGGTCTGAAGATAAAAGTTGGACAAATCATCATCCAAAAATATATTCTAGAAAAAATAGAAAATTTCCCTAAAAAAATTGAAGTTAGGAAACAATTAGAAAGGTTTCTTGGACATCTTACCTATGCTTCAGACTTCATCAAAGATCTAACTAAATTGAGAAAATCATTGCAACAAAAACTCAAGAAAGAAGTAAATTAAACATGAACCCTTAGTGATTCAATGATTGTTCAGTAGTTCAAAAAGATGTATAGAAATCTTCTTGTTCTTAATTGCCTAATAAAGGAGATGATTTAATTCTTAAGACAAATGCCAGCAATGAGCACTGGAGTGCAGTGCTCAAAATCAAAGAAGGAGAAAAACTCTACAAATATTGCAATGGAAATTTTAATAAAGCGAAATATAACTATCCCACGATGGAAAAAGAAATCCTTGTAGTCAGAAGGGGAATTGAAAAGTTCTTAATCTTTTCAGCCCTAAAACATTTTCTTATTCTAATTGATTGCTAAGAAATACTTAGTTTTATGAAAAAGAATTTACCAAATATGTAAGCGCAAGGGTGAGTCCTACATTAGCAATTATGACTTAACCAGTTTTCCTTCTCTATTGAGCATGTACAAGGATCGAAGAATTCTTTGGCAGATAGTTTAACTCGAGTACTCGCCAATTGTGATCATCAGAGTATAACCCCTGCCAGAAAAGGAGGAAATCCAAAATGAAATGTCATTACTACTACAACAGGTTTCTTCTTCTAGTAAAATCTTTATGGATATTTTGAAATTTCATATAGATTGCGCTTTAGTATGTTGTCTTTTGGCTATCTAATAGCACAAAAATTCAGCCTTTTAGAATCATAAATGAATTACCTAAGATGTCCTTATGATATTCAAGAGCCATTAGGCTTTACAACATTTGTCACAAAATGTGGGCATTGATTGAATAAGGAAGGACACTAATGTATTGCCGGAATACTACTTTCGTCTATCATAATGAATTCAATAAATATATGACAGTAGAAAGAGCTACTTTAGAAGATGTCTTTGATTATCTCTTTAATATTGGAGTTGAAAAATTCTTTTTTGAAAAAAGAAAAAGATATCTTTATGAATTATTTGAAAGATGGGATCCCAAGCATCTTCAACTTGATGAAGATTTTGATGATTATCTGGACAATGATGGACTGAAATATATTATTGGAGAAGAAAACATACAAAATCTCAATATGGATGACTAGTCTTGTCAGCATTAAAAGCTCTGTAAAGTTGTTGCACTATTATTGCACTATTTTACCGAGTGTCAAGTCAGTAAAATAATGCAGTCTACTATAACTCTGTGAGTGCAGCTATAGTGTTATGAAAATATCAGTGTATGTACTACAGTCATTATTGCATCCTATTTAGTCTATCTCCTCTATAAAAGGAGAGGCTGAGTACTGAGAAGGGGTGCAGTCATTTGAGCATACTTAAGCAAAAGAGAAGTCGAGATTCTCTATTTATCTATGAGCAAGCATCTCTCATGATCTTGGTAGCTTAAGTCCCTCTTCAATCTTTCTATTGTAATATTTCCAATTTCAAGCTATCAATAAAAGAAGCTTCTCATAGAAAACGTTATTTAATCGAACCTTATGTCTTAAATATTACAATTTTTTGATTAAATTCTCACTATCCTTTAAATTATAAAACTTGATTAGTGAGTACGGTCTGAGGTAAGAAACAAAATATATTTGTGATGTGCCTGGTCTAAGGGAGGTGTCTTTGAGATTAGCAATCTCTGTAAACTAGAAACTAGGAGAACGCGAGGATCTAGTACCTACTAAGTTCAGGTAACGATCAAAACTCACTTATTAAGCTTCATTATTTTGCTACGCATGGTGGGTCTATAATCACAGAAAATTTAGTATTTATGATATAATTAATAGATCGTGATAACTATTAGCAATAAAGTCACTACAAGAAGTTAAATCAATCAAAACAAGCATCTTTCTTGTAAAAAAAAAAAATATATTAAAATTACTTAAAGCACCCCATTTGAGCCAAAGTTGAAAATTTCTAAAAGTTTTGGACCAAAATAATAATAAAAAGACTAGAAAGTTAGTTTCCCCAAACCTAGAGGGACTAAAAAGTTCATTTACTGTTTTCTAGACCAAACAATTCAGGCACCAAAACTAGAGGTATGAAAGTGTTAATTATTTAGCTTTTTATTAGTGTTTTCTTGGTTTTGTACGTAATAAAGAGAATTTCTCAAATGCTGGATAATAGGTGCAGAACATGTTGAATGTTAGACCTATTAACTCAGGATAACCCTAGGGAACAACTCAGGATAACCATGAACTAAGACCAGGTCAACAAGTACAAAAACTACCAGAAAAACAAGGAAAATAATGAGGACAGAAATTTGGCACGGGCTACCTATGCCAGCCCCTGCTTTCTGTACCAATGTTGAATTCCAAAAACTTAGCATAGTGGGCCCGTGGTACATGGCATGGCTGTGCCAAGTTCACAGATTTGGGGCCTATATAAATTCCCTCCCTTCATTTATGTAATTAAGTAGGATCTTGAGATAGGGTTTTGAAGTAGGTTTCTAGTAGGTCTAGGGTGTTACGAGAGATTAGTGTACATTTAGCTTAATTTGTAGCCACGTTTTCAAGATTAATGAAGTTTTAATGCAATTTGTTTTCTGTATCTCTCGTCAACCTTCATTGTCATTCAAGTTCTTACTTTGTTAAGTTTTAATGCCCAAATTTACATGTTTTTGCTTGTTGGTTGATTAAGACTAGTGTTTCTTTTTGTTAATCATTCCCCGACTCCTTTAGCTACTCTTGATCCCTCAATCTCTTACTTTATGAATGCAAATTTCAAGCTCTTTTTCTCCCCTCCATCTTGGAGTTTCAAAATCCACTTTTACTATTTGAGTTTTTGAATTAATTATGGGTCATATTAGAATTAGCTAGGTTACATTAGTGAGAATAAGTGGAAGTGAAGTCAAAACTTTCATCTCCTTGCTCCTTCAGTAGAGGTCTAGTTGTTTGAGCTTTGGTACCCTCCTTTCTCTCTTCTCTCTTAGCTAGTAAATTTAATATTGAGCTTTGGTACCCTCCTTTCTCTCTTCTCCCTTCTCTCTTAGCTAGTAAATTTAATACTTTCCTATTTAAAATAGATGCTTTGTTAGTTTATTCTTATTTAGGATGGTGTTTTGTGTTGATTGTGTTAATTGTGTTTTGTTTTAGATTAGTTTAATTAATCATATTTAGATTAGTTTAATTAATTATAGCTTAATGAATCACATTTAGTCACATTTATTTCTTTCCTTATGTCAAACTTGGATTAGAATAATAAGTGACTTGATTTCAAACGGTGATAAATTTTCCATTCTACTCACCAAAAACTACTTAACAAATGCTTTCTTCAATGACTTTGCTATTCTTACTGTAAACTCTATAAGCTTTACTGTGAGATGAATATCCTACAAATATACCTTCTTCACTCTTTGCTTCAAACTTTCCAAAATTGTTCTTACCGTTGTTGTGAATGTAGGACTTGCTCCAAACACCTTGAAGTAGGACATGTTTGGTGTCTTTTCCCTAAATAGCTCATATGGAATTTTCTTTAGTATTGGAAGAATTAGGTGCCTATTAAGGATGTAGTTAGCAATGTTTGCAACCTCTACCAAAAAATGTCATGTTTCTCATAGTATTCAATGAAGTCTTCTTGATCAAACTCACTTCTGTACTTCTGATTTAAGTCACTGTCAAACCCTTTGACACCTACACTTGTTTGATTAGTCTTACAACTACTCTGTTTTCAGTTTTGTCCTTCAGAAACAAAGTTCATTTGTGTCTAGGGTAATCATCAACAATAACAAAAACATATGCTGCCACCTTCACTTTTGATAGTCCCGCAAGCGGACGGTGGCCTTGTAGCAAATCAAGGTCGATCTCACAGAGACTAGGTTGATCTATTAGGCTATATTCTCTCAAGGTATGCGAAGTGAATCAAAACCTTAGATTGATAAAAATATGAAGATAAGGAAACAACTATAACTAATTCAAGTTGAAATAAACATCCAAGATTATGCTTCACCGCACGATAAATCATTCAAGTGCATTGCACATCGATCAATCTAAGCCAACTCAGTTTAAAGAATGATAATCAAAGTATCACTACTCTCTTTCAAGTTATAGTGAAATGCCTAGAATGAATCAATCCCCTACTTTCATGGCTTCCTATAAATCTAGACTTATTAAGGAAAAGGATTACCACACATGCCCTCTCAAATGGCGAATCTTTTTCAAAAATTCACACATTCAAGTCTGATTTTAGTTTTCCAATGCCAAGATTCACCTTCCAGTACTTCACCCAACATCCAAAATCAAGCAAGAGGATGGCCAATCAACATGCTCGTAAATCAAAACTCTAAAATCAGATTAAACTTGAAATCAACATAAATTGAATGATTGAAGTGCAAATACTCGAAGCAAATTCATCAATTAGTTCACGAAATCCTAGATCTGAAAATCTGCTATAACATGATTAAATTAAACATCTAACTACTCTGAAATGATAAATCTAAAGAGGAAAGAGAAGAGAAGAGAAAAGAATTTGCTCAGCCAAAATGCATGCTTGAATCTTTCGATTGTAAAACTCGATCCCGCTTCCTCGCAAATCTTCCTTCAACTTTCTCTCCCTCACTCTAAAATAAAGTCTAAATCCAACTAGATGGTGGAAGAAATGATGGATGATATGGGATGACATGAGGCTGAAAACAGCCCCTTTTATAGCGAATGGGATACAACCAAAAACATAAAAACTGTCAGGAAGCCGAACAGCCGCGAAGAAAAATCGAGCGAGCCGAGAAAATGGGACCCACCACGGGCTGACCGTGGTGGCAACTGGGCTCGATATTTTTCTGTTCTTCTTTCTTTCCACAGGCATGGCAACTCAGGGGCATCCGTAGGGAGTCAAAATACACTCAACTAGGGTCAAAGCAAGGGCAAAAAGGTCCAAAATCCTGCAAAACATAGAAAAGAACCATACCCAAGCGTAAAATGGGAAAAGGAGTATAAATTATCACATAAAGTATATAATTTTTCCTAAAAATGCAGCAAAATCACCCTAAAATTATGTACGCTTTAAGCACGTATCAAACTCTCCCATGCTTAAATCTTTACCTGTCCTCAAGCAAACACTAAATAAAACCGACAAAGGGAAATGCTTCTTAGGACTCAAAACGGTAATAACCTCCTTGAAGTAGGTAAGTCATAGCATATCACATTTCAAAATCAGAAGTTGGTGACTGTTTTTCAAAGAAGTAAATGACCACAAGCTCGACTTCAAACTTGATGACCCCCAAGGAACCACAAAGCACATCATACAAGCACATGGAATTGAATAGAGCCAAATGGGTAGGTAGAACCTCACTTTTGGGAAATGTGGATCACTCCCCCTTATGTGTTTGAAATATAGCATAGGTTCATTTAAAACTCATTTCAATGATGCAATCAACTATATGCTTGCCAAGACTCTCAAATTCTCCACCACTAGGAATGCAATGTGCACAAGACAATCAAGTGGACTGCATTTGGGTTGTAATGTGGGCTAGAATGGTTAAGGAAAAGGAGTGGACAAATGAATTTGGACAACGTGGAGCTACTTAGCCAAGTGACTATGGAGCAACCAACAAAGCATCCAAACCATGAAAATCACTAATGCTCCAAACCTCAAAATACAATGAGCATACCCCAATCAATTAAGTAGGAAATAAACTGAAAAAGAAGGAACACAAGCTTTGTCCATATCCAACGCTAATCATTTAGTCATTTTCTTTCCGCTTTTTTTGTACGATTTTCTCTTTCTCTTTCTCTTTTTTTTTTTTTCAACATAAGTTTTGTTTCTTCTTCTTTTTTTTTTTTGGGTTTTTTTTGGAGAAATGAAACAAAAATTGCAATTACTGAAAGACATAGGATCAAGAATTATCAACTCACAACCTTATATATATATATATATATATATATATATATATATATATATATATATATATATATATATATATATATATATATATATATATTATATATATATATATATATATATATATATATATATATATATATATATATATATATATATATATATATATATATATATATATATATGTATATATATATATATATATATATATATATATATATATGTGTGTGTGTGTGTGTGTGTGTGTATGTATACATGTATATATATATATATGTATATTCATACATATATATATATATATATATATATATATATATATATATATTATATATAGATATATATATATATATATATATATATATATATATATATATATATATATATATATGTAGCCCAAACAAGAGGGAACCAACACCAAATGCTCAATATCACCAATCCCTCAACAAATCAACATATCAAAGCCACCTTAAACTTAATTATCACCAAAACCACCTACTGCATAGATGAAGTGATGCTCCATAGACTTGGCTTAAAGGTAGGAATATGTGTTTAGCTAAGGGCTAACATGAAGGGATCACAACAAATAAAGATATAAGCTCAAAGAGGCTAGCAAAGGGAAAAAACATGTAACACAAGGGTGGGCTATTTGGCTATGTGGCTAAAATGGCCAAAGAAAGGAATCCCTCTATCATATCATCAAATATGCTCATGCTAATGTGGTTTTGAACAAGACTCAAGGCAAGTTTTAGAGATGCAATGTGCAAGAGTCACACACATGAAAGAAACATGGGACTAAATATAATGAATTAGTTTAAATGAGGCTCAAAATCTCACGAGACATCTAACAAAGTCTCATTAGGTTCATAAAATTACACCATGTACAAACATTAGTGCTAATGATTCCAAGGGATAATAAAGTTCTCAATCAAGACAAGGTTCAAAATGAGAAATATTTATAAAACCTTCATAAATTTTTGCAACAAAAGGGGATTACACATCAAAAGTTACTCAAGCTCATGAAAGCTATTTTGCCTAAACAAAAGCATCATTGGAGGTTATCTCACACCATCCCTACATGCAATCCTATATGCAAACCTAAAATACAACTAAATGCAAAACACTAATGCAAACCAAAAGGAAAACCTACAACTATATGCTCTAACTTGTATGCAAACTAAAAACTAAGATAGAATATATAGAAACTACCCTTTCCCCATGCTTAGATAAAGCATTATTATTCAAAGAAAAGAAAGTACGAGAATAGGGAACAAACGAAAATAATCTCACCAGGTTAGGTGCTGAGTGCACCTAAGATGTGCGGCCTCATAATAACCGGGGCACATGAGGCATCAGCCACTCCATCACAATGGTAAAACTCGACCCTTTAAATCAGACATCATCAAGGAATGCAGAAGCTTGTCAAACTCCTCAACATAGAGTTTCCAAACATGGCAATAAGAGAGCATAAAAATAATCATAGCAAAGAAAGTTAGTGCTCTCTTCAACAAAGTAGAACCAATGAAAAAATCAGAAGACAAAGCAACTAAAGTATTCCACATGATTTTTCCAGGCTTGTCCACTAGGAATATGCAGTACGCATCAAGGGAGGCATCATACCCACAAAAGTATCCTAGGGAAAGAAAATTATCAACATTTCCACCAAGCATATTAAACATTTTGCCAGTATGTCCCAAATTAACTTTAGAATCACAAATCTTAGGATTATCAATGGACGCATCTAAAGAATACTCGGGGGAAATAGAGGGTTCTGAACACTTAGGGTAAACATAGGAATGATCAGGGGGATTTGGGAAAACATAATTACAGCCAAGGCTAGGAGACTCCTTATGCATAAACACATCATGTGACCCCTCCAAAGGAGTCTTATCTAGATCATGCACCTCATCTAAAATATCTTCAGACTTAAAACATGCATTAGAAACATCAATCCTAGCATCAAACCTAAAAGGCTTACCCACCTCGAACCCTGTGCACTGAGCTAAAGGAAAGGATGAGTCAGGTAAGGATAGTACAACATCAGCATTGTCCCAGGATGATACAAAGTTAGGTTAAGCATAGCATGCATAATAAGGACATGAATTTATATCATGGTCAGACGAATTACAGAAATCACACCAGAAAAGAGCATAATAAGATCTAAAGTAGAATGCGCAAGGATTAGGAAATAATATCTAGAAGAATGCGCAAGGATTAGGAAATAATATCTAGAAACACGACTAGCCTTCTCAAACTCAAATGAATCCCAAGCAATCCACTTAAGCAAATACCATGCATCATCAACATTTTTACCATGAAAATTCCAATACTCTAAAAGAGTATAGGTTTCACTATTCACACCCTTATCAATAATGCCTAGAATTTTCTATTTACCCAAATAATAAAAACATTGAGCAAGAAAAGCATTTAAACGCTTAAAATACCTCCAAAATAATTCATGCTTAAATTGGGGAAAAAGGAAAATTGCCATTGTTGTTTCTCAAATTCTATTTTATTTTTTTTAATTTTCAATTTCAAATAAAAACAAAATGCTTAGTCAAACCTATCAGGAAAAACCCAATGTGCGACGCTAGTCCCCGGCAACGGCGCCAAAAACTACTTGAAAGGCCCGCAAGCGCACAGTGGCAATATAGTAGATCAAGGTCGATCCCACAGAGATTAGGTTGATCTATTGGGCTATATTCTCTCAAGGTGTGCTAAGCAAATCAAAACCTTAGATTAATAAAAATACGAAGATAGGAAAACAACTATAACTAATTCAAGTTGAAACAAACATCCAAGATTATGCTTCACCACATGATAAATCATTCAAGTGCATTGCACATCGATCATTCTAAGCCAACTCAGTTAAAAGAACGATAATAAAAGTATCACTATTCTCTTTCAAGTTACAGTGAAATGCCTAGAATGGATCAACCCCCTACTTTCGTGGCTTTCTATCAATCTAGACTCATTAAGGAAAAGGATTATCACACATGCCCTCTCAAATGGTAAATCTTTCTCAAGAATTCACACATTCAAGTCCGATTTTAGTTTTTTAATGCCAAGCTTCACCTTGCATTACTTCACCCAACATCTAAAATCAAGCAAGAAGATTGCCAATCAACATTCTCATAAATCAAAACTCTAAAATCAGATTAAACATGAAATCAACATAAATTGAACGATTGAAGTGCAAATACTCAAAGCAAATTCATCAATTGGTTCACAAAATCCCATATCTGAAAATCTACTATAATATGATTAAATTAAACATCTAACTACTTTGAAATGATAAAGCTAAAGAGGAAAGAGAAGAGAAGAGAGAAGAATTTGCTCAGCCAAAATACATGCTTGAATCTTTCGATTGCAAAACCCGATCCCGCTTCCTCGCGAATCTTCTTCTTCAACTTTCTCTCCCTCACTCTAAAATTAAATCTAAATCTGACTAGATGGTGCAAGGAATGATGGATGATATGTGATGATATGAGGCTGAAAACAGCCCCTTTTATAGTGAATGGGATTCAGCCAAAACATAAAAACTGTCGGGAAGCCGAACAGCCACGAAGAAAAATCGAGCGAGCCGAGAAAATGGGACCCACCACGATTCGTAGCCCCCACCACGGGCTGACCGTGGTGGCGACTCGGCTTGACATTTTTCTATTCTTCTTTCTTTCCACGGGCATGGCAGCTCAAGGGCATCCGCAAGGAGTCAAAATGCACTCAACTAGGGTCAAAGTAAGGGCAGAAAGGCCCAGAATCCTGCAAAACACAAAAAAGAACCATACCCGAGCGTAAAATGGGAAAAGAAGTATAAATTATCACATAAAAAATATAATTTTCCCTAAAAGTGTAGCAAAATAACCCTAAAATGATGTACGCTTTAAGCACTTATCAACTTTGAATTCTAATTGGTCCACACAAGTCCATCTATAATAATTATAAGGGCCTGGTTATTGATGCACACTTGATTGATTTGAAGAATGCTCTGACTTGTTTTCCTTTAACATATGCATCACATACTCTGTCTCTCGTGAAATTATATGGAGTCCTCTTAGTAGTTCATGTTTCGAGATCTTATCAATGGTGTGCATGTTTGCGCGACCTAGTTATCTACACAAAATGTAACATTTATCGTGATTCACGTTAAGGCATGCAAGATTCTTTGATTTGATATTCTCTAAATATATAACATATGTGTCACCTATTCTAGGTCTAGTGAGTGTGACTTTACCAATGTCAAAGTTGATAACGTTGCATCTAGATGAGGTAAAAATTACTTTATTTCCTTTATCATACATTTGAGGCACACTCAGCAAATTAAACCTTAGACCCCTCTACTGAGTGCACATTGTCTGGTGAGATAGAGGAATTTTTCCCCAATTTGTCTTGTCCTATGCTGCTTTTTTTTCCTTTGCCTCCAAAGTCGACTTTTCCTTCCTCTTTCATTTTGATTTCAATGAAAAGTGATATATTCCCAGTCATGTGCTTGGAGCATCCACTATCCAAATACCAGTCTTCAGACATACCTGCAGAAAAGGAATTCAAACATTTCTATAGCCTCTAACTCAACCTTGGGTCCTTGTGTGGAGAGCAAATTTTCAACATCTACCTTCCTTAGGTCCCTAAGTTAGTTTTTCTCCTCCTCTCGTATCAAAAATGTCTAGATTGCTCTGTGTTCTAGAGTTAAGTGATCTTAAGGACTTTTGAGAATTCAAGATGTCTGGATCTATCCCATGATAACTGTTTGGATGCTCAGAGTTGTAGTGACTTCTAGTGAAGCTGACTCCTCTATTGTTTCCTTTGTGATACCTGGAAACCTTTATTACACCTTCCAAAGTGAGATTTCTACAGTCTCTCTCAAGGTTTCTTGAGTGCCTCTAGCCTCTTCTAAAGTTAACACCTCTCTGACATCTACTAAGAAGGTAAGGATTCCTCTATTCCCTTCTGATAGACTCCCCTTACATTATTTAAAAGCTTCCTAAGGCTCTGAGCTCACTAGTTCTGGAACACTCAGGTTTGTCTTAATCATTCACACATGTACGTCCTTTTACAAAGAAGTTTTTGCAAACATCTTTTCTCATTGAAGAATCAAACCCTAATCCTTCTTCATTGAAGGAGACATGTTGTGAACCAAGAAGCACATGTTGTGAACCAAGAAGCCTTTCTAATTTTTCTTAGACAGCAAGGGTTTTTGAAATGTTCACTTTTTCCTTTTCCAAATATTCTACTTTGTTTTCTACTATATAAACCTTTTTTATGAAATGTTCACAAAGATCATAGAGAGTTTATTGCTCATGCAAGGCAGTTTCTTGATATCTTTGTAGATCATCAATTTCTCTTTTAGAGTCTTTGAGTTTTGTTGAAAGTTCTTCACATACGCCTAATCCATGAAGTTTTTGAATTTCTAAAACCTCTTTGTCTTCTTCAAGAGAATCGATTTTATCATGAAGGTACTTAATTTGGGCTTGGTGAGAGACTTCACTATTCATCCCATAAACAACAAGTTTAATAAGATCCTCTTTAGAAAGACATCAAAGTTGAAGTTTTTCATAGGGTGATGGTTTGAATTCTTGTTTAAGCAGCTCTAAGTTAACTTCTTTTGCTCTTCTGGCTCTTTCGCTTTTATCTGAGCTTGCGTCAAAGGGTTGACTCACTGTGAGGCACAAATTAGTTGTTTTTTCATTCTCATTATCCTCATCAGTGGAGTCATTATTGCTTCAGCACGCTAACCATCGCCCCCTTTCCTTTGAATTTCTTAGTTTCCATGGACTTCGTGAGATATGCACAATCCTTCATCATGTGTCCTGACTATCCATAACCAAAGCATGTAATGTGACCACTAAAGTTATGAGGTAGAGTTTTATTACCTTTCAATCTGAATGAACTTCCTTTTGTGAATTTATTGTAGTCAAAATTTTGTTTCCTAAGGAACCTTTTAAACTACCTAGCAATCATGTGCATTAATTGCTCTTTCTCTCTAGAGATTTGGTCTTAATCCTCAGAGTCATCCTTGGTAACTTTTAGGGCTACTCGTCTTTTTGTTGGATCTTCTTATTCTTCTTGAAGATGAATCTCATGGGCGAGTAACTTATCAAGCAAATCATCAAGTTGGAACATCATGAGATTTTGGGCTTTTTCAATAGCCATAACTTTTGGTCCCCACTTGAACTTAGGAAGACAACATCGTATTTGTTTTTTTTTTTTTGGGGCCATTTTCTTATTTGAGGAAGTTCTTCTAAGTGATTTGAGAGTGTTTACAATCCCTATGAATCTTATGTACATTTCTTTGACATATTCATTAAGTAGCATCTTAAAGAGTTTAATTAATTAATATAGATACACATCTTGGCTTCTCTTACTTCACCTGTTCCTTCATGTATGGTGATCGATGTGTCCCACATCTCCTTAACAGCCTCGTAGTCTGAGGCCCTTTCTGATAGCTTGTCCCATAAATATGTTCAAAGCCCTCTAATTCTTTGATTTTTGGCTCTTTCTTCTTCTGTCCACTTATCTTCTTCCTTTGGAACCATCTCTTCACCTTTATCAGTTTTCTTAACTCTCATCAGCACATAGCCTCCTTTATTGACTATGTTCTAAATTTTCAACTCTTGATCCTTTAAGAATATCTACATGAGTATTTTTTTCTAGTAAGCAAGTTTAGCTCCTCTAAACAAAGGAGGTCTAGTATATGATATGCCACGATCCATTTTGGAGATACCAAAGGTAGTATTGACTTTTTTCTCACTTTGATCCTTAGATTAGTTTTAAGTGAGACAAGCTCTGATACCAATTGTTGGCCCCTTTTGAAAAACCTAGAGGGAGTAAATAGGGTGAATAATAAAGTTATGGTACTTTTTGAAAATAATTAAATCAAATTAGATGATAGCAGTATAGACAGAAGTAAGCAAAGTTGAGAACACTTAAATTAAAATAAGTTTAAGTTAAAATCTTAGACAGAGTGGTATAGCCAAGGAGTAAAGAGTTAGTGTAGAGTTAGAGGCATAGAGGTTTTCACAAGATTCACCCAAATCAACCAGGGGCTAGGTCCCTACTTAATGTTCTTCCTTAACCTTAGGAGTCAATAGAATCACTATCACCAATCATAGTTAAACAAGAGTAACTGACTCCTTGGCTACAATCAGAGTTTTCTGAAGGCACTCTTATACCGTCAATTCCTAGAATTCACACACACTCTAAGGAGGACACTAACCAACAAGAGCCTCGCTACTTCATATTGTCAACAGAGTTTTCCCTAGGCATTTTCTGATAGCTTGTCCACAGTTCAACAAGTGCACCCTTGCTCCTAACCAACAGATAGAGTTTTCTCAACGCATCCTGACAAGCCTCACCTCCTAGAGTTTTTGCACACTCCTAGGAGGATAACACTCACAATACAAAAGTAGTGTTGCTCACTCACTTCTATTACACTGGAACTATAGAGACTTTGAAAAAGATGGATGTTGAGGTCATAAGCTTAATGCAATGTTTGTGGTGTCTGAACTGTTTGGATGCCAATGATATAGTCATTGCAGTATCTTTTGATCTCAACCCTTCATTTGAAATTGTAGGAGTGATCCTGACAGCTATCTCAAGGTGTCTGATACTCTCCTCCTATGGTAAATCTTCTTTGTTTATGCTTAATCATTATTTTCCTGAATAAGGTGATTTGCTAACGTCTTTCTCAACAAACGTTGTTATTGCGGTTGAGCCTTAATCTTTTGACTAAACCAATTTGACTAGTTAATCAAAGGGCTTGACGAAAAAATGTTCGACAGCATTAAATGCATGATGTTGACACCTAGTCGTTTCTCTGGCCATTTTGAAGTTCAACTTGCTAGTGGCTGTTTTTCTTTATTGTCTCGATGCAGAACACTTCTTAAAGTGATCAAGATAGATTGTGTGAGTCAATCAACAATAGTGATGTCACAACAAGGACTAAATAAAATTAATCGTTTTCATTGAAAAATTTCTCTCAGGATGAGATATTGCTTATGATAAGTAAGAGGGCTTCTTTCGTCATAAGAATATTACATCGATTAATATCCGTAATTTCCTTGATCAATATGCCACCAATTGTGAAGCAAGTATTCTTTACGAATAAAAGTGTGCTCAGCAATTTACGAGAATTTTTACTTTGATGAGATTGCTTATAATTATTCTTTTAAGTGAACAACCCAAATTATCTACGTTAAATAAACGACTCTGACTATATTTTCAATGACTGATGCAGTCACTCTAATAGGACTCTAATGGATCCTTTTGTCTTTCATATAAATTAAGTTGTAACTTATCTGAGCCAACACACTGTCAAGCTCTGGAACTGTAAAATGGCCACAAGCAGCGACATTGCCCATGTCTTTTGACACCGACTTGCCGTGTCATACAACATAATGGTGTCTTAAGACACCATTAGGCCGTGTGTAGTGCCCGTTGGTCCACAGCGGATAATATGGTCTTGGGGAAAGGCCTAAACGATCGAGACATTGTCTTGAATGCTCCAAAACACTCGTAAAAGGTTCATGAGGGCAATGGAAAGCAAACAAGTGGCCAAAGCTTGGATGCTTCGTAGCTAGACTTGAATAGATATGGCCTTAGCAGTTGGTAGAAAGTCCACTGCATAAATGCTCCAACAAACTTGTGGATAGTCGCGAGACATGGTTTGAGTCCTCGGAAGTTCATCAAATGGCCGAGCTTGAACTTCCGTGGCTCCACTTGCCAACTTTTCATGATTTTTGCTCCGACCTTTCGTAACTAACTCGATTTCATTTATTACCCAGAAAATAAATGAAACAAATAAAATCCTAATGTTCACATTATTGGAAGAAAAATTAGATGATCAAGGGCTTTTCCAGTTGACCAACACACAATTCTAAAACGAGTGAATTAATCAAATGATAGATCGGATCGAATTCGGGTGATGTCAACATATGTCACGTGGCCCATCACTCGTTCAAGTCTTCGATGGTCCTCTGGTGGCTTCCACTACCTACTATGCCAGAAAACTTTCGCATTTTGTCTGTTCTATCTTTATTTTCTCCACAAGAGTCTCAATCTTTCTACCTTTTCTTTTTTGTGAAAAGCATTGGCTTCGGCCCTACCGCTGGGTTTTACTGTTCTGCCACCATGCAAGCTTTACTGTTGACCACCCTTGGGCTACTGCTTGTCAATGCTGTTGGCAATATAAGGACTTACCTTAATGCGAAAACATTGCCCGGATCTCACCTGTTGAGTGCTACCCATGAACATGGTGAACCAGATTGACGGTGGCTACTAGAGTCATTATAAAGCATCACACCCTAAACCCAATCCCTAAGTGATGGTGGGATTAACATGAAAGAGAGCAAAGAGAGGTAGAGGAAGATTCACACTTTTTTTGCTAACTCTTAGACTCATAGTTAGCTTCTTTTAATCAGCATCAACACTAGTAACTAATAGGAGATTAATACAGATGATTAATACATAATTAATCAACCTGTAACCGTTCACTTAGTGTGGATAATCAAGTGACCGTTACACTCGGTCAACAGCTCCCCATCGGTCACATAAACCATAAGGTACGTATCTCTATGCCAAGTAATCTCTTCACGCCTCATACTGGGAATAGCGCGTGCGATCAGAAAGTAACCATTAGTGTTATATTAAGTCACCATCTAACTAACATAATACTTTCATGAAATACGATATCCCAAATCATCCTCAGCATCACCAATGGCATACATAATCCCTTTATGCCGTATGATATATCATATGATTATTTACTCAATATAATCGCCCAGGCTGATATGGTGATGATAGATAGATTTTTCCTTTAGCACTCATAAAATTCCATCTCAGCTTAACTGCTTTCCTAACGTATTCTCGCTGAACCCTATACATCATGGCTCTTAAAAACACATTAAGGTAGCATCATCTAGCTTCGACTTCATATGACAACTTTAAGTCTAAGAGTCATCGTCTAGAAGTCAATTGTCACTCCATATATGGGTCGTCTTATAAGCACACACGGTATGAAATATGTGTTATGGGATAACTCCCACTTAGCTGGGTACGTCACTCTTTATGCCATGCAAATCGTCAGTCTAGATTTTCACCCAAAAAAACTCTAACCTGAGCCACTAGATCATCATATTGAATGTTAATCTTGACACTCAAGATTCAACTTTTAAGGCTTTAGTATGAAATCTTATTTCATGCTCGACTCCCTCGAGTCTCATTTAGACTCACTAAGGTGACTATATTTATTTTACTCATACACTTCCAGTGTGATTAATCAATATTGCATACCTAGTGCCAATATGATTCAGCCTCATCATGCCCACTACTCAAGCGTCAGGGCGATTGCCTGTGTGACTAGGCCAATCAGAAGCCTGTAACATTTTAATATGCCTAACATGCAACAACAAATCATGAGCATTTTGCTCATTTTCAAAGAAACATGTCCATCACAAGACACATCTAAGCACTAAACCATATAATTCCTAGACTCAACAAATGACTTTTGAACGCATCACTAGGAAAAGGTTTAGTCAAGGGAACATAATCACCTTGTTAGTCTATATATACCTCATGGCAATGCTTTTTGTCTCTACGGTAACAAGACACACAACCTGCCTCCATTGCTGAGATTGTTGTGCAGTTTTGCTTCTTCCTGCACCATGACATGGCCCTTCCATCAATGACATGGCCCTTCCATCAAAAGTGAAGGCATGTCCTGAGGTTGACCTAGGCTCATTCGGGTCACCATCCTAGTTAGCCTTTAAGTATCCTCTCGACTTAAGGTCTCCCATTGATAGCATAAGACTAAGTCAGCAGTACCAAGAAGGTAGCGCTTGACTCTCTTAATGGCTTGCCACTTTACTAACGACGTATCAAACCAACCGTACAGCAAATGTTAGGCCGTGTACATAACATGGCTTACATTAAGCTTTCTATGACACTAGCACAGCTCATTGTCTCTATTTCATCATCTGTTTTACGCTATTGATCAAGACTCAAGGCTAGGCCCATCTCAACTGGAGTACCTAGGGATTTGAAATTATAAATTCAAAATCGTTCCAAGACCTTTTTATGTATACATCTTGGGATGGTTTTGAATTATTTCTACTACTAGGACATACCTAGCTTCACCCATATCCTGCATGCCAAAGACATAAGACAACCACTTTTAAGTAGCTTTGATCATCTCCAAGTTATTCCCAGCCATTAGTATGTCATCAATGTCCAGGGTAAGAAACATAATCCCCCATGTTGAGCTTTTGACATGCACACGATAATCTTTTGAAACCATACATAAGCCAAACCAAGATCTAGAAGATTGCTTAAGACCATATATGGACCTTGTAAGACGACACACCTTGTCATCTTGACCGTTTGATACAAAATCAATGGGTTAGTCCATATAAATCTCTTCCTCAAGATTACCATTGAGGAAAGCAGTCTTTTCCTCCATTTTGAACATCTTAAAGTCCAAATGAGCAACCAGGGCTAGGAGTAGCAGGGTCTGAACTCATCGATCAAACCATCTGCCCGACGTTTTATCTTGAAAACTCATGCGCTTTTGATAGACTTGCATCGGGGCGGAGGATCAACGAGTTCAAAAACCTTTTCTTACCATTGAGTCCATCTCATCCGTCATGGCACTCATTCACTCTTTGTGATTTGGTGAATTAATCACCTCTTGATAAGAGGTAAAATCCTCAACTTCCAAGGAAGTGCATATGAACATTTCTTCTTCAACTTAGAAATGTCGTTGAGGAATTCTTCCATGCATACTCCTTTGGATCCTGGGACCTTCACTATTTCTCTGCCAAAGTGATAAGTCTCTCCCCCTTTCTCTGAGAGGTATGAGACCATGAATCCCTCCCCCTTTCTCTAAGAGGTATGGGACCCTGAGCATGAAGAGAATTACTCCCACTATCCATTGGATCTGTGGGATCTTAAACGCACGGACTATCAGCATGTTCAGGAATGGGAGATTGGGGATGAACCTCATTCTCCTTAACAGACAAACCTTCACCATTCCTATCAAAAAAGGAAGGTGTGATATCCTCGGTAACCGAGTGAGAATTCAAAGCCTCCCTCTCATCGAGGGATGGTTGAAGGTCTTGTTGTAACTCATATAATTCGAAATTAGTTTTTAAAATTTCACCAAAATCATGGGAACTCATCCTCAAGAAAATCAACATTGCAGAAACTCATTTCACAATCTCAATTGGTTCGAAAAGTTTTAATACTTCGTTCCAATTGAGTTCTATTACTGCTATAAAGTATATCAACACATCAAGTACCTAATAACGGTGAGATAATAAGTACACATACCTATATCATGAACAGTATATCGCTCCATGATATGCTTTCACATTCATGGGCCCACAGATGTCTAGAGTGAACGAACACTAAGGGATTCGATGCCTTCGAAACCTTACCAAAAAAATTTTATATTGTTTACTAGCTAGACATAACTCACATCTTGTAACCTAATCCTAGTGAGTTTGTCTTAAAAGACCATCTTTAGCTAGTTTCTTAACTCTACCTTGACCCTCATGGTCAAGTCGAGTATGCCTAAAATAGAGTCGAAAGTGAGGCAAAGATGGAAGATGTCTTGCTTTGTCCAAAACATTGAAAACACCTTTCAATGTGACATGGTCAAACAAATTGCCATTGTATACGACATCTAAGACATCTGGACAAAAATTAAAGAGCAAAACTAATCTTATAAACAAAAGACAAAAGGAAACATCGCACCCCAGGTGCATAGAGCAAATCGCGAAGAAGAGACGTAGTCCCTTCATGGAGTTTCAGATAATATGTCCTGAATTCGAGGACATCTTCTTCATCGTTGTTTACCTAAAATGACAATTTGTAGACCCATCGGGTAGCAATGAAAGTTTACGAAATCATCTCGGCCCTGAACTATGTGTTTGGTGACTCCTGTGTCTACAATCCACTAAGGATCATAATCGACAACTAATGCTTAGGAGCATACATATTATCCAAGAACAACTGTGAAAGAAGCTACCTTAAGCGGTTCAGAACAACTCTGAGCGTAGGATCCTTATTTTCATAGTTATAGCACTTCACATGTGCTATACACGTCTCTTTATTTCCCTTGGCCCTTTTCCCTTTTTGCAATACCAACCTTAGGTCCGAAACTTTATGAGGAAATGAATCTGGATGAACCTGATGCTAAGCTAATCCCACGTGTACTCAACGGCGGGACAACTTTCAATTTCCTCACTAGATTGTCATTGATGCAATACGACAAAGTGTAGCATGTTGATCGATCCATTGTCGAACTATTTTTGGTATGCCTTTATGTTTTCTCGACATTGCTCACTAGCAATACCATCTTTACCATTCTAGGAGACCTACAATCTGACAAGTGTTCTAACACTTCACGCTCGTTCAGAAAAAACTAAATCTTCTTACACTTTGTGTCATAGTCAATGCTATCAAGGTTTTCATTGGTAAACAAATTACCAACCGTATGTTAATTGTCATATCTAGAAGTATACATTTTAAAACATGGACCTTACGCATATTTTCAAATAATTAAATTATCAAAAACTCTATCATTCATGTCGCGTGATCGACAATTTTCCTAAACTGGTAATCATCACATATAAACATGAATTAGAATTTTTTATAATTTAATTATCACAAATTTCCATAAAACCAAATTTATGAAAAACTTTATAGTTAAATAAATTAACATTTTCGAAATATCACAAAGATATTCAACTTTATCATGTAAACCGAATTTACATGAAGTTATCTCATTACATAAGATGAATTTATATAACTACTTATGTGTCATTTAAAACTCTATCAATGACATATCAATTGTTCAGCCTGAAATTATTACATTTTTATACCCTTTATTACCTAATATTTGCTTGAAACAAATTATTAATTTAGGATTTTAATATTAGTTTTGTTTATTTTGTAGGAATTTGACACATTTGAAGAATGAATAAATTGCTTGAAGAAAAAGAGAGAAAATTGAATCAAAATTGGATTTGGTCATAACAAGCAATTGATTGAGAAAAGAAGAAGAAGAATCGGCCCAGTGAACAGCCCAAACGCAGCTCCCCTTTCTTTCCTGTGGGCTCAACCCAGCAGCCGCAGCCCACACACTCCCTCTTCTTTCTCTCTTGGCCCAGACTAGCCTTTTCTTTTTTTTCTACGATGGGCCGGCCTCCGCTCTTTCTCTTATGCCTGGCCCATACGCATTGATCAAGCCCAGCTTGCTTTTCTTCTTTCTCACTTAATCGACCACGTGCTTGGCACGGGACTCCCATCCCTCATCTCCCCCTTTAATCTTCTCTCTCCTCAGTGGTTCTTCTTCCCTTGACTTCGACCCCCAAAACCCGAAACAGAGCAGCAACCATTCGCCTTCCTCACCATGGCTATCGTTTCATATTGCCATCCATTATGCTCTCTCCCTCTCTCCTCGCCAATTATTGTTTCATCATCAATATCATCAATCCATCAATTTTAGAGGAATAATGGAAGCAATTGAAGGGGCAAAAGATGGCGTTCTTTAGGGGTTTTAATGGAGGGTCGAAAGGCAGAGCATGGAGACTAGGAGAGTTAGCTTAGTTCATTTTGCAAAGTTTTTTTTACAATTCCGAATTCATCTATAGCCATTGAACGTTTAGGTAATTGACCCAGTTTTGTTTGAATCGAAAGAGTAATCTAATTTTAGAGATGAAATTGTGAGTTGGTTGGTTCAAATTTGCGTTTTTGCAACAAAAGATCGTGAGTGTCGTTTGCTCTACTGCTGGGTTCGATTGCTCTGCTGGGCTCATTCGTTCATTGTATTTTGGTTTCTTGTCTTTGCTAGGTTCCTTCGTTCTCTTTCCTCTGCTTCATTTATTCAAGATCTATGAAATAATTGTGGCTAAGTGTTGGTAGGGTAAAAATGTTTGCAGTTTGGTGCCTCTTACTTTAGCTAGATTTACACGTCACCCAATGGACCATAGTTTCATGGATTTATCCTGTTCATTTAGACTATCAATTTCTGAAATAATTTTATCTTAGAGTCATTAATTTAGCATTTACTTTCAATTTCAACGAAAATTTTGACAACCTAATTTCACAACCATCCCTGAGGACGATACCCGTAATTGTTACGGCGATAAACCGTGTGCTTGCGGAAATTCACAACATCAACCATAAAGACGCCGTTGTCGAGGATGGCGTTGTGAGATTAGGTTGTATAGTCGAGTCATAATTTAGTTGTTTGCGTCGATTTCGTTTTCATTTTCGTTTTGTATTTTTGATTTTCGATTTTATATGCGTTAGTTTAGTTTTAGCTTCGGTTATTTTCAATTTTTGCTTTGAGTTTCAGTTTTAGTTTTGGGTCTGTTGAATTAGAGAGTACACAACCATAAGAGGGGGGTGAATTGTGGTGTCCAATTTTCGCAAGTTGCTGACAAACAGTCTTAGATCCTGTTCTCACAGGTTGTTCTGAGATAAGCAGAAGCGAAAATCCAACAAAATTGAATGCGGAAATAATGGACACAGGATTTTTACGTGGAAAACACCTCTAGCCCAACTGAGGTTAAAAACCACGACCTACCTCGTGTAGGATTTAAACACTTCACTAAACGGGCTAATCACATTACAATAGTAACACACCTTGTTACAACTTGTAACACACGTAACCTGTCTTCCCTAAGACAAGTTACCCCACGTCCAAAATCCCCTTGATTTGGACACACACTCTACTCACTCTTGTGAAAGAAGAATGTAAAGAAAAAAACACCCTATTACAATGCTTCTCAACTAAGCTAATATAGGGTACAATGAAGTCCTAGTATGCCAACTTTGAAAACTCAATTAATTCACTCACAATGCTCGGTTTTCTTTTCAAACGTTTTAGCTCATGAACTCAGATTTTTTCTCTTTGAAAACTGATGTGTCCAAGATTGTAAGAAGCCGCCTTTTATAGTGCTTGGAACACAATTCATCAAATTTTTGGAAACAAAAAAATCTGAAGAATATAGAATCCTTTACCCACAAGGGATGGAAAAACTATTTCTGAAATTTTTGGAAACTAAAATCCTAGACAAAATAGAATCCTTTAGCTACAAGGGGTAAGGTGACATGAGCTGAAAACACTTCCTGAACCGCGTGCATAAGGCGGTGTTCT
This sequence comes from Carnegiea gigantea, assembly GCA_029747015.1. Classification (NCBI taxonomy): domain Eukaryota; kingdom Viridiplantae; phylum Streptophyta; class Magnoliopsida; order Caryophyllales; family Cactaceae; genus Carnegiea; species Carnegiea gigantea. The sequence goes on along the minus strand of JAKOGI010000136.1, from coordinate 382,718 downwards.
TCAGCAGCTAGCCCATGTTTTTCTCAACTACCTTATCCACTTGCCAAAAATTGGATATTCTTTTTATTCAAAAAGATTTTGCAAATCCCTTAAGATTTTTGATAACCGTTTTTTAGGGTAAAGAATAAGATACTCCATAGAAAAATCTTTCTTGCAAATCTTTGAAGAAGCTGCTCAAAATCCAAAAGATAAAAATCGTGCAAGGCAGTTTTTCGCAGCTTATTCTGGAAACACCCTGATCGCCCTATTTCCAGGGTTGTTCTGAAGGGTGATCTGAAATATTTTTCGAAAAGCAAAACCGTTTCCAGTGAGTGGTAAATTAAAACTTTCTAATTGGCATATTAACAAGAGTCTAAAAATATAAAACCAAATCAAATTAAGACATCTTGTTGTAACCACTAGTCATCTTGTAGAACGACTTTGCTGCAAACACTTCACAGAATATGCTTCAAACACTGCACGGAACCTGTTTGTCATAGCTGCACATATCTTATGTTTCAAACACTTCTCAGGATATGTTTCAAAACACCTCACAGAACCTGTTCCTCATAGGTGTTCTTACATTGCTGACTTGAGTACCTGTTCTTGATAAACCATTAGTCAAGCAGTTTTAATACATTGAGAACAGCAGTAAGGTCCTGTTTGGAAAGCCTGTTTGGAGCAACAACAACAACACTTGGATTTGTTATCATCAAAACTTTATACATTCCAACAAATTCCCCCTTTTTGATGATGACAAACCAAGTAACCCTATTGACTTTCAAGGACAATTGAAGTGATTAGTGCCAATTATTTATAGGACCAACAATTCACATGAAGCAGTCAGTATCGAAAGAGTGTAAGAAATTTAACTCGTCCATGGCAAAACTAAAACAATATTGGTCATCCTATCTTCCCCCTTTTGGCATCATTAAAAAGTAGGGGCGAACAGTCAAACAGAGGGTGTTTGCTATCACCACCACTTGGGTAATGGAGGAAAGGCAACAGGCGATACACTCAAGTGTGTTGGTACGGTAATAAAAATGGCCATCCTAGTCACACACAAGCAATTCACAGCAAAAAGCAAGCAAGGCAAAGCCAATCAAAAATAAGATATCCTGTCATTCATCAAAAGAGTGCAACAGAGTACAAACTGATTCACCAAGAGAAGTGAGAATAGGCTATGAGAACAACAGATGGGAACAGCTCATGAGGGGTGTTCAAGGAGCAGAAGGAGAAAATTTTACTGAAAGTGAAGAGAGAAGGGCGAGGAGATCTGCATGGCGTTTTGCATTTAGAGCTTTTTCCTCGTCCAGGGCAGCCTTTACAGCGTTAAGCTCAGTACTGAGGCGAGAGTTTTCTTCCAAAGCAGCCTCAAGCTTGGTTGAGGAACTGCCAGGAACAGGAGGACGGGGTGTTCTGGTCCCCTGTTCTGAGGCAGACCCTTCAATCAAAGCATACCTACACCCCATAAGGGTGTTACTCCCGATCTCATCAATGAACTGAGCGCCCACCTTCTTCTGCAGTGTCACCCCAAAGTGCTCAAACACACTAGTCAGAAAGAAGCCGTATCCCAGATCATGTTCCCTAGTGGTGTTTGCAATTCTTGCAATATGTCGAATCATGATGGCAGGAAGGTTAATTTGCACTTTCGTGTCCATCAGATCCATCAAACACTGATCCATGGCATCAGCAAGATTGCGACCCTGGCCTCTGGGGATGACATTCTTGATGATAAACCAAAATAGCAATTGATGGAGCGATGTCATGTCCCCTTTCTTCACAGACTTGGGTGTTTGCAGGCTTGGTTGCTGGCTAAATTTCTGGGCGAGTTCCAGCAGCCTGGCTGTCCCTAGAATAGTCTTGTCTTCCCTCACATATATATCAAAGCCTGTGGAGGGAATCCCCAGAATGTCCCTTAATATCTTCGCATCAAAGCGAAGCTGCTTCCCATTAACAATACTTGTCACCACTCCTTCGGTGACAGTGCAGTTGGCATAGAACTCTGCCAACTCATGTACAGAACACCCCAGCTGGGTGTTTGTAAACAACTCATACCACCCCTGTGCATGCAGCTTGTGCAGAAACACCCCCAGTCCCTGTTCCTCAAAATATTTGACCTTTATAATTTTGCCCCTGACAACCCGTCTCTGAAGCAATTGGGTCAGTTTCGCTGAGATTGCAGACGGGTTAGATTTCTTGGCTCGTTTAGGTTGGGGCTTAGTAGGAGGGTCTTGGGTGGAGGCGTGTTTGAGGGAGGCTTTTCTCTTGGGAGTTTTGAGGGGTGATGGTTTTGGTGTAGGAAGAGGCTTATTCTCTGAGGACTCTGAGAACACGGGCATGCCCTATTTGAAGGCAGTGTTCTCAGTGTCGCTATATGATGAAGGCTCAGAGGAGGAATCAATCTCCTCAATAACAGAGGCTGACTGTTTGACAGGATGAGGAGTGGAGTGAAAAGCTATTCGGGCTGATTTTCTTGTGGGTCTGTTTGTGGGTTTGGCCGAAGAGGGGATATGTGGTTTTGGTTTGATAGGGGGTTCACTTTTTGAGGGCGCTTCAGTCTGGCCGCTTTTAGGCCTTGATGGTGGTTGTGTTCTTGGCATTCTAGTACGCCTAGCCACAATTTTGTATCGTTTACGTTTCTCACCGGTTGGTGGTACCGGTGTGGCTTGTTCAGGCTTCACAGGAGACTCCTCCATTTGACCACTACTTCCCCCTTCTTCTTTTGACAAATCCTCCCCTAGGTCATCCCTAAAAACTTTAGGCCCTGTTTCCTGTTTCCTGCTCAGGAAACAGCCCAAACGAATTGATGTCATCTAGCCCATGGTCCAACAGAAAGAGTTCATCAAAAGCCCCAATTTCTCTTTCAGATGCCCCAACAAGTTCTTGGGGTTGACATGCACCCGTTTCACCAAACAAAATCAATTCCCACCCAAATTTGTACGGGATGTCTTCCAATTTCAAATTCACTATTCTAAGGTCGATACTTTTCAAAAACCCAAAAGGTTTATAGGCAATGGGTCGAGGAGGTTCAGTATTTTTACCTTCCATGAGGGCCGTCAGAAATTGTGTAGGTGCAAATAGGGCTGTGGCTATTTGCAAGGTTGTGCCCTGTGTCTGGTTGCCCTGGGTCAAGGTCGAGGAGCTGTCGAAGCTAATGGGGACCGCCATTTTTTAGAGGAAGGAGAGAGATTAGGGTTTCTTGAACAGAGTTTCAGAGAGTTTCAGTGGAGGTGAGAGATTTGAGCAAGAGAGCTTTAAAGGGAGAGAGAGACGTGCGAAATCTTTAAAAGATTTTGCCCGTTTTTGCAACGGACTTTAGCATTTATTGTGCACGCCTCGGGAAGAGATTAGCAGTTTTCAATTTGTTGCACACATTTGACAAACAAGAGGCGTACCTGTTCCTGATGCTTGTTCTTGAGGTTACTTGCTCGGTAACATTGGACAATAAGGGCAATCTCATTAGACCTCAACGAGTGTCAGCAAGTTGCAAACCTCACATATGCTAAACATAGCACACAAGTTGATTGCAAACAAAAATTTAACATGTTGTACCCGTCACTTTTAAATTTTACAAACAGGGAGAGAGAACAGGTTGGTCAGGTTGTTCTAATTAAGCCTAGTTCGAGTCTATTCCTTTCAAATTGTTCTCTACTCAATGCCTTTGTGAATATATCAGCAATTTGATTTTCAGTGGCACAAAAATTCATTGAGATCACTCCCTTTTCAACATTGTCTTTCAAGAAATGATGACGAATGTCAATATGTTTTGTTCTTTTGTGTTGACATGGATTTTTGGCATTTTTAATTGCACTTGTATTGTCACAATAAATAGGAATGCATCCTATGTCAACACAAAAGTCCTTGAGTTGTTGTCTTATCCATAATAACTGAGCACAACAAGATGCAGCTGCCACATACTCAGCTTCTGCTGTGGACAAGGCAACAGAGAGTTGTTTCTTGGTTGCCCAAGATACCAAACAAGGTCCAAGAAAGTGAGCCATACCTGAGGTGCTTTTCCTATCAACCAAGAAACCTGCGTAATCAGCATCAGCATACCCAACAAGATCAAAGTTGCAACCTTTAGGATACCATAAGGCTAGATCAGGTGTATGTCTTAAGTACCTAAAAATCCTTTTAACAGCCTTTAGATGAGTTTCTTTAGGGTTTGACTGAAAACGTGCACATAGACCAACACTAAAAACAATGTCAGGTCTACTAGCAGTTAGATATAAGAGTGACCCTATCATGCCCCTATAGGATTTCTCCTCAACTGAGGGACTACCATCATCCATTACCAACCTAGTTGAAGGAGAGATGGGAGTATCAATGGGCTTGGCTGACTCCATCCCAAAACGCTTAAGTAATTCCTTAATATACTTTTGTTGATGGATCATGGTGCCGTTTGAAGTTTGCTTGATTTGCAAGCCTAGAAAGAAATTAAGCTCACCCATCATGCTCATTTCAAACTCACTCCTCATCATTTTTGAAAATTCATTGCACAAATCATGATGAGTTGCACCAAATATGATGTCATCGACATATACTTGGACAATCAACAAATGTTCCCCCTTAGATTTTAGAAACAAGGTATTGTCTACCTTGCTTCTTGTAAAACCATTTTCTAATAAAAAGCTTGACAACTGCTTATACTAAGCTCTAGGGGCTTGTTTTAAACCATAAAGTGCTTTGTCAAGTTTAAAAACATAGTTAGGAAATTCATTACTTTCAAAACCAGGGGGTTGTTTAACATACACTTTCTCTTTAAGGTACCCATTTAGAAATGCACTTTTAACATCCATTTGATATAACTTGATCTCCATGTGGGCTGCAAAAGCTATCAAGATTCGAATGGCTTCCATCCTTGCAACAGGTGCAAAAGTCTCTTCATAATCAATTCCCTCTTCTTGGTTGTAGCCTTGAACCACCAGCCGGGCCTTGTTCCTAGTGACTATTCCGCACTCATCTAGCTTGTTACGGAACACCCACTTGGTTCCAATGATTGTTCTATCCTCTGGCCGTGGCACAAGGTGCCATACCTTGTTTCTTTCGAACTGATGGAGTTCTTCTTGCATGGCTGTGACCCAATCTGAATCTGCAAGAGCTTCATTAATATTCTTAGGCTCAATTTTTGAGAGAAAAGCATAGAAAGCACAGAAATTTTTAAGCCTAGATCTAGTTTGAACTCCTGCATTAATATCAGACAAAATTTGATCAAGAGGATGTGAACTTTGGTATTTCCATGATCGTGGTGAAAGTGGGTTCACAGATATGCTCTCCATCCTAGCTGGAATACTTGGTAAAACAAGTTCAGGACCTGTTCCCGAGCCTGTTTGGGCACCTGTTCCTGAAATTATCTCAGAAGGGTTTGGCTGATGTTGTCCCGAACAGGGTTCCACCTTGTTTCCCCTGTTTGGTTCACACCCTGCCTACCTTCCTGAAGAACAGCTTCAGACCTTGATCTCTCAGGTTGATCCTTACCTGATTCATCTTGAAGCAGCATGTCTTTTTTAATAAGACCTAGTTCGAGGTCTTCCTCCTGTGCATCATTCTCACTTAGAGAGTTAGTTTCATCAAAAAGCACATGCACACTTTCTTCAACACACAAGGTTCTCTTATTAAACACTTTGTATGCCTTACTATGTGAGGAGTAACCGAGGAATATTGCCTCATCACTCCTTGGATCAAATTTCCCTAAGGTATCCTTTCCATTATTATGTACAAAATATTTACACCCAAAAACTCTCAAATGCAAAATATTTGGTTTTCTTCCTTTGAGGATCTCATAAGGAGTTTTGTTAAGAACAGGTCTAATCATGCATCTATTTATAATGTAACATGATGTGTTTAAAGCTTCAGCCCAAAAATTTCTAAGAAGACCACTAGCAACAAGCATTGTTCTAGTCATGTCCTCTAGAGTACGATTTTTGCGCTCTACCACCCCGTTCTGTTGGGGTGTTCTTGGAGCTGAAAAATTGTGATCAACACCATGCTCATTACAATAGTCAATAAAGCTCGAATTTTCAAATTCTGTACCATGGTCAGACCTTATGCATACCAAAGAGTGTCCTACCCTCTTTTTAGTCTTTTTAATGAAAGCAAGAAATTTTTCAAAAGTTTCATCTTTAGAAGCCAAAAACAAAGTCCAAGTGAAACGAGAGTAGTCATCCACTATCACAAGCACATACCTCTTGCCACCTCGGCTCATGATCCTCATTGGACCACATAGATCCATATGTATTAATTCAAGGGGTCGAGTAGTGCTTATACACTTTTTAGACTTAAATGAATTTTTGACTTGTTTGCCTTTGGCACATGCATCACATACCTTGTCATCATTGAATTTGATGGAAGGTAAGCCAACTACTAAATCTTTGGTTACAAGTTTGTTCAAAAGAGAGTGGCTTGCATGACCTAGTCTTTTGTGCCAAAGCATAACATCATCTTTTAAGGCACTCAAACAAGTCAAATTATTTTGGGGAAGAGTAGAAATACACACTTTATAAACATTTTTGTGTCGCTTCCCCCTCAACACAACATCTCCTGTGTTCATGTTTACAACCAAGCAACGTGTTGGAGAGAACACTACTAGGTTGTCTTTGTCACACAGTTGGGACACACTTAGCAAGTTGTGTTTTAAACCATCCACAAAATAAACATTGTCAATTGAATGGGAGAGTGACTCACCTATCTTACCTATACCGACAATTGTCCCAGATTTGCCGTTTCCAAATGCTACACTCCCTCCTTCTGATGCTGTAAGTGAGAGAAAATTGGATTTTTTACCAGTCATATGCCTCGAACACCCACTGTCAACATACCACAGCTGCCTGTTCCCTAGACTGTTTCCTGCACTGTTTGCTGGGTTGTTTGTTGGATTGTTCTCTCTCACTTCAGCCTGCAAAACAAATCAAGTGTTAGTTTTGGGAACCCAGATCCACTTGGGTCCCATTCCTTTAGACGTGTAAATCTCATCTTTCCTAACCCACATTTGTTTTACATGCACTGAGTTCTTTTTAATGGCATACTTTCTTATAGGACAAGCATATCGATAATGCCCCGTTTTACCACAATGAAAACAAACAATATTTTCAGGTAATCCCACATATTTGTTATTCACTGGGTAGGTCATCTTAGGCACAAAACCTAGTCCTCTTCTATTTTGACTATGATGAGTGTTTAACCATTCCAACGCCCTTGAGGACCTGTTCCAGAGCTTGTTTGTGGCAAGGTCCGATTCTAAGTGTTTTATTTTTTCAAGCAAGTTTCTGTTTTCTTCCAGCAAAGACTCGACCTTACCTTTTAAGTCAAGAGATTCTTTTTCTAGCTCAGTCAGTTTAGTGGAACAAGTCTCTTCTTTCATGAGTAGAGTTTCTTTAAGCACATTGATGTTTTCATGCAAGGCAAGAGTCTTTTTGTCAACTTCAAGCTTTTCTAATTTAAGGGTTTCATTTTCAAGTTCTAAATCTCGAACATCCCCTTTTAATTCAGCATATATATCCATTATATTGTACACTAATTTCTCAAGAGTTGATTTATTTAGACCACGTACCTTGTTCTTGAGTTGAGTCAGACTATCCGTTGACCCATCATCTGAATCAGTCTCACTCTTTGCCATGAGTGCTACATCAGCTTCCCCAGCTTCAGACCCTTCCTCATCCTTACTTGAATCTCCCCAGGCCGCGAGCATAGATTTTGAGAATCTTTTCGCTGAGCTGCTTACACCCTATTTCCTCCCTTGTTTTCTGGGGTGTTCGGGTTCTTGTTCTTCCTTGTGCAGTGGGTAGTTTCTCACAATGTGGTCCAACTTACCACACTTGAAACACCCAGTGAACTGTTCCCGAGGGGTATTCCTGGCTTTGCCGAAGTCCTTCTTTTTGATGTTTTCTTTGACTTTCTTGAAGAACTTCTTAAATTTTTGAGTCATCATGGCAATCTCCTCCTCCTCAGAATCAGAATCATCTTCTAAGGCCTTTAGTGCAAGACCTCATTCTCTCTTTGTCTTATCTTTCTGTTGAGAATATTTCCTAAATTCATATGTTTGGAGGTTTCCAATCAGCTCATCTAGGGTGATCTTGTTCATGTCCTTAGCTTCTTGGATGGCCGTTACTTTTGCTTCCCAAGAATGAGGTAAAATTCTTAGGATCTTCCTTACCAATTCTTCGGTGGTGAAGGATTTTCCCAAGGATTTCAACTCATTCGTTATGTGAGTGAAGCGAGTGTACATGTCCATCACACTTTCCCGATCACCCATCTCGAACAGCTCATACTTTCTCATAAGCAATTCAATCCGGGATTGCTTTACTTGATTGGTCCCTTCGTGAGCTACTTGCAAAGCATCCCAGATTTCTTTGGCCGACTCACATTCAGATATGCGAGTATATTCATCAGGACCTAGGCCAAAATATAGGAGTTTCTTGGCCTTGGTATTCTTCTCCATCATCTTGTAATCTTCAGCATTAAACTCCTTAGGCTCCTTGGGGTTTGACTTTCCATCTTCAGTTGTTTTCTTAGGGATGAGTGGTCCATACTTGATGAGCATTCACAACCCATAGTCCTCGGCTTGGATGTAGTTTTCCATCCTATTCTTCCACCAACTATAGTGTTGGCCATTAAAGTATGGTGGACGAGTTATGGATTGACCTTCAAGCATGCCTTGTGGAGTACTCATCTTCAAGGATCTCTCAAAGGTGTTAGCTTTTCAAAGGAGAACCTGCTCTGATACCACTTGTTGAATTAGAGAGTACACAACCACAAGAGGGGGGGTGAATTGTGGTGTCCGATTTTCGCAAGTTGCTGACAAACAGTCTTAGACCCTGTTCTCACAGGTTGTTTCTGAGATAAGCAGAAGCGAAAATCCAACAAAATTGAATGTGGAAATAATGGACACAGGATTTTTTACGTGGAAAACACCTCTAGCCCAACTGAGGTTAAAAACCACGACCTACCTCGTGTAGGATTTAAACACTTCACTAAACGGGCTAATCACGTTACAATAGTAACACACCTTGTTACAACTTGTAACACACGTAACCTGTCTTCCCTAAGACAAGTTACCCCACGTCCAAAATCCCCTTGATTTGGACACACACTCTACTCACTCTTGTGAAAGAAGAATGTAAAGAAAAAAACACCTTATTGCAATGCTTCTCAACTAACCTAATATAGGGTACAATGAAGTCCTAGTATGCCAACTTTGAAAGCTCAATTAATTCACTCACAATGCTCGGTTTTCTTTTCAAACATTTTAGCTCATGAACTCAGATTTTTTCTCTTTGAAAACCAATGTGTCCAAGATTGTAAGAAGCCGCCTTTTATAGTGCTTGGAACACAATTCATCAAATTTTTGGAAACTAAAAAATCTGAAGAATATAGAATCCTTTACCCACAAGGGATGGAAAAACTATTTATGAAATTTTTGGAAACTAAAATCCTAGAGAAAATAGAATCCTTTAGCTACAAGGGGTAAGGTGACATGAGCTGAAAACACTTCCTGAACCGCGTGCATAAGGCGGTGTTCTTCAGCAGCTAGCCCATGTTTTTCTCAACTACCTTATCCACTTGCCAAAAATTGGATATTCTTTTTATTCAAAAAGATTTTGCAAATCCCTTAAGATTTTTGATAACGTTTTTTAGGGTAAAGAATAAGATACTCCATAGAAAAATCTTTCTTGCAAATCTTTGAAGAAGCTGCTCAAAATCCAAAAGATAAAAATTGTGCAAGGTAGTTTTTCGCAGCTTATTCTGGAAACACCCTGATCGCCCTGTTTCCAGGGTTGTTCTGAAGGGTGATCCGAAATATTTTTCGAAAAGCAAAACCGTTTCCAGTGAGTGGTAAATTAAAACTTTCTAATTGGCATATTAACAAGAGTCTAAAAATATAAAACCAAATCAAATCAAGACATCTTGTTGTAACCACTAGTCATCTTGTAGAACGACTTTGCTGCAAACACTTCACAGAATATGCTTCAAACACCGCACGGAACCTGTTTGTCACAGCTGCACATATCTTATGTTTCAAACACTTCTCAGGATATGCTTCAAAACACCTCACAGAACCTGTTCCTCACAGGTGTTCTTACATTGCTGACTTGAGTACCTGTTCTTGATAAACCATCAGTCAAGCAGTTTTAATACATTGAGAACAGCAGTAAGGTCCTGTTTGGAGAGCCTGTTTGGAGCAACAACAACAACACTTGGATTTGTTATCATCAAAACTTTATACATTCTAACAGGGTCAATTTAATTTTGCTATTTCGTGTGATTTTCCTGCTGAAAAAAAAAATAACAATTTGGTTATTGCGCAGGAAACAGGCATAGAAGCTGCAGCACCCAAAAAAAAAAAAAAAAAATGCTCTTCTTTTGTGTTTGTGTTTATTTTATATTTTGCGTGATGTTTGAGTATTTTTGGTTTTTCTTTTATTTTGGTAGCATAGTTTTATTTTTGTTAGTTTATTTTATTTTGTTCACTTAATTATTTGAGTCTTTTGTTTTTGTTTTAGTCATTGGTTTGTAAATAGTGTCCTAGATGCATTTTCTTTTCTTTAAAAAAAAGTTAAAAAATTTTTAAAAAACTTGAAAATCCAAAAAAATTGAAAATTCTCTAAAATATATATATATATATATATATATATATAGATATATTATATATAATATATATATATATATATATATATATATATATATATATATATATATCAAGAATGCCAGGGTTCAATTTCCCACAATATGAGCATGAACTTTTCTGGAGCCATTTGTCGCGACTTAATGATTATCGTGCCCAATTGAATCAAAATTTTCAAAAATGGGAAATTTGTGAGGTCATTGCTGTGGGTCTGAATTCTAAATCTTGCTGTTATATTGAGTCAATTTATCCTGGAGGTGTATTAGCATTGTTATCTAAAACTCAAGATCAAGTTTGGAATTTCTTTGAAAAATTAGCTTGGGATGCCAATGCGTTTGAACAAGCTAGAACGAATTTTGGATACCCAACTCATGGTGATTCTGTTTTTCATGCTAGTCCTTGCCCTCAGGATCATTTTATAGATTCACATAACCCCCCTTATTCTTTTGTGTCCCGTATTTTGTGTGAATATTGTGACTCTTATGACCATGATACTTGTAACTGTCCATACCGTACTTATATTGATGCTACCTGTGCAAGTGTGGAAAAGAGGATAAATGAATTGACTGATAAAATGATAGAGAACATGAAAGTGAGAATTACTGAATATTCTCAATGTTTTCATCAAAGTAAGGAGAACTGTAATGGTCCTAACTCTAGTTTAGGATCTCCTAAACCTGGAGTTACTCTCTATGATGATTTTGAGCCCTCTTATCTTGCTAGGCCTAACTTGAATGAAGAGATGCCTTCGCCTTGTCAAGAACAAGAGAGTAGCCTCCCTATGCCTCTATCACCTGTTCTTGCACCTGAATTTAGCTCACCTACGGACGTCATTGAGGATAACCTAGTTTCTGCCAACCCACCTGCCCCTTTTCATCACTCTTTTGAGTTTGAGGAGGGCGATGAATGTGGGAACCCTAGTGGGTTAGATTTAAGCGTCATAACTGATGAGCATCATGATTTAGATGAGTCAGATCTTTGTTCACATGAGTGAAGCGAGAAGGTAATTGAGCCCACTAATTTGCAATTTGATAATGATATTCTTTCTGTGGAATATGAATCATTTTCATGTGGATTTGATGTCAATATGGGTTTGGATGTAGACCTTTGTGTTGAATATGAATTTTTTCTTTTGATCCCATCCAACCTAACTTCCTTTTTGAATATTACAAGCCTGAATTTGTTGAGTCTGAGAATATTTCCACTAAGAAATTTGCTTTAGAACAGACTCGTGCACCTTTTGATAGGAACAGAGTTGTGAAGTTTGCAACCACCATTTTGCCTAGATTGATCTTTCATGATAACCCAATTTCTAGGCCAATGACCCACCAGCTGGCTAGTTTGCATTACATCTGCTTGTTTGATGTTTGGGACCATACATTTGACAAATTGAAATGGGCCCTCACTTGTGCTGCATTGATAAGGTGGATCTACTTTACTTGATGCCGACTTTCTTATTTCTGCTGTGTTGATTTTATTGAGAGTTAGGCTTCTGTATTTGACAAGCTACTTCGCACTCTAACGAGTTTTGATTTAAGTAGCGATGTTTCATTCGATATGGAGTGGCTGATGCTCCATATGCCTCTATCTAAGCAAATTTCTGGAGGCATAGCTTAGGTGTAATTCTGCACCTGACCTGGTATAATCGTTCATCTTTATCTCCTCTCTTTAATTTTGTTTTCTTTTGTATACATTTGGGGATGTCTTTTGCTTTTGTTTTCTTTTTGAGTTTAGAGTCTTGTCCTTTTTGTTTTTGAGTCATGTTTTTTTTTATATTTCGTCGCTTTGTAGTTTTTATTTTTGTGTTTTATGCTTATTTTCACTACCAATGAGAACATTGTGAGATTTAGGTGTGGGGGTGGGGGAACTTTGAAAAAAATCTGGAAAAAAAATTGGAAAACATCAGAAAAATTTTAAAAACTCAAAAAAAAAAAAAAAATTGCTTTGTTTTTGGGGAACTTTTATACTTTTCTGATCAGCTTAAATCCCATGTACTTTGATTTATAACTTGCATATGAATTGATGTGCATGTTAGGTCTCCATCCTCAGTGCGTCATTCTAAGCCCTAATTCTAACCCCAATTGTTCATCATTGATGTGTAATCCAATCCCTATTTATACCATCATCATTATCTGAATGTCTTAGTTTTTCATTGTTGGCTCTCCCACTTATCTTTGACACGATTACTTTGGTTTTTTGTTTTCTTTCTGAAAAAATAAAATTAAAAAAAAGGAAAATAAAAGTAAAAAAAAGGAAAGGAAACAAAATGAAATTTGGAATGACAAGTATCCCTTTGAGGTATGCACTACTGGGTGTTACCCTTTGAAGCACGTGCTACTGGGTGTTCCTTTTGAGGCAATACTGGTACTAGAAAGCTTGCTTCCAATGTTATTAAATCAATAATGTAGTTTTTCTCAGTCAAGTGGGGTTGAGTTTGATTTTGGTAAACCTGAGCTCTAAGATGATGATACACATGTGCACGAGCACTGTGATGGATTCCAAGTCTTGATGTGCAGTGGGGTGAAAAATTAGTGCTTTGATGTCATTCATGGGGTAGAGAGTCTTGATGAGTACATTTGGTTTATATGCAGGCTAATATCTTTACTACATGGGTGATTTAGTTGATTAGAATGTGTATATATGTTTTCCCCCAATTTTGTACATAATAATTTTTTAAAAAAAATAAAAAAAAAGATTTTTGAGTTACTGTTTTCTTTTATAGATTTTGTGGGTATATCTTCTGCAAACCCTCACAAGATCTTACTCGTCCACTAGGGGTAACCTAAAGGTTTAAATGGCTCATTGCACATGCTAAGTGCAACCGTGATTCCTACGGAAGTGAGTTAGGATTTTATTTTTTAGGATATTTAGTTTTGTTTTACTCGAAGACGAGCAAAACTTAGGTGTGGGGGTATTTGTCCAACCTGAAATTATGATATTTTATACTCTTTTATCGTCTAATATTTGCTCTAAATAAATTGTTAAATCAGATTTTTAATAATGTTTTTGTTTATTTTGTAGGATTTGAAAACTTTGGAAAAATAAGCAACAAGTGCATGGCTTGGATCGGATTGAAGAGAGCAAGAAACAAAAAAAGAAAAACTAGGCCAAATGGAGCCCAACGGCCCAGCTAACAAGCCCAGTCTCTCTCCCTCCCTCCTATTTCTTTTTCCCTCTCTTTGGGCCCAGTTCTCTCCTCCTCCCAGCCTAGATGCGTCTAGCGCCATCTCTCCCTTTCTCTCTTTCATTTAGCTGCATATGCCTTGCACGTGATCTTTAATCAGCTCCCCCCCATCCTCTTCCTCTCCTTCGTTCCCTTCGACTCCTAGCCCAGAAACCCGAAGCCAGAATAGGGGCTTTTCGCCTTCTTCTCCCTCACACCCAAAACCGCGAGTCCCCTCTCTCCTCATTCATTCCATCATCATCACCTTCGAAGAGACGGCAGTTACAAGGGCTTTTAATTGAGAACTAATGGAGGAAATTATTGGGGGTACCATAAATCGATAGAGGTGTTTTTCAGATCTTTAATGGCAGAGCAGAGGGGGAGTACCGTAGAGTGGCGGCGGGTAGAGGGTAGCTACTGGATCCAGTTATCAGTTTCAATTTTCATTTTTTTTTTTTAGTTTCAAATTAGGGTTCCAATTCTTAGTTTTGGCTTGGGCTATTGAATTCAACTGAAAATTGTAGTTTCGAAGCTAAAATTGTTCAAAGCAAATTTCAACTGTTCAGTTCTCTTCCCCATCTTCGATTTTGGATGCTCTGCTATGAGTGCTATTTGATTCGAATTTTATGACCCTGGTTCGTTCATGTTGCTCTGCCTTGCTCTGTTCCATTCTCTCTATTCTGGGCAGCAAGTACAACATTCCATTGAGATTATTTGTTTTACTTATTCGTCCCTCTGCTTAAGATCGGCTGGTGATTATCATGAGTTTTGATGTTGTTGGGTTTCATTGATGTTACTATGCTTTCGAATTTGAGAGCTCATGTCTCTTGGCCTTGTTTTGCTTCATTGAATCTCACTAGCCAGTCATGAGTTTGCTTCTTTGTCTTGTGTTGTTTTTTTAGTACTGCAATTAGCACAGGTACATAAGAAGGAAGAGTTATCAAGTAGTTTTTTTTTTTTTTGGGTAATGGTAATGTTACTTAGAACTAGAATTTTGGTAATCTAACTTCACAATCATCTCTATGGATCGACACCCGTAAGTCCAACAATGATAACCATATAATTGCAGAAAATCACAATAAGTTTTTGGCACCGTTGCCAGGGATACTCCCTTATTCTTGACTACTCTCTTGTTCTTGACTAGGCGAAGGCATCTCTTCATTCAAGTTAGGCCTAGCAAGATAAGAAGGTTCAAAATCATCATAGAGAGTAACTCCAGGTTTAGGAGATCCTAAACTAGAGTTAGGCTCATTACAGTTCTCCCTACTTTGATGAAAACATTGAGAATATTCAGCAATTCTCACTTTCATGTTCTCTATCATTTTATCAGTCAATTCATTCATCCTCTTTTCCACACTTGCACAGGTAGCATCAATATAAGTACGGTATGGATAGTTACAAGTATCATGATCATAAGAGTCGCAATATTCACACAAAATAGGCGACACACAAGAATAAGGGGGGTCATGTGAATCTATAAAATGATCCTGAGGGTAAGGACTAGCATGAAAAACAAACTCACCATGAGTTGGGTATCCAAAATTCTTTTTAGCTTGTTCAAACGCATAGGTATCCCAAGCTAATTTTTCAATGAAATCCCAAACTTGATCTTGAGTTTTAGATAACAATCCTAATACACCTCCAGGGTAAATGGACTCAATATAACCCCAAGATTCAGAATTCAGACCCACAGCAATGACCTCATAAATTTTCCATTTTTAAAAATTTTGATTCAATTGAGCATGATAATCATTAAGTCGCGACAAATTGCTCCAGAAAGGTTCATGCTCATATTGTGGGAAATTGAAGATTGGCATTCTTGATATATATTATTTTCTTTTTCTAGGATTTTTAATTTTGTTTTACTCGAGGACGAGCAAAACTTAGGTGTGGGTGTACTTGTTCAACCTGACATTATTACGTTTTTATACCCTTTATTACCTAATACTCGCTCGAAATAAATTATTAACTTAGGATTTTAATATTAGTTTTGTTTATTTTGTAGGAATTTGACACATTTGAAGAATAAATAAATTACTTGAAGAAAAAGAGAGAAAATTGAATTAAAATTGGATTGGGTCATAACAAGCAATTGATTGGGGAAAGAAGAAGAAGAATCGGCTCAGTGAGCGGCCCAAACGCTGCCCCCCTTTCTTTCCTGTGGGTTCAGCCCAACAGCTGCAGCCCACATGCTCCCTCTTCTTTCTCTCTTGGCCCAGTCCAGCCTTTTCTTTTTTTTTCCATGATGGGCCGGCCTGCTCTCTTTCTCTTCTGCCTGGCCCATACGCATTCCCAGATCAAGCCCGGCTTGCTTTTCTTCTTTCTCACTTAATCGACCACGTGCTTGGCACATGACTCCCATCCCTCATCTCCCCCTTTAATCTTCTCTCTCCTCAGTGGTTCTTCTTCCCCTGA
This sequence comes from Carnegiea gigantea, assembly GCA_029747015.1. NCBI lineage: Eukaryota > Viridiplantae > Streptophyta > Magnoliopsida > Caryophyllales > Cactaceae > Carnegiea > Carnegiea gigantea. The sequence continues at coordinate 366,537 of JAKOGI010000136.1, read as the reverse complement.
CTTCGACCCCCAAAACCTGAAATAGAGTAGCAACCATTCGCCTTCCTCACCATGGCTACCGTTTCATATTGCCATCGATTATGCTCTCTCTCTCTCTCCTCTCCAATTACTATTTCATCATTAATATCATCAATCCATCAGTTTTAGAGGAGTAATGGAAGCAATTGAAGGGGCAATAGTTGGCGTTCTTGAGGGGTTTTAATGGAGGGTCGAAGGGCTGAGCATGGAAACTAGGAGAGTTAGCTTAGTTCATTTTGCAACGTTTTTCTTACAATTCCGAATTCGTCTATAGCCATTGAACGTTTATTTAATTGACTCAGTTTTGTTTGAATCGAAAGAGTAATCTAATTTTGGAGATGAAATTGTGAGTTGGTTGGTTCAAATTTGCATTTTTGCAACGAAAGATCGTGAGTGTCGTTTGCTCTACTACTGGGTTCGATTGCTCTGCTGGGCTCATTCGTTCATTGTATTTTCGCTCCTTGTCTTTGCTGGGTTCCTTCGTTCTCTTTCCTCTACTTCATTTATTCAAGATCTATGAAATAATTGCGGCTAAGTGTTGGTAGGGTAAAGATGTTTGCAGTTTCGTGCCTCTTACTTTTGCTAGATTTACACGTCACCCAAGGGACCATAGTTTCATGGATTTATCCTGTTCATTTAGACTATCAATTTGTGAAATAATTTTATCTTAGAGTCGGTTAATTTAGCATTTACTTTCAATTTCAACGAAAATTTTCACAACCTGATTTCACAACCATCCCTGAGGACGATACCCGTAATTGTTACGGCGATAAACCGTGCGCTTACGGAAATTCACAACATCAATCATAAAGGCGCTGTTGCCGGGGATGGCATTGTGAAATTAGGTTGCATAGTTGAGTCACAATTTAGTTGTTTGCGTCAATTTCGTTTTCGTTTTTGTTTTCATTTTGTATTTTTGATTTTCGATTTTATGTGTGTTAGTTTAGTTTTAGCTTGGGCTATTTTTAATTTTTGGTTTGAGTTGTGGTTTTAGTTTTGAGTCAATTTAATTTTGCTATTTCGTGTGATTTTCCCGCTGAAAAAAAAATAACAATTTGGTTATTGCGCAGGAAACAAGCATAGAAGCTACAGAAACAAAAAAAACTAAAAAAAATAAAAATGCTCTTCTTTTGTGTTTGTGTTTATTTTATATTTTGTGTGATGTTTGAGTATTTTTGGTTTTTCTTTTATTTTGGTAGCATAGTTTTGTTTTTGTTAGTTTATTTTGTTTTGTTCACTTAATTATTTGAGTCTTTTGTTTTTGTTTTAGTCATTGGTTTGTAAATAGTGTCCTAGATGCATTTTCTTTTCTAAAAAAAGCAAAAAAATTTTAAAAAAACTTGAAAATCCAAAAAAATTGAAAAATTCTACCCAATATATATATATATATATATATATCAAGAATGCCAGTCTTCAATTTTCCACAATATGAACATGAACCTTTCTGGAGCTATTTGTCGCGACTTAATGATTATCGTGCTCAATTTAATCAAAATTTTCAAAAATGAAAAATTTGTGAGGTTATTGCTGTGGGTCTGAATTCTGAATCTTGGGATTATATTGAGTCCATTTATCCTGGAGGTATATTAGGATTGTTATCCAAAACTCAAGATCAAGTTTGGGATTTCTTTGAAAAATTAGCATCGGATGCCTATGCGTTTGAACAAGCTAAAAAGAATTTTGGATACCCAACTCATGGTGATTCTGTTTTTCATGCTAGTCCTTACCCTCAAGATCATTTCGTAGATTCACATGACCCCCCTTATTCTTGTGTATCCCCTGTTTTGTGTGAATATTTTGACTCTTATGATCATGATACTTGTAACTGTCCATACCGTACTTATATTGATGCTACCTGTGCAAGTGTGGAAAAGAGGATAAATGAATTGACTGATAAAATGATAGAGAATATGAAAGTGAGAATTGCTGAATATTCTCAATGTTTTCATCAAAGTAGGGAGAAATGTAATGATTCTAACTCTAGTTTAGGATCTCCTAAACCTAGAGTTACTCTCTATGATAATTTTGAACCCTCTTATCTTGCTAGGCCTAACTTGAATGAAGCGATGCCTTCGCCTAGTCAAGAACAAGAGAGTAGCCTCCCCACGTCTCTATCACCTGTCCTTGCACCTGAATTTAGCTCACCTACGGACGTTATTGAGGATAACCTAGTTTCTGCCAACCCACCCGCCCCTTTTTATCACTCTTTTGAGTTTGAGGAGGGTGATGAATGTGGGAACCCTAGTGAGTTAGATTTAAGCGTCATAACTGATGAGCATCATGATTTAGATGAGTCAGATCTTTGTTCACATGAGTCATGCGAGAAGTTAATTGAGCCCACTAATTTGCAATTTGATGATGATATTCTTTCTGTGGAATATGAATCTTTTTCATGTGGGTTTGATGTTAATGTGGGTTTGCCGAATATGAATCTTTTTCTTTTGACTCCATCCAACCTGACTTCCTTTTTGAACATTACAAGCCTGAATTTGTTGAGTCTGGGAATATTGCCACTAAGAAATTTGCTTTAGACCAGACCCATGCACCTTTTGATAGTAATAGACTTGTGAAGTTTGCACCCACCATTTGCCTAGATTGATCTTTCATGATAACCCAATTTCTAGGTTAATGACCCACTAGCTGGCTAGTTTGCATTACATCTACTTGTTTGATGTTTGGGACCATACATTTGATAAGTTGAAACGGGCGCTCACTTGTGCTGCATTGATAAGGTGGATGTACTTTACTTGGTGCCAACTTTCTTATTTCTTCTGCGTTGATTTTATTGAGAGTTAAGCTTCTGTATTTGACAAGCTACTTCGCGCTCTAACGAGTTTTGATTTAAGTGGTGATGTTTCATTCGATATGAAGTGGCTGATGCTCCACATGCCTCTATCTAAGCAAATTTCTGGAGGCATAGCTTAGGTGTAATTCTGCACCTGACCTAGTATAATCGTTCATCTTTATCTCCTCCATTTAATTTTGTTTTCTTTTGTATACATTTGTGGCTGTATTTTATTTTTGTTTTCTTTTTGAGTTTAGAGTCTTGTCCTTTTTGTTTTTGAGTCATTTTTTTTTTTATGTTTCGTCGGTTCGTAGTTTTTATTTTTGTGTTTTATGCTTATTTCCACTCCCAATGAGAACATTGTGAGATTTAGGTGTGGGGGAAGGGGAACTTTGAAAAAAATCTGAAAAAAATAGGAAAACATCTGAAAAATTTTAAAAATTCAAAAGGAAAAAATTGCTTTGTTTTTAGGGAACTTTTATACTTTTCTGATCAGCTTAAATCCCATGTACTTTGACTTACAACTTGCATATGAATTGATGTGCATGTTAGGTCTCCATCGTCAGTGTGTCAATCTAAGCCCTAATTCTAACCCCGATTGCTCATCATTGATTGGTAATCCAATCCCTATTTATACCATCATCATTATCTGAATGTCTTAGTTTTTCATTATTGACTCTCCCACTTGTCTTTGACACGATTACTTTGGTTTTTTGTTTGGTTTCTGAAAAAATAAAATTAAAAAAAAGAAAAATAAAAATAAAAATAAAGGAAAGGAAATAAAATGAAATTTGGAATGACAAGTATCGCTTTGAGGCATGCGTTACTGGGCGTTACCCTTTGAGGTACGTGCAACTGGGTCTTCCCTTTGAGGCAATACTGCTACTAGAAAGCTTGCTTCCAACGTTATTAAATCAATAATGTAGTTTTTGTCAGTCAAGTGGGGTTGAGTTTGATTTTGGTAAACCTGAGCTCTAAGATGATGATACACATGCACACGAGTACTGGGATGGATTCCAAGTCCTGATGTGCTTTGATGTCATTCATGGGGTAGAGAGTCTTGATGAGTACATTTGGTTTATATACAGGCCCATATCTTTACTACATGGGTGATTTAGTTGATTAGAATGTGTACATATGTTTTCCCCCAAGTTTGTACATATTAATTTTTTTAAAAAAATTAAAAAAAGATTTTTCAGTTACTATTTTGTTTTATAGATTTTGTAGGTATATCTTCTGCAAACCCTCACGAGACCTTACTCGTCCACTAGGGGTAACCTAGGGGTTTAAATGGCTCGTTGCACATACTAAGTACAACCGTGATTCATACGGAAGTGAGTTAGGATTTTATTTTTTAGGATTTTTAGTTTTGTTTTACTCGAGGATGCGCAAAACTTAGGTGTGGGGGTATTTGTTCAACCTGAAATTATAATATTTTATACCCTTTTATCGTCTAATATTTGCTCTAAATAAATTGTTAAATCAGATTTTTAATAATGTTTTTGTTTATTTTGTAGGATTTGAAAATTTTGGAAAAATAAGCAACAAGTGCATGGCTTGGATTGGATTGAAGAGAGCAAGAAACAAGAAAAGAAAAACCAGGCCAAATGGAGCCCAATGGCCTAGCTCACAAGCCCAGTCTCTCTCCCTCCCTCCTATTTCTTTTTCCCTCTCTTTGGGCCCGGTTCTCTCCTCCTCCCAGCCCAGATGCGCCCAGCGCCATCTCTCCCTTTCTCTCTTTCATTTAGCTGCATGTACCTTGCACATGATCTTTAATCAGCTCCCCCCCCCATCCTCTTCCTCTCCTTTGTTCCCTTCGACTCCTAGCCTAGAAACCCAAAGCCAGAACAGGGGCTTTTCGCCTTCTTCTCCCTCACACCCAAAACCACGAGTCCCCTCTCTCCTCATTCATTCCATCATCTTCACCTTCGAAGAGACGGCGGTTACAAGGGCTTTTAATCGAGAACTAATGGAGGAAATTATTGGGGGGGCCACGAATCAGCAGACGTGTTTTTCAGATCTTTAATGGCATAGCAAAGGGGGAGTAGCATAGAGTAGCGGCGGGCAGAGGCTAGCTACTAGATCCAGTTATCAGTTTCAATTTTTGTTTTTTTTCTTTTTTAGCTTTAAATTGGGGTTTCAATTCTTAATTTTGGCTTGGGCTATTGAATTCAACCAAAAATTATAGTTTCGAATCTGAAATTGTTCAAAGCAAATTTTAACTGTTCAGTTCTCTTCCCCAGCTTCGATTTTGGATGCTCTGCTCTGGGTGCTATTTTATTCGAATTTTGTGACCTCGGTTCGTTCATGTTGCTCTGGCTTGCTCTGTTCCATTCTCTCTGTTCTGAGCAGCAAGTACAACATTGCATTGAGATTACTTGTTTTAGTTATTCGTCCCTCTGCTTGAGATCGGCTGGTGATTATCATGAGTTTTGATGTTGTTGGGTTTCATTGATGTTACTATGCTTTCGAATTTGAGAGCTCATATCTCTTGGCCTTGTCTTACTTCGTTGAATCTCACTAGTCAGTCATGAGTTTGCTTCTTTATCTTGTATTGTTTTTTTGATACTGTAATGATTAGCACAGGTATATAAGAAGGAAGAGTTATCAAGTAGTTGTTTTTTGGTAATGGTAATGTTATCTCGAACTAGAATTTTTGTAATCTAACTTCACAATCATCTCTGTGGATCGACACGCATAAGTACAACAACGATAACTGTATAATTGCGGAAAATCACAACAAGTTTTTGGCGCCGTTGCCGGGGATACTCTCTTGTTCTTTACTATTCTCTTGTTCTTGACTAGGCGAAGGCATCTCTTCATTCAAGTTAGGCTTAGCAAGATAAGAGGGTTCAAAATCATCATAGAGAGTAACTCCAGGTTTAGGAGATCTAAACTAGAGTTAGGCTCACTACAGTTCTCCCTATTTTGATGAAAACATTGAGAATATTCAGCAATTCTCACTTTCATGTTCTCTATCATTTTATCAGTTAATTCATTTATCCTCTTTTCCACACTTGCACAGGTAGCATCAATATAAGTACGGTATGGATAGTTACAAGTATCATGATCATAAGAGTCACAATATTCACACAAAATAGGGGACACACAAGAATAAGGGGAGTCATGTGAATCTATAAAATGATTCTAAGGGTAAGGACTAGCATGAAAAACAAACTCACCATGAGTTGGGTATCCAAAATTCTTTTTAGCTTGTTCAAACGCATAGGTATCCCAAGCTAATTTTTCAAAGAAATCCCAAACTTCATCTTGAGTTTTAGATAACAATCCTAGTACACCTCTAGGGTAAATGGACTCAATATAACCCCAAGATTCAGAATTCTGACTCACAGCAATGACCTCAAGAATTTTTCATTTTTGAAAATTTTGATTCAATTGAGTATGATAATCATTAAGTTGCGACAAATAGCTCTAGAAAGGTTCATGCTCATATTGTGGGAAATTGAAGGCTGGCATTCTTGATATATATATTATTTTCTTTTTCTAGAATTTTTAATTTTGTTTTATTCGAGGACAAGCAAAACTTAGGTGTGGGGGTATTTGTTTAGCCTGAAATTATTTTTACACCCTTTATTACCTAATATTTGCTCGAAATATATTATTAATTTAGGATTTTAATGTTAGTTTTGTTTATTTTGTAGGAATTTGACACATTCGAAGAATAAATAAATTACTTGAAGAAAATGAGAGAAAATTGAATCAAAATTGGATTAGGTCATAACAAGCAATTGATTGGGAAAAGAAGAAGAAGAATCGACCCAGTGAGCAGCCCAAACGCTGCCCCCCTTTCTTTCCTGTGGGCTCAACCCAACAGCCATAGCCCACACGCTCTCTCTTCTTTCTCTCTTGGCCCAGTCCAGCCTTTTTTTTTTTTTTCCATGATGGGTCGGCCTGCGCTCTTTCTCTTCTGCCTGGCCCATATGCATTTCCAGATCAAGCCCAGCTTGCTTTTCTTCTTTCTCACTTAATCGACCACGTGCTTGGCACGTGACTCCCATCCCTCATCTCCCCCTTTAATCTTCTCTCTCCTCAGTTGTTCTTCCCTTGACTTCGACCCCTAAAACCCGAAACAGAGCAGCAACCATTCGCCTTCCTCACCATGGCTACCGTTTCATATTGCCATCCGTTATGCTCCCTCTCTCTCCTCACCAATTATTATTTCATCATCAATATCATCAATCCATTAGTTTTAGAGGAGTAATGGAAGCAATTGAAGGGGCAATAGTTGGCATTCTTAAGGGGTTTTAATGGAGGGTCGAAGGGCTGAGCATGGAGACTAGGAGAGTTAGCTTAGTTCGTTTTGCAACGTTTTTACTTACAATTTTGAATTCATCGATAGCCATTGAACGTTTATGTAATTGACTCAGTTTTGTTTGAATCGAAAGAGTAATCTAATTTTGGAGATGAAATTGTGAGTTGGTTGGTTCAAATTTGCGTTTTTGCAATAAAAGATCGTGAGTGTTGTTTGCTTTGCTACTGGGTTCGATTGCTCTGCTGGGCTCATTCATTCATTGTACTTTGGTTCCTTGTCTTTGCTGGGTTCCTTCGTTCTCTTTCCTCTGCTTCATTTATTCAAGATCTATGAAATAATTGCGGCTAAGTGTTGGTAGGGTAAAAATGTTTACAGTTTGGTGCCTCTTACTTTAGCTAGATTTACACGTCACCCAATGGACCATAGTTTCATGGATTTATCCTGTTCATTTAGACTATCAATTTGTGAAATAATTTTATCTTGGAGTCGGTTAATTTAGCATTTACTTTCAATTTCAACGAAAATTTTGACAACCTAATTTCACAACCATCCCTCAGGACGATACCCGTAATTATTACGGCGATAAACCGTGCGCTTGCGGAAATTCACAACATCAATCATAAAGGCGCCGTTGCCGGGTATGGCGTTGTGAAATTAGGCTGCATAGTCGAGTCATAATTTAGTTGTTTGCGTCGTTTTCATTTTGTATTTTTGATTTTCGATTTTATATGCGTTAGTTTAGTTTTGCTTAGGTTATTTTCAATTTTTGGTTTGATTTGTGGCTTTAGTTTTGGATCAATTTAATTTTGCTATTTCGTGTGATTTTCCTGCTGAAAAAAAAAAATAACAATTTGGTTATTGCGCAGGAAACATGTATAGAAGCTGCAGCAACCAAAAAAAATAAAAAAAATAAAAATGCTCTTCTTTTGTGTTTGTGTTTATTTTATATTTTGTGTGATGTTTGAGTATTTTTGGTTTTTCTTTTATTTTGGTAGCATAGTTTTGTTTTTGTTAGTTTATTTTGTTTTGTTCACTTAATTATTTGAGTCTTTTGTTTTTGTTTTAGTCATTGGTTTGTAAATAGTGTCCTAGATGCATTTTCTTTTCTAAAAAAAGCAAAAAAATTTTAAAAAAACTTGAAAATCCAAAAAAATTGAAAAATTCTACCCAATATATATATATATATATATATATCAAGAATGCCAGTCTTCAATTTTCCACAATATGAACATGAACCTTTCTGGAGCTATTTGTCGCGACTTAATGATTATCGTGCTCAATTTAATCAAAATTTTCAAAAATGAAAAATTTGTGAGGTTATTGCTGTGGGTCTGAATTCTGAATCTTGGGATTATATTGAGTCCATTTATCCTGGAGGTATATTAGGATTGTTATCCAAAACTCAAGATCAAGTTTGGGATTTCTTTGAAAAATTAGCATCGGATGCCTATGCGTTTGAACAAGCTAAAAAGAATTTTGGATACCCAACTCATGGTGATTCTGTTTTTCATGCTAGTCCTTACCCTCAAGATCATTTCGTAGATTCACATGACCCCCCTTATTCTTGTGTATCCCCTGTTTTGTGTGAATATTTTGACTCTTATGATCATGATACTTGTAACTGTCCATACCGTACTTATATTGATGCTACTTGTGCAAGTGTGGAAAAGAGGATAAATGAATTGACTGATAAAATGATAGAGAACATGAAAGTGAGAATTGCTGAATATTCTCAATGTTTTCATCAAAGTAGAGAGAACGGTAATGATCCTAACTCTAGTTTAGGATCTCCTTAACCTGGACTTACTCCCTATGATGATTTTGAACCCTCTCATCTTACTATGCCTAACTTGAATGAAGCGATGCCTTCGCCTAGTCAAGAACAAGAAAGTAGCCTCCCTACGCCTCTATCACCTGTCCTTGCACCTGAATTTAGCTCACCTACAGACGTCATTGAGGATAACCTAGTTTCTGCCAACCCACCTGCCCCTTTTCATCATTCTTTTGAGTTTGAGGAGGGTGATGAATGTGGGAACCCTAGTGATTAGATTTAAGCATCATAACTGATTAGATGAGTTAGATCTTTGTTCACATGAGTCATGCGAGAAGGTAATTGAGCCCACTAATTTGCAATTTGATGATGATATTCTTTCTGTGGAATATGAATCTTTTTCATGTGGGTTTGATGTCAATGTGGGTTTGGATGTACACCTTTGTGCCGAATATGAATCTTTTTCTTTTGACCCCATCCAACCTGACTTCCTTTTTGAATATTACAAGCCTGAATTTGTTGAGTTTGGGAATATTGCCACTAAGAAATTTGCTTTGGACCAGACTCGTGTACCTTTTGATAGTAACAGACTTGCGAAGTTTGCACCCACCATTTTGCCTAGATTGATCTTTCATGATAACCCAATTTCTAGGCCAATGACCCACCAGCTAGCTAGTTTGCATTACATCTGCTTGTTTGATGTTTGGCACCATACATTTGACAAGTTGAAACGGGCCCTCACTTGTGCTGCATTGATAAGGTGGATGTACTTTACTTGGTGCCGACTTTCGCGTTTCTTCTGTGTTGATTTTATTGAGAGTTAGGCTTCTGTATTTGACAGGCTACTTCGTGCGCTAACGAGTTTTGATTTGAGTAGCGATGTTTCATTCGATATGGAGTGGCTGATGCTCCATATGCCTCTATCCAAGCAAATTTCTGGAGGCATAGCTTAGGTGTAATTCTGCACCTGACCTGGTATAATCGTTCATCTTTATCTCCTCTCTTTAATTTTGTTTTCTTCTGCATACATTTGTGGCTGTCTTTTATTTTTGTTTTCTTTTTGAGTTTAGAGTCTTGTCCTTTTTGTTTTTGAGTCATGTTTTTTTTTATATTTCGTCTCTTTGTAGTTTTTATTTTTGTGTTCTACGCTTATTTTCACTCCCAATGAGAACATTGTGAGATTTAGGTGTGGGGGTGGGGGAACTTTGAAAAAAATCTGAAAAAAAAAATGGAAAACATCAGAAAAATTTTAAAAATTCAAATAAAAAATTGCTTTCTTTTTGGGGAACTTTTATACTTTTCTGGTCAGCTTAAATCCCATGTACTTTGATTTATAACTTGCATATGAATTGATGTGCATGTTAGGTCTCCATCCTCAGTGTATCATTCTAAGCCTTAATTCTAACCCCAATTGTTCATCATTGATGTGTAATCCAATCCCTATTTATACCATCATCATCATCTGAATGTCTTAGTTTTTCATTATTGGCTCTCCCACTTATCTTTGACACGATTACTTTGGTTTTTTGTTTGCTTTCTAAAAAAATAAAATTAAAAAAACGAAAATAAAAGTAAAAAAAGGAAAGGAAATAAAATGAAATCTGGAATGACAAGTATCCCTTTGAGACATGCACTACTGGGCGTTACCCTTTGAGGTACGTGCTACTGGGTGTTCCCTTTGAGGCAATACTGGTACTAGAAAGCTTGCTTCCAATGTTATTAAATCAATAATGTAGTTTTTCTCAGTCAAGTGGGGTTGAGTTCGATTTTGGTAAACCTGAGCTCTAAGATGATGATGCACATGCACACGGGCACTGGGATGGATCCAAGTCTTGATGTGCAGTGGGGTGAAAAATTAGTGCTTTGATGTCATTTATGGGGTAGAGAGTCTTGATGAGTACATTTGGTTTATATGCAGGCTAGTATCTTTACTACATGGGTGATTTAGTTGATTAGAATGTGTGTATATGTTTTCCCCCAATTTTGTACATATTAATTTTTGAAAAAAATTTAAAAAAAGATTTTTGAGTTACTGTTTTCTTTTATAGATTTTGTAGGTATATCTTCTGCAAACCCTCACGAGACCTTACTCGTCCACTAGGGGTAACCTAGGGGTTTAAAGCGCTCGTTGCACATACTAAGTGCAACCGTGATTTCTACAAAAATGAGTTAGGATTTTATTTTTTAGGATTTTTAGTTTTGTTTTACTCAACGACGAGCACAAGTTAGGTGTGGAGGTATTTGTTCAACCTGAAATTATGATATTTTATACTCTTTTATCGTCTAATATTTGCTCTAAGTAAATTGTTAAATCAGATTTTTAATAATGTTTTTGTTTATTTTGTAGGATTTGAAAATTTTTGAAAAATAAGCAACAAGTGCATGGCTTGGATCAGATTGAAGAGAGCAAGAAACAAGAGGAGAAAAACCAGGCCAAATGGAGCCAACGACCTAGCTCACAAGCCCAGTCTCTCTCCTTCCCTCCTATTTCGTTTTCCCTCTCTTTGGGCCGAGTTCTCTCCTCTTCCCGGCCTAGATGCACCCAGCGCCATCTCTCCCTTTCTCTCTTTCATTTAGCTGCATGTGCCTTGCACATGATCTTTAATCAGCTCCCCCCCATCCTCTTCCTGTCCTTCGTCCCCTTCGACTCCCAGCCCAGAAACCCGAAGCCAGAACAGGGGCTTTTCGCCTTCTTCTCCCTCACACCCAAAACCACGAGCCCCCTCTCTCCCCATTCATGCCATCATCATCACCTTCGAAGAGACGGCGGTTACAAGGGCTTTTAATCGAGAACTAATAGAGGAAATTGTTGGGGGGGCCACGAATCGGAAGAGGTGTTTTTCAGATCTTTAATGGCAGAGCAGAAGGGGAGTAGCGTAGAGTAGCGGCGGGTAGACGGTAGCAACTAGATCCAGTTATCAGTTTCAATTTTCGTTTTTTTTCTTTTTTAGCTTCAAATTAGGGTTTCAATTCTTAATTTTGGCTTGGGCTATTGAATTCAACCAAAAATTATAGTTTCGAATCTGAAATTGTTCAAAGCAAATTTCAACTATTCAGTTCTCTTCCCCAACTTCGATTTTGGATGCTCTGCTATGGATGCTCTTTGATTCGAATTTTGTGACCCTGGTTCGTTCATGTTGCTCTAGCTTACTCTGTTCCATTCTCTCTGTTCTGGGCAGCAAGTATAACATTCCATTGAGATTATTTGTTTTAGTTATTCGTCCGTCTGGTTGAGATCGGCTGGTGATTATCATGAGTTTTGATATTGTTGGGTTTCATTGATGTTGCTATGCTTTCGAATTTGAGAGCTTATGTCTCTTGGCCTTGTCTTGCTTCGTTGAATCTCACTAGTCAGTCATGAGTTTGCTTCTTTGTCTTGTATTGTTTTTTTAGTACTGTAATTATTAGCACAGGTGCATAAAAGGGAAGAGTTATCAAGTAGTTTTTTTTTTTTTTTTGGAATGGTAATGTTATCTCGAACTAGAATTTTGGTAATCTAACTCCACAATCATCTCTGTGGATCGACACCCGTAAGTACAATAACGATAACCGTATAACAGCGGAAAATCACAGCAAGTTTTTGGCGCCGTTGCAGGGGATACTCCCTTGTTCTTGACTACTCTCTTGTTCTTGACTACGCGAAGGCATCTCTTCATTCAAGTTAGGCCTAGCAAGATAAGAGGGTTCAAAATCATCACAGAGAGTAACTCCAGGTTCAGGAGATCCTAAACTAGAGTTAGGCTCATTACGGTTCTCCCTACTTTGATGAAAACATTGAGAATATTCAGCAATTCTCACTTTCATGTTCTTTATCATTCTATCAGTCAATTCATTTATCCTCTTTTGTACACTTGCATGGGTAGCATCAATATAAGTACAGCATGGACAGTTACAAGTATCATGATCATAAGAGTCACAATATTCACACAAAATAGGGGATACACAAGAATAAGGGGGTCACGTGAATCTATAAAATGATCCTGAGGGTAAGGACTAGCATGAAAAACAGACTCACCATGAGTTGGGTATCCAAAATTCTTTTTAGCTTGTTCAAACGCATAGGTACCCCAAGCTAATTTTTCAAAGAAATCCCAAACTTGATCTTGAGTTTTCCATAACAATCCTAATACACCTACAGGATAAATGGACTCAATATAACCCCAAGATTCAGAATTCAGACCCACAGCAATGACCTCACAAATTTCCCATTTTTGAAAATTTTGGTTCAACTGAGCACGAGAATCATTAAGTCGCGACAAATAGCTCCAGAAAGGTTCATGCTCATATTGTGGGAAATTGAAGACTGGCATTCTTGATATATATTATTTTCTTTTTCTAGGATTTTTAATTTTGTTTTACTTGAGGACGAGCAAAACTTAGGTGTGGAGGTATTTATTCAACCTGAAATCATTACGTTTTTATACTCTTTATTACCTAATATTTGCTCGAAATAAATTATTAATTTAGGATTTTAATGCTAGTTTTGTCTATTTTGTAGGAATTTGGCACATTTGAAGAATAAATAAGTTGCTTAAAGAAAAAGGGAGAAAATTGAATCAAAATTGGATTGGGTCATAACAAGCAATTCATTGAGAAAAGAAGAAGAAGAATCGACCCAGTGAGCGGCCCAAACACAGCCCCCTTTCTTTCCTGTGGGCTCAACCCAGCAGCCACAGCCCACACGCTCCCTCTTCTTTCTCTATTGGCCCAGACCAGCCTTTTCTTTTTTTTCCATGATGGGCCGGCCTGCGCTCTTTCTCTTCTGCCTGGCCCATACGCATTCCGAGATCAAGCCCAGCTTGCTTTTCTTCTTTCTCACTTAATTGACCACGTGCTTGGCACGTGACTCCCATCCCTCATCTCCCCCTTTAATCTTCTCTCTCCTCAGTGGTTCTTCTTCCCCTGACTTCGACCCCCAAAACCCGAAACAGAGGAGCAACCATTCGCCTTCCTCACCATGGCTACCGTTTCATATTGCCGTCCACTATGCTCCCTCTCTCTCCTCGCCAATTATTATTTCATCATCAATATCATCAATCCAATAGTTTTAGAGGAGTAATGGAAGCAATTGAAGGGGCAATAGTTGGCGTTCTTGAGGGGTTTTAATGGAGGGTCGAAGGGCTGAGCATGGAGACTAGGACAGTTAGCTTAGTTCATTTTGCAATGTTTTTACTTACAATTATCAATTCATCTATAGCCATTGAACGTTTACGTAATTGACTTAGTTTTGTTTGAATCGAAAGAGTAATCTAATTTTGGAGATGAAATTGTGAGTTGGTTGGTTCAAATTTGCATTTTTGCAACAAATGATCGTGGGTGTCGTTTGCTTTGCTGCTGGGTTCGATTGCTCTGCTGGGCTCATTCGTTCATTGTATTTTGGTTCCTTGTCTTTGTTGGGTTCCTTCGTTCTCTTTCCTCTGCTTCATTTATTCAAGATCTGTGAAATAATTGCGGCTAAGTGTTGGGAGGGTAAAAATGCTTGCTGTTTGGTGCCTCTTACTTTAGCTAGATTTACACGTCACCCAATGGACCATAGTTTCATGGATTTATCCTATTCATTTAGACTATCAATTTGTGAAATAATTTTATTTTGGAGTCTGTTAATTTAGCATTTACTTTCAATTTCAACGAAAATTTTGACAACCTAATTTCACAACCATCTCTCAGGATGATACCCGTAATTATTACGGCGATAAACCGTCAGCTTGCGGAAATTCACAACATCAATCATAAAGACGCCGTTGCCGAGGATGGCGTTGTGAAATTAGGTTGCATAATCGAGTCATAATTTAGCTGTTTGCATCGTTCTCGTTTTGTATTTTTGATTTTCGATTTTATATGCGTTAGTTTAGTTTTAGCTTAGGTTATTTTCAATTTTTGGTTTGAGTTATGGTTTTAGTTTTGGGTCAATTTAATTTTGCTATTTCGTGTGATTTTCCAGCTGAAAAAAAAATAACAATTTGGTTATTGCGCAGGAAACAGGCATAGAAGCTGCAGCAACCAAAAAAAAAAAAAAAATGATCTTCTTTTGTGTTTGTGCTTATTTTATATTTTGTGTGATGTTTGAGTATTTTTGGTTTTTCTTTTATTTTGGTAGCATAGTTTTATTTTTGTTAGTTTATTTTGTTTTGTTCACTTAATTATTTGAGTCTTTTGTTTTTGTTTTAGTCATTGGTTTGTAAATAGTGTCATAGATGCATTTTCTTTTCTTAAAAAAAAAGCAAAAAAATTTTAAAAAAACTTGAAAATCCAAAAAAATTGAAAAATTCTACAAAATATATATATATAATATTATATATATATATATATATATATATATATATATATATATATATATATATATATATATATATATAAAGAATGCGAGTCTTCAATTTCCCACAATATGAACATGAACCTTTATGGAGCTATTTGTCGCGACTTAATGATTATCGTGCTCAATTGAATCAAAATTTTCAAAAATGGAAAATTTGTGAGGTCATTGCTGTGGGTCTGAATTCTGAATCTTGGGGTTATATTGAGTCCATTTATCCTGGAGGTGTATTAGGATTGTTATCTAAAACTCAAGATCAAGTTTGGGGTTTCTTTGAAAAATTAGCTTGGGATGCCTATGCGTTTGAACAAGCTAAAAAGAATTTTGGACACCCAACTCATGGTGGTTCTATTTTTCATGTTAGTCCTTTCCCTCAGGAGCATTCTATAGATTCACATGACCCCCCTTATTCTTGTGTGTCCCCTGTTTTGTGTGAATAATTTGACTCTTATGATCATGATACTTGTAACTGTCCATACCATACTTATATTGATGCTACCTGTGCAAGTGTGGAAAAGAGGATAAATGAATTGACTGATAAAATGATAGAGAACATGAAAGTGAGAACTGCGGAACATTCTCAATGTTTTCATCAAAGTAGGGAGAACTGTAATGATCCTAACTCTAGTTTAGGATCTCTTAAACCTGGAGTTACTCTCTATGATGATTTTGAACCCTTTTATCTTGCTGTGTGTAACTTGAATGAAGAGATGCCTTCGCCTAGTCAAGAACAAGAGAGTAGCCTCCCTACGCCTCTATCACCTGTCCTTGCACCTGAATTTAGCTTACCTACGGAGGTCATTGAGGATAACCTAGTTTCTGCCAACCCACCCGCCCCTTTTCATCATTCTTTTGAGTTTGAGGAGGGTCCTGAATGTGGGAACCATAGTGAGTTAGATTTAAGCGTCATAACTGATGAGCATCATGACTTAGATGAGTCAGATCTTTGTTCACATGTGTCATGCAAGAAGGTAATTGAGCCCACTAATTTGCAATTTGATGATGATATTCTTTCTGTGGAATATGAATCTTTTTCACGTGGGTTTGATGTCAATGTGGGTTTGGATGTACACCTTTGTGCCGAATATGAATCTTTTTCTTTTTACCCCATCCAACCTGACTTCCTTTTTCAATATTACAAGCCTGAATTTGTCGAGTCTGGGAATATTGCCACTAAGAAATTTGCTTTGGACCAGACTCGTGTACCTTTTGATAGTAACAGACTTGCGAAGTTTGCACCCACCATTTTGCCTAGATTGATCTTTCATGATAACCTAATTTCTAGGCCAATGACCCACCAGCTAGCTAGTTTGCATTACATCTGCTTGTTTGATGTTTGAGACCATACATTTGACAAGTTGAAACGGGCCCTCACTTGTGCTGCATTGATAAGGTGGATGTACTTTACTTAGTGCCGACTTTCGTGTTTCTTCTGTGTTGATTTTATTGAGAGTTAGGCTTCTGTATTTGATAAGCTACTTCGTGCGCTAACGAGTTTTGATTTAAGTAGCGATGTTTCATTCGATATGGAGTGGCTGATGCTCCATATGCTTCTATCCAAGCAAATTTCTGGAGGCATAGCTTAGGTGTAATTCTGCACCTGACCTGGTATAATCGTTCATCTTTATCTCCTCTCTTCAATTTTCTTTTCTTTTATATACATTTGGGGATGTCTTTTACTTTTGTTTTCTTTTTGAGTTTAGAGTCTTGTCCTTCTTGTTTTTGAGTCATGTTTTTTTCTATATTTCGTCTCTTTGTAGTTTTTATTTTTGTGTTTTGCGCTTATTTTCACTCCCAATGAGAACATTGTGAGATTTGGGTGTGGGGGTGGGGGAACTTTGAAAAAAATCTGAAAAAAATGGAAAACATCAGAAAAATTTTAAAAATTCCAAAAAAAAAGTTGCTTTGTTTTTAGGGAACTTTTATACTTTTCTGATCAGCTTAAATCCCATGTACTTTGATTTATAACTTGCATATGAATTGATGTGCATGTTAGGTCTCCATCCTCAGTGTATCATTCTAAGCCCTAATTCTAACCCCAATTGTTCATCATTGATGTGTAATCCAATCCCTATTTGTACCATCATTATTATCTGAATGTCTTAGTTTTTCATTATTGGCTCTCCCACTTATCTTTGACACGATTACTTTGGTTTTTTGTTTGCTTTCTGAAAAAATAAAATTAAAAAAACGAAAATAAAAGTAAAAAAAGGAAAGGAAATAAAATGAAATCTGGAATGACAAGTATCCCTTTGAGACATGCACCACTGGGCGTTACCCTTTGAGGTACGTGCTACTGGGTGTTCCCTTTGAGGCAATACTGGTACTAGAAAGCTTGCTTCCAATGTTATTAAATCAATAATGTAGTTTTTCTCAGTCAAGTGGGGTTGCGTTTGATTTTGGTAAACCTGAGCTCTAAGATGATGATACACATGCACACGAGCACTGGGATGGATTCCAAGTCTTGATGTGTAGTGGGGCGAAAAATTAGTGCTTTGATGTCATTCATGGGATAGAGAGTCTTAATGAGTACATTTGGTTTATATGCAGGCAAATATCTTTACTACATGGGTGATTTAGTTGATTAGAATGTATATATATGTGTTTCCCCCAATTTTGTACATATTAATTTTTGAAAAAAAATTAAAAAAGATTTTTGAGTTGCTGTTTTCTTTTATAGATTTTGTGGGTATATCTTCTACAAACCCTCACAAGACCTTACTCGTCCACTAGGGGTAACCTAGGGGTTTAAAGGGCTCGTTGCACATGCTAAGTGCAACCGTGATTTCTACAAGAGTGAGTTAGGATTTTATTTTTTAGGATTTTTAGTTTTATTTTACTCGAGGACGAGCAAAACTTAGGTGTGGGGGTATCTGTTCAACCTGAAATTATGATATTTTATACCCTTTTATCGTCTAATATTTGCTCTAAATAAATTGTTAAATCAGATTTTTAATAATGTTTTTGTTTATTTTGTAGGATTTGAAAATTTTGGAAAAATAAACAACAAGTGCATGGCTTGGATCAGATTGAAGAGAGCAAGAAACAACAAAAGAAAAACCAGCCCAAATGGGTTTATTTTGTAGGATTTGGAAATTTTGGAAAAATAAGCAACAAGTGCATGGCTTGGATCGGATTGAGGAAGGCAAGAAACAAGAAAAGAAAAACCAGCCCAAATGGAGCCCAACGGCCCAGCACACAAGCCCAGTCTCTCTCCCTCCCTCCTATTTCTTTTTCCCTCTCTTTGGGCCCGGTTCTCTCCTCTTCCCAGCCCAGATGCGGCTAGCCCCATCTCTCCCTTTCTCTCTTTCATTTAGCTGCATGTGCCTTGCACATGATCTTTAATCTGCTCCCCCCCCCCAATCCTCTTCCTCTCCTTCGTCCCCTTCGACTCCTAGCCCAGAAACCCGAAGCTAGAACAGGGGCCTTTCGCCTTCGTCTCCCTCACACCCAAAACCGCAAATCCCCTCTCTCCTCATTCATTCCATCATCATCACCTTCGAAAAGACGGCGGTTACAAGGGCTTTTAATTGAGAACTAATGGAGGAAATTATTAGGGGGACCACAAATCGACAGAGGTGTTTTTCAGATCTTTAATGGCAGAGCAGAGGGGGAGTATTGTAGAGTAGCGGCAGGTAGAGGGTAGCTACTGGATCCAGTAATCAGTTTCAATTTTTGTTTTTTTTTTTTTTTAAGTTTCAAATTAGGGTTTTAATTCTTAGTTTTGGCTTGGGCTATTGAAATCAACTGAAAATTGTAGTTTCGAATCTGAAATTGTTCAAAGCAAATTTCAACTGTTCAGTTCTCTTCCCCAGCTTCGATTTTGGATGCTCTGCTATGAGCGCTGTTTGATTTGAATTTTATGACCCTGGTTCGTTCATGTTGCTCTGCCTTGCTCTGTTCCATTCTCTCTATTCTGGGCAGCAAGTACAACATTCCATTGAGATTATTTGTTTTAGTTATTCGTCCCTCTGCTTGAGATCGGCTGGTGATTATCATGAGTTTTGATGTTGTTGGGTTTCATTGATGTTACTATGCTTTCAAATTTGAGAGCTCATGTCTCTTGGCCTTGTTTTGCTTCGTTGAATCTCATTAGCCAGTCATGAGTTTGCTTGTTTGCCTTGTGTCGTTTTTTTAGTACTGCAATTAGCACAGGTATACAAGAAGGAAGAGTTATCAAGTAGGTTTTTTTTGTTGTAATGGTGATGTTACTTAGAACTAGAATTTTGGTAATCTAACTTCACAATCATCTCTGTGGATCGACACCCGTAAGTCCAACAACGATAATCGTATAATTGCGGAAAATCACAACACGTTTTTGGCGCCGTTACCAGGGATACTCCCTTGTTCTTGGCTACTCTCTTGTTCTTGACTAGGCGAAGGCATCTCTTCATTCAAGTTAGGCCTAGCAAGATAAGAGGGTTCAAAATTATCATAGAGAGTAACTCTAGGTTTAGGAGATCCTAAACTAGACTTAGGCTCATTACAGTTCTCCCTAATTTGATAAAAACATTGAGAATATTCAGCAATTCTCACTTTCATGCTCTCTATCATTTTATCAGTCAATTCATTTATCCTCTTTCCCACACTTGCACAGGTAGCATCAATATAAGTACAGTATGGACATTTACAAGTATCATGATCATAAGAGTCACAATATTCACACAAAACAGGGGACACATAAGAATGAGGGGGTCATGCGAATCTATAAAATGATCCTGAGCGTAAGGACTAGCATGAAAAACATACTCACCATGAGTTGGGTATCCAAAATTCTTTTTAGCTTGTTCAAACGCATAGGTATCCCCAGCTAATTTTTCAAAGAAATCCCAAACTTGATCTTGAGTTTTAGATAACAATCCTAATACACCTCCAGGATAAATGGACTCAATATAACCCCAAGATTCAGAATTCAGACCCACAGCAATGACCTCACAAATTTTCCATTTTTGAAAATTTTGATTCAATTGAGCACGATAATCATTAAGTCGCGACAAATAGCTCTAGAAATGTTCATGCTCATATTGTGGGAAATTGAAGACTGACATTCTTGATATATGTTATTTTCTTTTTCTAGGATTTTTAATTTTGTTTTACTCGAGGACGAGCAAAACTTAGGTGTGGGGGTATTTGTTCGGTCTGAAATTATTACATTTTTATACCCTTTATTACTTAATATTTGCTCGAAATAAATTATTAATTTAGGATTTTGATATTTGTTTTGTTTATTTTGCAGGAATTTGACACATTTGAAGAATGAATAAATTGTTGAAGAAAAAGAGAGAAAATAGAATCAAAATTGGAGTGGGTCATAACAAGCAATTGATTGAGAAAAGAAGAAGAAGAATCGGCCCAGTGAGTGGCCCAAACGCAGCCCCCCTTTATTTCCTGTGGGCTCAACCCCGCAGCCGCAGCACACACACTCCCTCTTCTTTCTCTCTTGGCCCAAACCAGCCTTTTCTTTTTTTTTCCGTGATCGGCCAGCCTGCGCTCCTTCTCTTCAGCCTGGCCCATACGCATTCCCAGAACAAGCCCAGCTTGCTTTTCTTCTTTCTCACTTAATCGACCACGTGCTTGGCACGTGACTCCCATCCCTCATCTCCCCCTTTAATCTTCTCTCTCCTCAGTGGTTCTTCTTCCCCTGACTTCGACCCCCAAAACCCGAAACAGAGCAGCAACCATTCACCTTCCTCACCATGGCTACCGTTTCATATTGCCATCCGTTATGCTCTGTCTCTCTCCTCGCCAATTATTGTTTCATCATCAATATCATCAATCCATCAGTTTTAGAGGAGTAATGGAAGCAATTGAAGGGGCAATAGTTGGCGTTCTTGAGGGGTTTTAATGGAGGGTCGAAGGGCTGAGCATGGAGAGTAGGAGAGTTGGCTTAGTTCATTTTGCAATGTTTTTCTTACAATTCCGAATTCATCTATAGCCATTAAATGTTTATGTAATTGACTCAGTTTTGTTTGAATCGAAAGAGTAATCTAATTTTGGAGATGAAATTGTGAGTTGGTTGGTTCAAATTTGCATTTTTGCAACAAAAGATCGTGAGGGTCGTTTGCTCTGCTGCTGGGTTCGATTGCTCTGCTGGGCTCATTCGTTCATTGTATTTTGGTTCCTTGTCTTTGCTGGGTTCCTTCGTCCTCTTTCGTCTGCTTCATTTATTCAAGATCTATGAAATAATTGCGGCTAAGTGTTGGTAAGGTAAAAATGTTTGCAGTTTGGGGCCTCTTTAGCTAGATTTACACGTCACCCAATGTACCATAGTTTCATGGATTTACCCTGTTCATTTAGACTATCAATTTGTGAAATAATTGTATCTTGGAGTCGGTTATTTTAGCATTTACTTTCAATTGCAACGAAAATTTTGACAACCTAATTTCACAACCATCCCTGAGGACGATACCCGTAATTGTTACGGCGATAAACCGTGCACTTGCGGAAATTCACAACATCAATCATAAAGGCGCCGTTGTCCGGGATGGCGTTATGAAATTAGGTTGCATAGTCGAGTCATATTTTAGTTGTTTGCGTCGATTTCGTTTTGTATTTTTGATTTTCGATTTTATGTGTGTTAGTTTAGTTTTAGCTTGGGTTATTTTCAAATTTTGGTTTGAGTTGTAGTTTTAGTTTTGGGTCAATTTAATTCTGCTATTTCGAGTGATTTTCCTGCTTGAAAAAAAAAAACTAACAATTTGGTTATTGCACAGGAAATAGGCATAGAAGCTGCAGCAACCAAAAAAAAAAATAAAAAAATGCTCTTCTTTTGTGTTTGTGTTTATTTTATATTTTGTGTGATGTTTGAGTATTTTTGGTTTTTTCTTTTATTTTGGTAGCATAGTTTTATTTTTGTTAGTTTATTTTGTTTTGTTCACTTAATTATTTGAGTCTTTTGCTTTTGTTTTAGTCATTGGTTTGTAAATAGTGTCTTAGATGCATTTTCTTTCCTTAAAAAAAGTAAAAAAAATTTAAAAAAACTTGAAAATCCAAAAAAATTGAAAAATTCTATGAAAAAAATATATATATCAAGAATGCCAGTCTTCAATTTCCCACAATGTGAGCATGAACCTTTCTGGAGGTATATGTCGCGACTTAATGATTATCGTGCTCAATTGAATCAAATTTTTCAAAAATGGAAAAT
Source organism: Carnegiea gigantea (assembly GCA_029747015.1). Classification (NCBI taxonomy): domain Eukaryota; kingdom Viridiplantae; phylum Streptophyta; class Magnoliopsida; order Caryophyllales; family Cactaceae; genus Carnegiea; species Carnegiea gigantea. Next base: position 344,233 of record JAKOGI010000136.1, on the reverse strand, counting down.
TTGTGAGGTCATTGCTGTGGGTCTGAATTCTAAATCTTGGGGTTATATTGAGTCCATTTATCCTGGAGGTGTATTAGGATTGTTATCTAAAACTCAAGATCAAGTTTGGGATTTTTTTGAAAAATTAGCTTGGGATGCCTATGCGTTTGAACAAGCTAAAAAGAATTTTGGATACCCAACTCATGGTGAGTCTATTTTTCATGCCAGTCCTTACCCTCAGGATCATTTTATAGATTCACATGACCCCCCTTATTTTTGTGTCTCCCCTGTTTTGTGTGAATATTGTGACTCTTATGATCATGATACTTGTAACTGTCCATACCGTACTTATATTGATGCTACCTGTGCAAGTGTGGAAAAGAGGACAAATGAATTGACTGATAAAATGATAGAGAACATGAAAGTAAGAATTGCTGAATATTCTCAATGTTTTCATCAAAATAGGGAGAACTGTAATGAGCCTAACACTAGTTTAGGATCTCCTAAACCTAGAGTTACTCTCCATGATGATTTTGAACCCTCTTATCTTCTTAGGCCTAATTTGAATGAAGAGATGCCTTCACCTAGTCAAGAACAATAGAGTCGCCTCCCTACGCCTCTATCACCTGTCCTTGCACATGAATTTAGCTCGCCTACGGACGTCATTGAGGATAACCTAGTTTCTGCTGACCCACCCGCCCCTTTTCATCATTCTTTTGAGTTTGAGGAGGGTGATGAATGTGGGAACCCTAGTGAGTTAGATTTAAGCGTCATAACTGATGAGTATCATGATTTAGATGAGTCAGATCTTTGTTCACATGAGTCATGCGAGAAGGTAATTGAGCCCACTAATTTGCAATTTGATGATGATATTCTTTCTGTGGAATATGAATCTTTTTCATGTGGGTTTGATGTCAATGTGGGTTTGGATGTAGACCTTTTTGCCGAATATGAATCTTTTTCTTTTGACCCCATCTGACTTGACTTCCTTTTTGAATACTACAAGCCTGAATTTGTTGAGTCTGAGAATATTGCCACTAAGAAATTTGCCTTAGACCAGACTCGTGCACCTTTTGATAGTAACAAAGTTGTGAAGTTTGCACCCACCATTTTGCCTAGATTGATCTTTCGTGATAACCCAATTTCTAGGCCAATGACCCACCAGCTGGCTAGTTTGCATTACATCTGCTTGTTTGATGTTTGGGACCATACATTTGACAAGTTGAAACGGGCCCTCACTTGTACTGCATTGATAAGGTGGAAGTACTTTACTTGGTGCCGACTTTCTTATTTCTTCTGTGTTGATTTTATTGAGAGTTAGACTTCTGTATTTGACAAGCTACTTCGCGCTCTAACGAGTTTTGATTTAAGTAGCAATGTTTCATTCGATATGGAGTGGTTGATGCTCCATATGCCTCTATCTAAGCAAATTTCTGGAGGCATAGCTTAGGTGTAATTCTGCACCTGACATAGTATAATCGTTCATCTTTATCTCCTCTCTTTAATTTTGTTTTCCTTTGTATACATTTGTGGCTGTCTTTTATTTTTGTTTTCTTTTTGAGTTTAGAGTCTTGTCCCTTTTGTTTTTGAGTCATTTTTTTTTATATATATTTCGTCTCTTTGTAGTTTTTATTTTTGTGTTTTATGCTTATTTCCACTCCCAATGAGAATATTGTGAGATTTAGGTGGGGGGGTGGGGGAATTTGAAAAAAATCTGAAAAAAATTGGAAAACATCTGAAAAATTTTAAAATTTCAAAAAAAAAAAAGTTGCTTTGTTTTTGGGGAACTTTCATACTTTTCTGATCAGCTTAAATCCCATATACTTTGATTTATAGCTTGCATATGAATTGATGTGCATGTTAAGTCTCCATCCTCAGTGTGTCATTTTAAACCCTAATTCTAACCCCAATTGTTCATCATTGATGTGTAATCTAGTCCCTATTTATACCATCATCATTATCTGAATGTCTTAGTTTTTCATTATTGGCTCTCCCACTTGTCTTTGACACGATTACTTTGGTTTTTTGTTTGCTTTCTGAAAAAATAAAATTAAAAAAAGGAAAATTAAAAAAAGGAAAGAAAATAAAATGAAATTCGGAATGACAATTATCCTTTTGAAGCATGCGCTACTGGGCGTTACCCTTTGAGGTACGTGCTACTGGGTGTTCCCTTTGAGGCAATACTGCTACTAGAAAGCTTGCTTCTAATGTTATTAAATCAATAATGTAGTTTTTGCCAGTCAAGTGCGGTTGAGTTTGATTTTGGTAAACCTGAGCTCTAAGATGATGATACACATGCACAAGAGCACTGGGATGGATTCCAAGTCTTGATGTGCAGTGGGGTGAAAAATTAGTGCTTTGATGTCATTCATGGGGTAGAGAGCCTTGATGAGTACATTTGGTTTTATGCAGGCTAATATCTTTACTACATAGGTGATTTAGTTGATTAGAATGTGTATATATGTTTTCCCCCAATTTTGTACATATTAATTTTTGAAAAAAAATAAAAAAAAGATTTTTGAGTTACTGTTTTCTTTTATAGATTTTATGGGTATATCTTCTGCAAACCCTCACGAGACCTTACTCATCCACTAGGGGTAACCTAGGGGTTTAAAGAGCTCGTTGCACATGCTAAGTGCAACCTTAATTTCTACGAAAGTGAGTTACGATTTTGTTTTTTAGGATTTTTAGTTTTGTTTTACTCGAGGATGAGCAAAACTTAGGTGTGGGGGTATTTGTTCAACCTGCAATTATGATATTTTATACCCTTTTATCGTCTAATATTTGCTCTAAATAAATTGTTAAATTAGATTTTTAATAATGTTTTTATTTATTTTGTAGGATTTGAAAATTTTGGAAAAATAAGCAACAAGTGCATGGCTTGGATCGGATTGAAGAGAGCAAGAAATAAGAAAAGAAAAACCAGCCCAAATGGAGCCCAACGGCCCAGCTCACAAGCCCAGTCTCTCTCCTTCCCTCCTATTTCTTTTTCCCTCTCATTGGGCCTGGTTCTCTCCTCTTCCCAGCCTAGATGCGGCCAGCCCCATCTCTCCCTTTCTCTCTTTCATTTAGCTGCATGTGCCTTGCACATGATCTTTAATCAGCTCCCCCCCATCCTCTTCCTGTCCTTCGTCCCCTTCGACTCCCAGCCCAGAAACCCGAAGCCAGAACAGGGGCTTTTCGCCTTCTTCTCCCTCACACCCAAAACCACGAGCCCCCTCTCTCCCCATTCATGCCATCATCATCACCTTCAAAGAGACGGCGGTTACAAGGGCTTTTAATCGAGAACTAATAGAGGAAATTGTTGGGGGGGCCATGAATCGGAAGAGGTGTTTTTCAGATCTTTAATGGCAGAGCAGAAGGGGAGTAGCGTAGAGTAGCGGCGGGTAGACGGTAGCAACTAGATCCAGTTATCAGTTTCAATTTTCGTTTTTTTTCTTTTTTAGCTTCAAATTAGGGTTTCAATTCTTAATTTTGGCTTGGGCTATTGAATTCAACCAAAAATTATAGTTTCGAATCTGAAATTGTTCAAAGCAAATTTCAACTATTCAGTTCTCTTCCCCAACTTCGATTTTGGATGCTCTGCTATGGATGCTCTTTGATTCGAATTTTGTGACCCTGGTTCGTTCATGTTGCTCTAGCTTACTCTGTTCCATTCTCTCTGTTCTGGGCAGCAAGTATAACATTCCATTGAGATTATTTGTTTTAGTTATTCGTCCGTCTGGTTGAGATCGGCTGGTGATTATCATGAGTTTTGATATTGTTGGGTTTCATTGATGTTGCTATGCTTTCGAATTTGAGAGCTTATGTCTCTTGGCCTTGTCTTGCTTCGTTGAATCTCACTAGTCAGTCATGAGTTTGCTTCTTTGTCTTGTATTGTTTTTTTAGTACTGTAATTATTAGCACAGGTGCATAAAAGGGAAGAGTTATCAAGTAGTTTTTTTTTTTTTTTTGGAATGGTAATGTTATCTCGAACTAGAATTTTGGTAATCTAACTCCACAATCATCTCTGTGGATCGACACCCGTAAGTACAATAACGATAACCGTATAACAGCGGAAAATCACAGCAAGTTTTTGGCGCCGTTGCAGGGGATACTCCCTTGTTCTTGACTACTCTCTTGTTCTTGACTACGCGAAGGCATCTCTTCATTCAAGTTAGGCCTAGCAAGATAAGAGGGTTCAAAATCATCATAGAGAGTAACTCCAGGTTTAGGAGATCCTAAACTAGAGTTAGGCTCATTACAGTTCTCCCTACTTTGATGAAAACATTGAGAATATTCAGCAATTCTCACTTTCATGTTCTCTATCATTTTATCAGTCAATTCATTTATCCTCTTTTCCACACTTGCAGGTAGCATCAATATAAGTACAGCATGGACAGTTACAAGTATCATGATCATAAGAGTCACAATATTCACACAAAATAGGGGACACACAAGAATAAGGGGGGTCATGTGAATCTATAAAATGATCCTAAGGGTAAGGACTAGCATGAAAAACAGACTCACCATGAGTTGGGTATCCAAAATTCTTTTTAGCTTGTTCAAACGCATAGGTATCCCAAGCTAATTTTTCAAAGAAATCCCAAACTTGATCTTGAGTTTTAGATAACAATCCTAATACACCTCCAGGATAAATGGACTCAATATAACCCCAAGATTCAGAATTCAGACCCACAGCAATGACCTCACAAATTTTCCATTTTTGAAAATTTTGATTCAATTGAGCACGATAATCATTAAGTCGCGACAAATAGCTCCAGAAAGGTTCATGCTCATATTGTGGGAAATTGAAGACTGGCATTCTTGATATATATTATTTTCTTTTTCTAGGATTTTTAATTTTGTTTTACTCGAGGACGAGCAAAACTTAGGTGTGGGGGTATTTATTCAGCCTGAAATTATTACGTTTTTATACCCTTTACTACCTAATATTTGCTCGAAATAAATTATTAATTTTGGATTTTAATATTTGTTTTGTTTATTTTGCAGGAATTTGACACATTTGAAGAATAAATAAATTGCTTGAAGAAAAAGAGAGAAAATAGAATCAAAATTGGAGTAGGTCATAACAAGCAGTTGATTGAGAAAAGAAGAAGACGAATCGGCCCAGTGAGCGGCCCAAACGCAGCCCCCCTCTCTTTCCTGTGGGCTCAACCCTGCAGCCGCAACACAGACGCTCCCTCTTCTTTCTCTCTTAGCCCAAACCAGCCTTTTCTTCTTTTTCCATGATGGGCCGGCCTGTGCTCTTTCTCTTCTGCCTGGCCCATACGCATTCTCAGATCAAGCCCGGCTTGCTTTTCTTCTTTCTCACTTAATCGACCACGTGCTTGGCGCATGACTCCCATCCCTCATCTCCCCCTTTAATCTTCTCTCTCCTCAGTGGTTCTTCTTCCCCTGACTTCGACCCCCAAAACTCGAAACAGAGCAGCAACCATTCGCCTTCCTCACCATGGCTACCGTTTCATATTGCCATCCGTTACTCTCTCTCTCTCTCTCTCCTCGCCAATTATTGTTTCATCATCAATATCATCAATCCATCTGTTTTAGAGGAGTAATGGAAGCAATTGAAGGGGCAAAAGTTGGTGTTCTTTAGGGGTTTTAATGGAGCGTCGAAGGGCAGAGCATGGAGACTAGGAGAGTTAGCTTAGTTCATTTTGCAATGTTTTTTTTACAATTCCGAATTCATCTACAGCCATTGAACGTTTATGTAATTGACTCAGTTTTGTTTGAATCAAAAGAGTAATCTAATTTTGGAGATGAAATTGTGAGTTGGTTGGTTCAAATTTGCGTTTTTGCAACAAAAGATTGTGAGTGTCGTTTGCTTTGCTATTGGGTTCGATTGCTCTGCTAGGCTCATTCGTTCATTGTATTTTGGTTCCTTGTCTTTGCTGGGTTCCTTCGTTCTCTTTCCTCTGCTTCATTTATTCAAGATCTATGAAATAATTGCGGCTAAATGTTGGTAGGGTAAAAATGTTTGCAGTTTGATGCCTCTTACTTTAGCTAGATTTACACGTCACCCAATGGACCATGGTTTCATGGATTTATCTTGTTCATTTAGACTATCAATTTGTGAAATAATTTTATCTTGGAGTCGGTTAATTTAGCATTTACTTTCAATTCCAATGAAAATTTTGACAACCTAATTTCACAACCATCCCTGAGGACGATACCTAAACCGTGCGCTTGCGGAAATTCACAACATCAATCATAAAATTCAGATTATTATATAAAACGTATTTACATAATAAAATGAATCTATATTGTGGAACATATTCGAATAATAACCTTTTACAAGCGAAATTCAGTAAAGCCCAAGGAACATTATATAAAACATATTTATATAATTATAGATAACATAAAATTTATTCATGTCACTCGTAAATTATAAAAACACATTCATAATTTTATAAATTTAGATTTTATGAAACGAATTTATAAAATACTGCTAAATTACGTAATTAATAAGAAACATGAGGCGAATTCATATTCGTTAATTTGGCAAGGAAAAAGTGCTAAAATAATTAGCAAATTTACTACAACTCATGTAGTTTGTATATATAAAACACATTTATATAATCCTTCTAATTGGTGATTGACATGAAACATATTCATGTAATCGAATGCAACATAATTTGTAACATGAAATATATCCAAATATTAATCGCAATTAATTATATAGAACAGATCCATATAATATTAAAATTTGGATGAAACGAATTCATAGTGAAACTCACTAATTATGTAAAACGTATTCATATAATATTGTAAATTTAAAATTCATGAAACAAATTCATAAAATAATCAAATACCCTATATATCCAAATAATAGTATGAACTTTATTCATATAAAGCTTCATGAATCATTTTTATTAACTAAAGCAATGACAGAACAATTAACCAATTCACAACTGCTCATGTATTTGCATAAATTATTAAATCATGATACATATTCATATAAATGAATATTATATAAAACATATTTATATAATATAAGTTATAAAGTATAACATTCATCTACAGACAAGGGAGATCTTTATATCACATAGATATTTATTGAATTCGAGTAAAACAAATTTACGTCATAGATAGTAATTTTATATATAAAACAAATTCATATAACTCCAATCCAACTGATTATTTACAAGCACTCGGCATGAAAATTTCAAGTTGATGCATATATAAATCGAATTTATATACTACATTAAACATATTAACGTTTTTATAATGAATTCATGCATTCCAAATTGAAACTAATTCGAAATCTTAATTTAACGAATGAACTAACTGCATGAACTATATCAACTTATACAAAATTATAATTCAATCAGAAATCATGCCCTGACTAATAATCTTGATAATTATTTTAAAACAAATAAAAAAAATTGTATTAAAAAAAACTGACCAAATCCGATACCATCCTCCCCATTCATTCGGCCTCCAATCCATTTGAGGCCCTTCTTTCTCTCTCTAACCGTGCCCCCACCAAGGCTCTCTCTCTCTCAGCCAACCCTCAGACATCACGGTTGTTCTCAGCCCACACCTGAGACAACCACCACACCAAGGCCCTTTTCCAGTGTCACCTACAACACAGGGCACCGTCGTTGCTCGTAATACACCGCAACCCACATGATGAAAAACCACCGATAATCCGTTCTCTACCAAGCCTACGGCCTTCATCTACTCACCTTCCGACATAACCACCACCAGCAATGCATAGATTCGCCATCGACGCACCACCAGAGGCCGTCCACTTGCCTAACGCGCCACCTCCGTGGCGGCGCGTGACATACACGCGCCATTGAATCGGCGTTTTTGTGTGGCCCCGGGATGGAAATAAGTAGATCAGTAGAGTGCAAGGGATTACGGAGGAAGAAAACGACCAAAAGAAGTATTCGTTGGCGGCGCGTGACCCACAAGCGCCGCCCCTTCTGATGGAACTGATGAGTTTTGGTATATCTGATTACCTTTTCCTCCCCCCTTTTTTTTTGTTTTGGGTTCGGCGTGGATATACGGCAAGCATAGCCTTGACTGGGCGGCTGGTGGTCAAGAGCCATTCTGAAAAAGTCCGTTAGGGTTTCTTGAGAGTCCAAATCTGAGTTTCAGGTGGGCTTTTGATGAGTCTTTGTTCCAGATCTAAATTACTGCCTTAGAGTCTAAGGAGAAGATGGGGTAGTCTAATCTTAAGAACATTATGCTAAAAGATCTTGGTTTTGTTAACATATAAAACCTTAACATTTTAGCATACATTCTCGATTTTGCATGATTTCGTGTTACACAGAATAGAAATCGCTTCATCTCAATATTGAATTCATTAGGGTGATGTGGTATACTAATTTTAGCCAAAAAGCATTAGCATATAGCCATAATCTAAATTCACATAGAATAACTTTAAATTAGGCATATATCAGTGTACCAAAATCATAGTCTGGGTTTGGCTTAATATTATGTCACACAGAATCATATAAACTTAATAGCCATATTAGTCCATTAAAAAAAAAATCAAAACCGAGATCTAAGGGCAACAAAGTTTTGTCGGAGCTACCATCCTACAGGCATGGCTCTCATACCACTGTTGGACAATATAAGGACTTACCTTGATGCAGAAACATTGCCCGGATCTCACCTGTTGAGTGCTGCCCACGAATATGGTGAACTGGATTGACGGTGGCTACTAGAGTCACCATAAAACATCACACCCTAAACCTAATCCCTAAGTGACGGTGGCATTAATGTGAAAGAAAGCAGAGAGAGGTAGAGGGAGATTCACACTTTTTTTGCTAACTCTTGGACTCATAGTTAGCTCCTTTTAATCAGCATCAATACTAGTAACTGATAGGAGATTAATATAGATGATTAATACATAATTAATCAACCTGTAACCATCCACTTAATGTGGATAATCAAGTGACCATTACACTCGGTCAACAAATGCCAATAAACCCTTCTCTCTTTCCTTTTCCCATCCTAGCTTGCCTTCGAATGCCGCCTGCCTGCCAACTTGCCTTCCAATGCCGCCTACTGCCAGGAATTAATGCTTTGACTTGTTCATTTGTGAAGTCTACCAGTTTTTTCAGGGGATGTGTTAAGGTTACTTGTGCTAAATGAGTGCTTTTCTTTAAATAATATCTAAATTAGTACGAAAATGTTTTTTTTCTTATCTGATTCAATATGTTGGTTAGCAACTATAATACTTGGAGCTTATAATTAAGACGTAAAATGAAAAATTTGAAACATATTGCATTTCACTCGATTCATCCTTTTATCAGCCATTTCACCCATAGATAACAGGTGAGTCGAATGAATGAGTAGGTTATGGGTGGATACATGAAGTGGATGGATTTGAGTGGAGGTCCACTTACTTTGAATCCAACCCATTGCTAATCCTAAACACAAACGTACTTTCCAAGAATACATGAAAATGCACATAGTAATTGGTTTCTTACTTTGCATGTCTTCCCCGTTGCATCGTCGTCGTATCTTCCTTGGGTGTGCCTCACAAATATGAGCAACTGACCATATCAGCCATTTCTATTTCATATTTCCCTTTCTTTATCCTTATATATTAGTAATCTTCTTTCAAATTGTTAAAATATGTTCCCATCTCCCCCATTTGTAAGAGTTTTTTATGTTTGATTTGTTTGGCTTTGGTATGTTCGTGCCTTTGCGTCAACTTGAAAGAGATGAATTGCGTCTTTGACGGTCAACGAATACCCAATGGATTTTTACGCTTTAAAAATAATCTTCTATATTAAAGAAGGATCATTTCGCCTAAAAAAAGGCATTAAACCTGCAATTTCACTCATGGCAAAAAATTACAATAAATTTATAGATCTCTTTGCTAAACCACATCAACCCAAAAAAAAAAAAAAATTACAAGAAGACAGGCAATCAGTGAATGTAAGATTTAGATTGAAAAATGCTATTTGGTATTAAAGTTGTATTTGTTTTATAAATTTTTCCCTTTTTCTCAATTTGTGGTATAAGAACATCAAAGCCTTCAGCCATAAATTTGCATCACATTGCCAACACAAAAAAGGAAAAGAAGAAAAGATCGTGAAGAAATTTAGCAGGAAATATATGAATTTAAAAGCAACACATAGTTCACTAGAAAAAATAGCTACATCGATCAACTAATGCAATGCAATGCAATGCAATCTCATACAAACGACCCACCAGAAAACATGAAATAGTGACCCCTCCATGATACGGCAAAAAAGAATCCAAATGAATGTATAAAATCCAAAATACAAGAGGGCACAAAATGATTATCCAATAATAATCAAGTCAGCAGCACAGGACATATCCAGAGGAAAACTGGCAGCGGTTGAGTGGGCCTTAGAACAGCAAAGCAAGGACAGCCCATCCGAAAACCAAGTTTCCGAACAGCTTTGACACCATCATCCGGTCAACACCACTCTGCATTTCAAATGTAACAACGTCACAATAGGCTCAACCAATCACAGAGCGAAGCGGATAAGATGTACCCTCAATTTCTCCCAAGAACCGAATGGCAAAGAGGTTGCTCTGTCAAACCTTAGATTTAGAAAATACAGAGAAACAAAATACTACAATCCTAAACCAATCAAGTACAGTGTAGAATTAGAAATTTGATAGTTTGATCCCCCCCCCCCAAAAAAAAAAAAAAAAGAAGAAGAAAAAAATTGATAGCACCATTCCATTCATGGTACAGCCTTAACCAACTCATTTTATGGCTCATTTGATAGAAAGATTCTTTAGTAGTAGTAGTAGTCGAACCCTTCCATAAGTAGGTGAATTGTGGGTCTTATTTGACTGTCACTTTCCAAGACTACGACGATGTCATGTGGTGGCTCATAGAAATAGAAAAAGACAACCAAGTGGCTAAGCATAAAAGTAATGATCTGGCATGGCTATTGTGCAGCCAAACAAAACCACCTGTTGGGGTTAACATCAAAAACTAGTATACATTGTCCCACAGATCTACATGTTCCCTTTAAAGCTAAGCAAGTCCTTTTCCTTCTAACCGAACCTCGGATTAATGTTTTAGCTCAAACATTAAGAAAGAGGACCCCATTACCCAACACGAAATCAGATCTACTATAAATCTCAAATAAAATACGCTAATTTTGAACTAAATGCAAATTAACATGATCCAATTGAGCTGATCTAAGACTCTCCAACTAATACTATTTCGAATTTTTGCAATAAACTCATCAGATATATAGATCAAAAAAAAATGACGACCATAAAAAAAAGGCTAACCCAAATCGACATTTCACCAACGGGAATATAACTTACATTTTAAAAAAAAAAAGAATATAACAAATTCAAGCTTAATTCGAACCAATCAACCTTGTTACCTCGTTTTAAGTTTTTATATAAATTGATTTGGGAATGTGATACTGATACATTACTCACCGACAGGAATAACATTAACGGGTTTCAAGTGAAAGCAAAGCAAAAGCAGCTATAACCCACAAAAACACCATACCTAACAGTAAATACTTTAGATCTGACCATATCAGGCACTAAAGAGTAATTAATAATGCTCCAAAAATACGGAGAACTAAAGAGACGAGACTGATATTCGTACCTGATCGTCTTGGGTAGTAGCAGGGCCGGGAGCAGAAGCTTCGATGCTTGGGCCCGGAGCGCCGGTAGGGGGAGCCGGAGGGCTAGAAAGCAGCGGCGAAGGAGCTGGAGATGCCGCCTTCTTCTTGCTAGGAGCTGGGGCAGGACTGGCCGCCGGAGGAGAAGCCAAGGGAGCTGCCGGCGGGGTCGCAGGAGGAGGAGCGGCAACCGGTGGAGTGGTGGCCACTGGTGGGGGAGTGGCCGGAGGAGGGGCAGATACCGGTGGGGGAGTGGCCGGAGGAGTGGCTACTGGCGGTGGAGCGGCCGGAGCAGAAGACTGGGGAGGTTGGCCTACAGGCGCAGGGTTCTGAGTGGTGGGCGGCGGAGAGGCGGTGGCGGTGGGTGGGGCGGCGGATTGAGTAGGAGGAGAAGAGATGGCCGGAGGAGACTGTGTAGGAGCGGCCGGAGGAGATTGGCCGCCGACTCCGGCGACGACAACGCAGATGAGGCCAAACACAAGGGTGGCCTTCAGATCCATGTTGAAGCTAGCTCTAACTCACAAACACGAGGCCAAACACAAGGGAGCACAGTGACTGAGTGAAGTGAAAGGAAGGGGAGCAGTGAAAGCAGGAGAGGAGTACAACGTATATAAACAGTGGGGTTTTTGGTTGGGGGTTTGGAGGGGGGGGGGGGGGTAGGGATAGCTGGTTGCGTAAGGTAAGGATGGATCTTTATGTCTTATGAGTAGAATCACATGTCTCCATAATATGACTACCAACCAGTGGGCCTTTCTTAGCTGTGGCCCAGCTTGGGATGTCTCACCTGAAATCACAACCAAAATCACTGTCATACCTAGGAATGTTAATTATATCTGAATTTAAGATATATCTTATTTAATTTAAGGTAACATAATCTGATTCGAGTTCAAGGAAAAAAAATTTGAATTTGAATCCTCTAAAAATAATCTGAATCTAAAACGCAGTCGGATTGAATTCGGAATGAAAGTAACATCTGATCTAATTTTACAATTCGATCTGACTATTTTGTTAAATAACAAATTTCATTTTTTTTATTTTACAAATCTAAAATCTACCCTCTAAACTCAAACTTAAGTTCCTCACACTCACACTCCTATTAGTCACTTAGTAGACTCTCCCTCCCCCATCTTTCTTAATCTTAGTCTCATGCAGCAACCGACTTGCCACCTGACTCCGTTTCGCTGGCCCCCACGTCATCTACCTTTTGTCAGTGTCTGATAATTAACATTAAATGTTCAAATATCCGATTGGTATAATAGGAAAGTTCATATTATAGTATCGACAGGCGAATGAAAAAAGTTCGAATGGAAAAAAATAATACAAAATTTTTGCTAGGAAAATGGTATCGATTCGGATCATATTAAATCTAACTCCGATCCGATCCAAAGCGAATCGGATTTAGATGTTGTCTCTGATCCATTGGATCAGATGCGATCGAATTCTTTGATTCGAAATTTAATCAGAATCGGATTCGGATTTGGATGTTTTTATATTCGATATGATCTAGTCCATTGGCATCCCTAATCATGACTAAAGTTAATAGGGTTTTTTTTGTTGGGGAAAAAAAAAGTTAATAGACTTGCCCCAAAAAAGAGTTTATATATTTGTTTTTGGAATGATTGATAGTCTCTTTGGTAATTGATATATTGTATAATTTAAAATCACTAAATTGTTTATAGTTACTTATTAGTTATAAAGGTTTACTATTTGTTGGTTATGTCAACAAATACAAATAAATACCATAATCGTATAAATCCTTTCAATGAAAAAGTATTATACGTGTAATTTTACAACTATATAAAAAATTATAGATAACAAGAAAATTTTACTCAATCAGTGAACGCCAATGTCCTTCCAGTATTTAATTATATATTCTTTTTTTTACCTCAGTACATAACAATATGGGTTTTAAGTCCAGATAAAGCACAAAAGAAGTGTCTTATAGTATAATATTTTTCTTTTTTCCCCTTTTTGAATTACTTATCATAGTTGAATTAGAAACCTTTCACATGAGGACATTTTGTTGGAAAGACGGAGGAGAGAAGAAGGAGAATGAAGAGATGGACAAGGATAGATCTAGCCTCCAAAAGGGATCAATCTATTCTAATAATTTTAAAGCAATATCACTAAAATATATATTCGCGGGTTTAATGCAAGAAAAATCAATAATAAAGCTGTAAAATTCTAAATTCATAGTACAATTTAAGCAAATTACAATCAATGTCACATTGTTAAAATTTAGGATTTGACATTTGAGAAGGAAAATTATCTCATATTTGTAATAGCCTTTAAAACAACCTCTTTAATGAATAATAGAACTAATTTTATCTGACCATCCTCTTAGAAATTAAAGTTGTAACTTTATATTACAATGTTATAAACAAGAGCAAATTTGATATATTGAAGGTGACTTCAAGAACTTAGATGTTATATCAATTCTTCTTAAAAACACGCATACAGTAAATACAATCTCATCATTTATGTTAGCTTAAATCTTACTAGCCATGATGCATCGGTATTAGCATGTTTTTATAAAGGATGTTCTTACTTGCTTTCTAAGACATATAAGTAATCTTGTCCTGAAAAGAGTACCCAAGTGTCAACCTTAAATTGGATGTCACAGCCTCACATAGCGCAAATGATGGAGGGATGTTAGAAATGTATTATCTATGTGTGAAATTATTGCGGCATTCTAGCAAATTAGTTTACTTTTTTTTAAAGGCTTATTGGTTTGCCTGTTAATGTCAGTTAATATCGGTCATATGTATAAAGAAGCTAATATCAATAGCCCATTACTTTTATAAGTCGTTTCAAAGGTTAACCTATTTTTGTTTCAGCTCTATTCATAAAATGACATGTAGATACCATTAATTATTTATTTGAAGAGAATGGGAGAATCAAAAAGAAATGGAAGTTTTTGGCAAGAAAGAAAATATTAGTGTTTCGTTAAGAAATATTAATTAATTTCTATTAGAGGTTATAAATTTTGAATTTAATTTAATATAAATTAAATAAATTTTAAATTTGTATAAAATTTAAACGAATTTATTCTTTAATATTCGACTTATAAGATAAGAAGATAAAATAAAATAAATATTAAATCAAAATCGAGTTCAGCTAATAGAAGAGTTAAAAATCTTATCATTCAAATTTAAAATTTCAACATATTTTCAGATAACATGACAATTTGTTTTGGATTACACATATACAACAGCCACAAAATAAAATTTTGCCAACATCATTTGTTACTCTTATTCAGTAATAATCCTTTTAATTAAAGAAAAAGATTGCTTTCGGTTTTTGCATCTAGTTATGGCATCTTTGTGGGTCCAATGGTAGGGAGTATATCATAGTCCATAGATGGCTCAGAATGATACAAAGTAAATTATGCACCGACTTTGATTTGGTGTATTGTTCTTCTCTTCGCGGGGAGATTAATCCGAGGTGCCGAACGCTTTTAAGTTATAAAAAACTTGTGTCATGATTTGTAAGGACTAATATTATATCATTCTTTTCTTTTTTTGTTTTTTTGATGAGAAGACTACCTATCTCAAACATTATTCATGGCTTCAAAGTGCAAAGCAGTCCACGAGCGGGTGCCAGGAGAGATGATTGGCGATGGTAAGTAAAAGCACGAGCCTCCGATGTCGTAAAATCGAACCTGAATTTTTAATGGTGTTCATATTTCGACGCTTAAGGTTAGGAACCAATTTCGGTAGTTTTGATTCTATTTCTCATAACAAACACCCAAAATCAATTATAAAATAAATTGTCCTGAAATTCAGATGCAGCAATAATTTTTTAAAAGAGTACACTATATGTAATGTTCTATAAGAATATGAAAGATCTAAAATCTTATTGCGTCTTGGTTCCTTCTTAACTTCTTGAGTCTCATCTCTTCCTCACTATCGCTATACAAATTATGTTTTTCAAAGACGGACTTTTTAAGATCTATGTGTCCCTTTTTTCAGTAGTGGTTTTGTTGTAATTTGTAAGTGCCTTCATTTTGTAGCATGCTTTTTTGTTGTTAATAATTTTAAACAAGAAGAAAATTTGTAAACTTTAAATTTGAATTAACTTATAAAAAAAATCATTGAAAGTATTGTCTGCACCTCATAATCATAACCGTTTTATTTGGTTTAGAAACAGAAACTAGTTTTGCTCATCCTTAGTGCTTGGTAAATGAGATAATACTCCCTTACAGCATAGGAGTTGTGGCCAATAGTATGGTTCAAGATAGTTCATGACATTCTACTTTCAAATTGCGATATTACTATAGCATAATGACAAAGCTGTCATCGATAGAAACAACAACTACAAAACAAAAAGTTATTCCAATGCCGTCTCAATTTAAAATTTATATTAATAAATTAAAAGTAAAATATGTATTAATGCCTTATATCCATATTTACTCATAGTTTAGCATCTTATTGATCGAATTATTATAATTTCATTGGAAAATGAATTGCTACATGAAAAATATTTATTAATTTTAAGATTGGAAAGCATTGTCTTTGATTAGTCGAGCGCACACTTCACCTTTGCCTTAATACCGTAGCTACTTTCATTTTCCAAGTGTCCTAAGCTTTGTTAGATCTTATTAGAAACTTTCTGCGAAGTAATACATAATAAAACTTTCAATTGAATTGAGATTACTTCCATATGTGAGGGCCATAGTAGGGTACAGAGGACAATTATGTAATTTTTGTACTTCCTGATTATTATATATACATACTCAGTTTCCCTAATTGGATCAGAGCCTCAGACTACATTCACATGGTATCGGAGCCGCGAATCCTGAACTGATTTTTTTTCCTTTCTTGCTTTCCAAGAAACGGCTTTTTCGCGCCTCTTTCTCTCTCCTCTCACCGAAACCCAAGTTGTCTCTGGTCTTTAGTCGCCGTCGCCGAGTCATGACCACCAAAATCTCCACCTCGGTCGTTTTCGTGCCTATCTCCGGCATGACAGCACCGCTGTCGTCGTTTATTTTGAGCCCGCCACCACCGTCGACATGCTCTATTTTGATGCTCTCTCCAATCTCGACCACTTTCCCTCCACCGCCACCGCCGTACACCGGTCAGTCACAGCCGCCGCCGTTCTCTTGCTCTCGGACTCTCGACGCTGCCCCGATTGCACCCATCTCGGCTGACTATTCTTACCTCTATGGCATGGCGTCCCTGACGGTTCCGTGGTCTTCCGTTGCCCTATCGTTCGGATCCTCTTCTGCCGTCGTCACTACTCCATCCCTCGTCGGCTCTCAGCCGCCTCTCACCGGTTCGATTCCATATGCTCTCACGTCGGCTTCATCTCTTCATGATCACGTGCCATAGCCTCCTATGAGTTCTAACCTCCCCCGAATCCACCCGGGTTTATTCACGCCTAATATCAAGAATTTTGTAACTGTTGTTCTTAATACTGTGGAGGAGTTCTTGTTCTGGCGTACTCAATTTATCGCTTTTCTGATTACTCAACAGTTAAGTGGGTTCTTTGATGGTACAATTGATATTCCCTCCCCTTATATTCTTGATTTTCATGGTGTTCAACATCCCAACCCATCTTATTCTCTTTGGTTACGTTTCAAACAGCTCATTCGATCTTGGTTTTTTGCCACAATTTTCACTAGTTTATTAACTAAGGTTCATGAGTTGGTTCATTCCAAATATGGGATCGCTTGTCACATCGCTTTAATATGGCAAGTCTTGCCTGGGCTATGGATCTTAGGCATACTTTGGCTACTCTATCTAAGGACCCTAAAGAAAGTATGGAGGATTATCTGCGAACCATTAAGCACATTGCGGATTCACTTGCATCCATTCGTACTCCTGTTCCTGACATTGATCTAGTTCAGTAGACTTTGAATAGACTGGATGAGGATTATTATGCATTGGTAACCACTCTTTCTTATGGTACCAATTTTCTGACTTTTGATGATCTTCGTTCCAAACTCATCCACTATGAGCAGCATCTCAAGTTCCTTAAATCCAAGGACTTGGTCAGCATCCAACATTCTGCTCTGGCCACATCAGTTACTAGTTCTGATTCCGGAAAACAAAATTCGACCTCTACTTCCACTCGTGCTAGTGGTTCGGGAGGCAACCGGAATAATCGTCGCAATAATAATCGGAAAAGGAATCGGAATTAAGGGGGTGGAAATTGGAACTCCAACCAGCAACAGCATCAATCTGCCAACTATAGCATGCCTGCAGGAACTGCATCTGGTAATACTGTTTATTCATGGTCTAGTATTCAATGTTTATCTCCTTCTATTACTAATTTTCTTTCTGTAGGTAACACTTCATCTGACGGGGTCTTAAGTTCTCACTCTAATGTCGTGTGTCAAATTTGTTTTGCACCAGGTCATACGGCTATAGGTTATCCATAACGTTATAATTCTACCCAGCCTCATTCAGTTCCTGCATATGCCACATTCAATGCTATTGATGCCAACGAATCAGTATGGTATCCTGATTCGACTGCTGCCTCACACATGACTCCTACAGAAGGTAAGTTACTTCCTAAATGTGCTTACACTAGCACTGATAGAGTTCGGGTTGGAAATGGTACCCTTCTTCCCACTAAACATGCTAGCCATCTTAAAATTCCTACTGTCACTAAGCCTTTTGTCCTTAATAATGTCTTGCATGTGCCTTCATTAAAGCACAATTTGTTGTCTGTCAAACAACGTTGTCAAGATAACAATTGTGTTGTAATGTTTGACGACTCGTCTATTTGTGTTAAGGACAAAACTTCGGGTAATGTTCTCCTGCATGCATCATCAACTGGCAATGTCTACCCCCTAGCTGTTCCTGATTCATTTCCCAAGGCTTTTGCGGCACTTATTGATCCTGCGACTACTTGACACCGTCGACTTGGACACTGTGGAGTTAGAACTTTATCTTTTCTTAAAACTAGGAATTTAGTTTCTTTTTCCAATAAGTTTCATGATTCATGTAATTCTTGTCGGCTTGCTAAATCTCATCGATTACCTTTTCAATTAGTAGAACATCGTTGTCTTAGACCTTTGGATCTTATTCATTCTAATTTATGGCAATCGCTTGTTCTTTCTAATATAGGTTATAGGTATTATGTTTGCTTTGTGGATGATTTTCACGTTATACATGGGTTTATCCATTAAAGCGAAAATCAGATTTTCTATCAATTTTCTGTGCCTTTTCACAAACTAGTTGAAAATCTATTCAATACCAAAATTAAAATGTTCTAAAATGATGGAGCTCGTGAATTTGATAATACGTCCCTTGGTGCTCATTTTTTAAACATGGAATTTATTTTTGAAAGTCTTGTCCCGAAACATTGTGGGTCTTGAACCACTTCTTTTAAACAGGTATCTAAAGGCCCTAAATGGCAAGAGGCTATGACTAAGGAATATGATGCTTTAATTGCTAATGACGCATGGGAGTTGGTACCTTCTCAACTTGAACAAAATCTTGTTGGT
The DNA here is from genome assembly GCA_029747015.1 of Carnegiea gigantea. NCBI lineage: Eukaryota > Viridiplantae > Streptophyta > Magnoliopsida > Caryophyllales > Cactaceae > Carnegiea > Carnegiea gigantea. The sequence continues at coordinate 325,210 of JAKOGI010000136.1, read as the reverse complement.
TGTAAATGGGTTTATCAGATTAAATTCATTCTGGTGGTTCTGTTGAGCGGTAAAAGGCATGTTTGGTTGTCTTTGGCAATCACCAACAACCTAACATTGATTATCATGAGACTTTCAGTCTTGTTGTCAAACCTGCCATAATTCGTCTTGTTCTATCCTTAAACTAACCTTTGGTTGGTCTATTCGACAGTTGGATATTAAGAATGTCTTCCTTCATGGTATTCTTACTGAGGAAGTTTATATGTGTCAACCACCTAGGTTTGTTGACTCTCAATTTCCTCATCATGTTTATAAGCTCAAGAAAGCTATTTATGGATCAAACAGGCACCTCGCGCCTGGTTCCACTGGTTCAGTAGCTTTCTTCTTAGGCACGTTTTCTCCCTGTCTGATACATCCATGTTCATTTATCACCAAGGTTCTACCACTATGATCTTACTTCTTTATGTTGATGATATCATTCCCACTGGTAGTTCCTCGTTTGCCCTTCATAATTTCATCTCCGTTCTATCCGGTCAATTCGCTATGAAGGACTTGGGTGACCTATATTATTTTTTAGGTGTGCAAGTGGTGGAAACTCCTACGGGTATATTTTTGACCCAACAAAAATATGTTCGTGATCTTATTCACAAAATTTATATGCATAATACTGAGCCTGTTCGTACCCCATCTCTTTCTAGAACCTCCTTGACCCTTACCGATGGAGAGTTACTTATCGATTCCACTAAGTACAGAAGTATGGTAGGTGCATTGCAATACTTAACTATGACTAGATCTGATATTGCATATGATGTTCATGTAGTTTCCCAATTTATGCATGCTTCTATACTACTCTCCTGCACACTGTTAAGCGTATTTTCAGATATTTGCAGGGTACTTTGGGTCATGGCTTGTAGCTTCACCCTGCCTCCACTCCATCCCTCACTCTGATGCTAATTGGGCCGGGTGCAAGGATTCTTGTCTATCTACTACATGCTATGCAATGTTCTTTGGCCTAAATCTCATTGCCTAGCATTCCAAGAAGCAACCTATGGTCTCTAAGTCTTCTACTGAAGCTGAGTATAGAGTTATCGCTTACACTATTGCTGAAACCATCTGGATTCGGAAGCTTTTCCATGATATTGGCATTTCCATCACCTGCCCTACTAGGGTCTACTGTGACAACATCAATGCCTCCTACATGGCTGTGAATCCGATTTAGCATGATCGCGGCAATCATATTGCTGTTGATTATCATTTTGTAAGAGAACGTGCCCCTCATGGGGATCTTATTGTCTGATATATTCCCACTAAGCTTTAGTTAGCTGACATTTTTACTAAAGGGTTGTCTTCTAAGTTGTTTGATTTTTTCAGGGACAATCTGTCAGTACGGGCCTCCCAACAAATTAAGGGGATGTAATAGTATATAAAGGACAATTATGCAATTTTTGTACTTCCTGATTATTATATATACATACGTAGGCTCCCTAATTAGGTCAGAACCTTACATTACATTCACAGGTTATGATTTCAGACTTTTTAATAACTCTGAAGTATCTCTCCAAGTATTATCCATAAATATTTGAAAACATTTTATCTTGACATGTATTAAGTTGTTTTATCTAAAGTAATTTATAAGGTGTAAACACTAAATAGTTTTGTCTCAAGTTTTATAGGAATCTAGTGATGAAACTTAAATTCCAACTTGTACACTTGGAAGCCCAACTAAATAAAACATGAATTTAACCTTAACTTTTAACAATTATGGGCCTATATTGAAGTCCGCCTGAGTTCAAGTATTGGACCACTCAAGAACCCAACTGAACTAGGCCGGACAGGAACTCGACCGGTTTCAGTTTAAACCTTGTTGTTATCTTTTCTATTAAGGTCTATCAGGTAGTTGTAGGTTTGAATGGCGCAATATGTGAGGATAGAGGAGTAGTGGCTAAATTTAAATTTTTCTCACTCAAAATCGAATTTTCCTCCCATTCTATCCAACCCTGTCAAATCCTTTTCCGACTATAAATAGGGGTTCACCTCCTTTGAGTTTGACACAAAATAATTAGAGAAAAAATAGGAGACCACTTATGTGACAAAAAAAGAGTGCACTTGAGGAGGAAGCCCCCCCAAAAAAAAAAAAAAAAAGAGTGTTACCCGGCCAAATTAAAACTAAAGTGACTATCATAATCCTGTAAATTTTCCACCTTTCCCATTTTTCATTAGTTCATTTAATTTAGACGATTGCAAATAAGTAATTTTAAATTAGCATTCCTGCCTGCTGTAAATTTTGTTTTGTTGTTTTTTTTATTTATGCATTTTTTATATCAACTTTGTATGTCTTTTTTTATTTTTTTTTTATTTTGACTCATTAGCATGCTTTTCTTATTGTAACATTTCATTTTTTTGATTGATGAGCAGAGTCTGTCGATGATGACAAACAATACCAAGATGCACCCTATCCTGGCGTCGTACCTTCGCCGCAAACATAGACCTTTGGTTTGAGCCAATTGGGTTAGGTGTTCCCTATATCAAAGATTATTTGCAGACCTTAAAAAAACATTTTCTTATTAAGCTGCATCCCTTTCAGTTGTCCCTTTAGTTTAAAGGATTGATAGGAAAAGTGATTTATTTCTTGTGTGGTTTTTACAAACTCATTGGCGACCCTCCTTTATGTCATTACCCTTTTGTTTGAAAATTAAAAAAAAATATTTTCGAGTATAGAAAATTGTCAGTTGAATGAGGAACTCGACTCTTTGATCCAAACAATTGTTGTTTGGGGTAGGAAGCTTGTTTGTGCTTTCTGCCTTAGGAATCCAACCAAGTTCCTTGGGTAGAGCACGAACAGTTCTGGGCGTTTCCACAAACAATGAATACCATATGGACTAGGGATCCGGACAAGTAATTAGTCCATTTGGTTATTCTTTTCTACCCAAAAAAACACATCTTTTTTTAAGCAAATAAAAAAAAAAATTTAATCGATCAACCCAACAACGTGACGAGACATCCATGGGGGACCACGCCCGGGTCTCGGGCCATGGTCCTTACATAAAGCAAAGGTGTGAAAACTATTTTCATACCAAAAATAGTACATATATTTGCCAATATTTTTTACACATTAATGAATTATATCGTCACATGTATGCATATGAGTTGAGGAGATATTGCATCAATTACTAATTAAGTTTGAGTTAGAATATCACTTTTATGTTTGATTAGAGCATCCAGGGGCTCCCATGCTGCCGATCCACCTAAAGCCTCGCTTAACAATCCACGATACTCACCTTATGATCCGAATCTCTGCCATGATCTGCTCGCTCGCCCGCTTCGTGTGCTTTTTTTTTCCCTTATTGATACTGACAAATTTCATGCTACAGAAGCTCATTTAATTCTGCATATTGGGGATGTTGGGTATTGGATCTTGATCAAGGAAGCTAGTTCTGTCTTTCAAGTCAATCCACAATTCCAAGTCCCAACAAGCCCTCCATCCATGGAGGACAACAACTATAATGAAGACGTTAGAAAGACTAAGATACATGGTGATGATGTGGCTTCAAATGAAGAAATGGAAAGCAACCATTTGCCAAACAGAGTCAGGGTGGATGATGCCAGCTTAGAGGGAGTAGGTCGAGAGTCTCAAAGGTATGAATTTGAATTTGAATTAGAGAATGTCCAGCATCTTGAAAAGCAAAGAAACAGTCCTATTGCAAGCATTAATTCTAGCTCCAAGACCAAGATGGCTACTCTGAAGAGATTTTCAAAATCTCTCAACACTTGGTAGAATCCCGGGAATTGGAAAAGAAAGGTCACTAGAGAGCATGGATTAATAAGCATAATAATTTGCTTGCAAAGGAAGAGCCTTCAAGACAACTAGCCTTTAACACAAACTTATAGAAGAAAGTAAAGAGGCTTCGAAGCCTTCCAGATTTGAAGCATCTACTAAAGTTTATTCAAGCCCCGTCTAAAAGAGAAAGGCTCCTAAGAGTCAACCTGAAGTGGCTGGAAAAAAAAACTGCTTAGAAGTCAAGCAAAAAAGAACAAGGTTCTGCTATGATGGTTAGAACGATTTGAGCAAGTTTTTTGCAGAAGATTTGATTAGGGAAGAAAGTCGCCAAGTAAGTAGAAGCTCAAAAACTAAAGTGAGTACTGTCAGATTGGCCAACAACTCTTCAAAAATGGGAAAACTTCTTTGAGTGCTAATAAGTGATGGAGTCCCCACCACCAAAGACAAGAAAGAAGGTCCAGCAAGTCCAACAGGGTCCATTACAAGCCCCAAAGTTCAAGCATTGGCTCACATTGTTGAAGAGAGCCTAAAGCATGCACCCGGGTTAAAGGACCAGAATTTACCCGGTCTTGTTCATCTAATTACTTAAGCTACATTGTGGCTTAAGTCTTGAATTTTTGCATTTTTGGAATCCTCATGATGTCTACTTTCAGGACCAAGTGATAATTTCCAATCATGCACACAAGAGGATGGGAGATCAAGGAGTTTTGTCAAACCGGCCAGTTTTGCACCAAAATTGCACGGTTAAACGTTTTAGTAGAATTAACCTACTTAAACATGGTTCAACCTTGATTTCTTTATTGAGGGGGTTTGTACACATCCTAAGGTTTCCCCCCGTGGCTGGAAAATAAAATCATGCACACTTTTGCTAAGGTGAAAATTGACGGCAAAATCAGCTCAATTCTGCCCGTAGACCCAGTTCAGCAGCACGACTTCAATTTTCCTCTTCCCGTGGGTTTGCTTCCTCTAATCTAGAATGGCACACGTCCCAAGTTGTCTAGAAGACTAATGATCAGCTGCAAAAAGAGAAAACCTTGAAAAGAACAACCAATGGCGTGCAAGCTGCAAAAAAACTTGTCTCTTGAAGGTGATTGGCCGACCATAAAGGGAGTGGCACTTTTCGGCTGAACCACATGCTCTCAGCCTAGTAAACTGCATGATTAAGCTTATGCATAGTCTAATTAAGTTGTAAACATCATTTGTTTTGCTTTCCTTAAAGTTAAGAATGTAATTAAATTAGTCTTAAGTATGGTTTGTACACGGTTAGTCTTAACCGTGAAGATTAGGTTGATTTAATACCTTTCCTCCTTAGGAGGGTAAGGTCTAGGTGTGTGCTTGCTTAGGTGAGTGCTAGCTAGGCTTGTAACTTAAGGCAAACACACGACATTGCTGTTTTCATTATGCTTTGAAATCATATTACCCTTTGAGAGCATTTTGCTTTCGAATTCTCAAACACTTCACTTGCTTATTCTTAATTTGGTAGATTCAGGTGGTAATCAAGTAAGTCCTAATCTTTAATTAAGTGGTGTTTCTGTATCTTAATCCAAGTTTAGGAACCCTAAGCTTATGTTTGGTGGTGATTCTATATCCAAAAATTGAGTTTAGCTCTATCATTTTCATTGTTCTTCTACACAGGTTCAAGGCACTGAACTGAAATTCAGTTTGCTTAACCATGACCTATTGCATCCTTGCCTTAGTTTTCCTTCTATCCTTCAAACATACATCATATTTGGTATCAGAGCAAAGGATTCACCTTGGCCTGGTACGCCCTTCCACTTCTAGAATCCATTCCTTCATTCTACTTCAAACACAAATTCAGTTTCATACCCGGTTTGAGTGAAAACACAATCTGTGAGCATGAGTGCAACAAGGATGACCTTGGAAGAAAGATTTAAAGCTTTGATGAAGCAAAATGAGTTTCTATCTAGAATGATTCAAGAGGATTCTCAACGGAATCAAGAAACTCAAGCACAAAATGAGTACTAGAGAAAGCAATTAGGTTCGGTTTTGAAGCAAAAGCAAAAACTGAATGAAGATACTCTTCAATCTGAACCTAGAAGGCACGAACAAGTCTTTAGCCAAGAAGTTGATTCTTCAAGTGAAGAATGACTAGAGGGGAGCCACTATTTCAAGCTAATTCCAATGACTTCAAAGTGAAAGTTCCTGAATTTGAAGGTAAGCTTGATCCTGAAGAGTTCCTTGATTGGTTGCATACTGTTGAAAGAGTTTTTGAGTATAAAGACATTCCTGATGATAAAAAGGTCAAATTAGTGGCCTTAAGACTCAAAAAGTATGCATCTTTATGGTGGACAAACTTGAATGCTAAACGGCTATGGGAAAGCAATCCAAAATCCGAACTTGGGATAAGATGAAATCTAAGCTCAAGGCACGGTTTCTCCCACCAACTTATGTTCAAGATTGTTATTCTCAACTTCATAACCTTACTCAAGATAATATGAGTGTTGAAGAATACACACGCAAGTTTGAAAAGTTGTTAATCAAGTGTGATATTCAAGAGCCCAAAGAATAAACCATAGTTAGATACTTGGGAGGTCTTGATCCTAGGTATTCTAATGTGGTTGAATTGCAAGCCTATACTTCATTTGATGATGTTTGTGTGTTGGATCATAAAGTGGAGCAGCAAAAGAAGGCAAAACAGCCTTTTAAGCCTCAAAACACATGGCCTTTGAATCGAAACCAACCTTTTAACAAGGAGAGTTCCAATCCTATTCCTAAGCCACAAAATCCATCCCCTTCCTTGCCACAAAGAACCCCAGCACCACAAAGAACCCAAACCCCTCAAAATAGGCCTAATCCTAACCCAATGAGCAATAGAAGGTGTTTTAAATGTCAAGGGCTTGGACACATTGCTTCGGACTGCCCAAACAGAAAAGTCATTACTTTGGCCGAATGGACGGCCGTGAAGAAAGACTTTAAGGAGGAAGAAAAGGAGTGTGAAAGTGAACCAGAACTTGAGGAAACTCAAGACGAAGTTGTTGAAGAGGCTGATGAAGGTGAACTCTTAGTTTTGAGAAGAGTTCTAAGCACACAAAGAGGAGTTAAAGATGAACAAAGAGAAAACATATTCCATACACGGTGTACCATGTAAGGAAACGTGTGCTCTTTAATCATTGATGGAGGGAGTTGTGTAAATGTGGTTTCTCTAAGCATAATTGAGAAACTAGGGCTGCAAACAATGACTCATCCACATCCTTACAACATCCAATAGTTGAATCAAAGTAAGGGAATCCAAGTGAACTCTCGGTGCTTGATTGCTTTTCCTATTAGAAAGAACTACCAAGATGAGTTATGGTATGATGTAATACCAATGGATGCATGTCATATGCTGTTAGGAAGATCATGGCTGTATGACCGAAAGGTTATGCACAATGGTTACCCAAAACACTTACTCTTTTACCAAAGAAGGTAAGAAAATCACCCTAGCCCCTTTACCCCCATCCAAACTCCACGAAAATCAACCACAAAATAAGCCCAAACACAATGAATGCCTACTGTTCGTGAGTGAGTCAGTTTTAAAGGCTTCTCAACATGAGTTTAGAGCCTTTAAAGAGTGGATCCTAAGCATACAAGATGAACCAGAATGTTTGATACCACTCATCGCATTGCAAGAACACTCATTGAAAACTTCTGTCACTTTTTTCTTGAGGAGATACTACGGGTTTGCCTCCTAAAAGGGACATTCAACATCACATTGATCTTGTTCCTGGTTCCATCCTACCAAACAAGCCAGCATATAGGAAGAATCCAAAAGACACCATGGAGATTCAAAGACAAGTTGAAGAATTGAAGGAAAAGGGCTTGATACATGAGTCTTTGAGTCCGTGTGCAGTGCCAGCTCTTTTGGCGCCTAAAAAGGATGGAGGAATGAGGACGTGTGTTGATAGCAGGGCCATTAACAAGATCACCATCAAGTACAGGTATCCAATACCTAGGCTTGAAGACATGTTAGATGAGTTGTATGGCTCTAAAGTGTTCTCCAAGATTGATCTTCAAAGTGGATACTACCAAATCAGAATTAGAGAAGGTGATGAATGGAAGACAGCCTTCAAAACAAAGGAAGGACTTTATGAATGGTTGGTAATGCCCTTTGGACTTTCTAGTGCACCTAGTACTTTCATGAGATTAATGAACCGGGTGTTTAGACCGTACATTGGAAAGTTTGTGGTAGTATACTTTGATGATATTTTGGTGTATTCTAAGAATGAGCATGAACATCAAGATCATTTAACTCAAGTTATGCTTGTCTTAGAACGTGAGAAGCTGTTTGGTAACCTTAAGAAATGTGCTTTCTTTACTCCTGAAGTTACATTTCTTGGTTATATTGTTACTAGAGATGGTATTAAGGTAGATGAAAGTGAGGTAGAAGCCATTCGGTCTTGGCTAGTACCTAAGAGCATACATGATGTTCGAGCTTTCCATGGTTTAGCTTCTTTCAACATGAGATTCATTCGTGGTTTTAGCACTATTATAGCTCCTATGACTGAAGTTATCAACGGTACATCATTTGTATGGACGCCAAAAGCACAAACTGCTTTTGAGGAGATCAAAGCAAGACTTACTCAAGCATCGGTTTTATCCTTGCCGTGCTTTAGTAAGGTTTTTAAAGTGGAATGTGATGCCTCTGGTGTTGGCATTGGTAGAGTTCTTACTCAGAAAGGTAAACCTCTAACCTTCTTTACTGAGAAATTGTGTGATTCAAGAAAAAAGTACTCCACTTATGATAAAGAATTCTATGCCATTGTGAGATGTTTAGAGCATTGGAGTCATTATCTTATTGCAAGTGAGTTTATCTTACATTCTGACCATGAAGCATTGAAGTATATACAAGGGCAGTATAAGTTGAACTCACGGCATGCCAAGTGGATTGAGTTTATGCAATCATATCACTTCACCATCAAGCATAAGTCAGGTAAACTCAATCAAGGTGCAGATGCTCTATCTCAGAGGTATATCTTATTATTCCAACTAGATACTTGTGTACTTGGTTTTGAGCTCTAAAAGCTTTGTATGACAAGGATGAAGACTTTGGGGAGTTGTGTGCTGATTGTTCTAAGCACTCCAAAGGAGATTTTCTTATCTAGGAGGGATTTCTATTCAAGGGTACACGGCTGTGTGTACCAAGGTGTAGCACAAGGGAGCTTCTAATCAGGGAAGTTCTTAAATCTCATGCCAAAGTTTGGGATTTGCTTTTACCCTATGCAGAGTTTGCTTACAATAGGGCACTAAGCAACGCTACTAGTCTTTCTCCTTTCAAAGTGGTCTATGGAATTGATTCCCTTAGTCCACTTGATCTTACACCACGACCATTAGACCAAAAGCCAAGTGCGGATACAGCATCAAGGGTAGAAGAAATCAAGAAGATTCATGAGTTGGTAAGGAGCAAGATTGAGAAGACTAATAAAGCATATCAAGCTCAAGCCAATAAGCACAAGAAGAAAGTGGTTTTTTAACCTGGAGACCTCGTGTGGATTCACCTTAGGAAGGAGAGATTTCCATCCAAAAGGAAGAACAAGCTCATACCAAGGGCTGATGGTCCCTTTGAGGTACTTAAACGTATTAATGACAATGCTTACAGGGTTGATTTACCAGGTGACTATGGAGTTTCAGCCACATTCAATGTAGCTGACTTGAAAGCTTACCAAGAAAACGATTACCTTGCTGATTTGAGGATCAAATCTTCTCAATAAGGGGAGGATGATGGAGTCCCCACCACCAACGACAAGGAAGAAGGTCCAGCAAGTTCAACAAGGTCCATTACAAGCTCCAAAGTCCAGGCATTGGCTCACATTGTTGAAGAGAGCCTAAAGCATGCACCCGGGTTAAAGGACCAGAATTTACCCAGTTTTGTTCATCTAATTACTTAAAGTACATTGTGGCTTAAGTTTTGAATTTTTGCATTTTTGGAATCCTCATGATGTCTACTTTCAGGCCCAAGTGATAATTTCCAATCATGCACACAAGAGGATGGGAGATCAAGGAGTTTTGTCAAACCAGCCAGTTTTGCACCTAAACTACACGGTTAAATGTTTTAGTAGAATTAACCTACTTAAACATGGTTTAACCTTAATTTCTTTGTTTGGGGGGGGGTTTCTACACATCCTAAGGTTTCCTCCCATGGCCTGAAAATAAAATCATGCACACTTTTGCTAAGGTGAAAATTGACTGCAAAATCAGCTCAATTCTGCTCATGGACCCGGTTCAGCAGCACGGCTTCAATTTTCCTCTTCCCGTGGGTTTGCTTCCTCCAATCTAGAATGGCACACGTCCCAAGTTGTCTAGAAGACTAATGATCAGCTGTAAAAAGAGAAAACCTTGAAAAAAACAACCAATGGCGTGCAAGCTGCAAAAAGACTTGTCTCTTGAAGGTGATTGGCCAGCCGTAAAGGGAGTGGCACTTTTCGACTGAACCACATGCTCTCAGCCTAGTAAACTGCATGATTAAGCTTAGGCATAGTCTAATTAAGTTGTAAACATCACTTGTTTTGCTTTCCTTAAAGTTAAGAATGTAATTAGATTAGTCTTAAGTATGGTTTGTACATGGTTAGTCTTAACCGTGAAGATTAGGCTGATTTAATACCTTTCCTCCTTAGGAGGGTAAGGTTTAGGTGTGTGCTTGCTTAGGTGGGTACTAGCTAGGCTTGTAACTTAAGGCAAACACACGGCATTGCTGTTTTCATTGTGCTTTGAAATCAGATTACCCTTTGAGAGCATTTTGCTTTCGAATTCTCAAACATTTTACTTGTTTATCCTTAATTTGGTCGATTAAGGTGGTGATCAAGTAAGTCCTAATCTTTGATTAAGTGGTGTTTCTGTATCTTAATCCAAGTTTAGGGACCCTAAGCTTATGTTTGGTGGTGATTCTGTATCCAAACATTGAGTTTAGCTCTATCATTTTCATTGTTCTTCTACACGGGTTCAAGGCACTGAACTGAAATTCAGTTTGCTTAACCGTGATCTATTGCATCCTTGCTTTAGTTTTCCTTCTATCCTTCAAACATACATCAATAAGGAGAGGTAGCATCGGAGGGAATGACAAAAAATCTGAAAAGAGAAAGAAAACACTTACAAAGCAGGCGACCAATTAATCTGCTCAAGCATTGAAACATTAAGAATTGGAGCAACATTGTCCGAAGAGATTTAATGATTGGAGATTTTGCTTTGCTGGTTGAGATTTCATGCAATGCTTGGAGTATAAACAAGGTCTTCAGCTTAGGCCTTATTTGGGAACTTTCGTTAAGCATGTGGTGGGCATACGAATTACGTTTCACTTGTCATGATTAATTAATAGACTATCAATGCCTCATATTTTACTTAGCAAAACTAGGACTTGGCGTCGTATCGATTGTTCACGGCTCACTTGATCTGAGCAATTCCAACCCAGATGGGTGAGCAGCATCTGTAGCATGTTGGTTCTTCATCAACGCGCTGCCATCACAGGCTTTTATGGTCCCCATCTCTGCCTTCCCATTTTCGTTGCCACTACCGGAGGCCTCAAAGGCATCAGCACTAGAGGCGGATCCAAGGCCAAGTGAGGGGTCTCTATTGACAACCGTACCCCCCCCCAAAAAAAAATCTACTTAGCTAATTTAAAGGGATTGGTAGTTATATTGATAGACGCCCCTAAAAAAGGCCCAAAAACCTTTGGACACCTTGCTTGCAACCAACCGGCCCAATTGATGGACTAATAATAAATTTTATTTTTTAAATAAATATGTAGCTGTAATGGACCCAACTGGTGGCAACACAACACTTTAGCTCTCTGTCCTTTCATTCTCTGTTACTTTATATCTCGATATGGTTGACTCAGTCCCTCACTCCCTCCCACAGACCACAGTCCCATGACTTCCAACCTAACTCTTTCTCCGTGGAGATTCACCAGCGAGCAGCCCGTCACTCACGGTGTCGACGACCATGCTAACATAGGCACCCTGGGTCTACGACCCTGTCTCAGTGTCTCACGGCGTCCTCACTCTCAATTGCTTAGCCTCTCACCTCTCGATCTCATCTTAGTTAGAACTAAACGAAGCCAGCCCTGTCAGCCCGTTGTCGCCTGTCACCCACCCGTTAGGCTCACGTCGTTGCCCATCAATTGCCTCACTAGTCAGACGTATTTTGTTCTGTGAATTGCTTCTCAAATCTCAATTGCTTGCTTCTTTACGGAGATTGAAATTGCTTGGTTAAACTATTAATTTGTTATGTGCTCTTGCAATTGCTTAGTGGTATGCTATTGACTATTGTGCTTAGCAATGTCGGTAATTTCTCTTTCTATTTTCTCTAAGTTTACTTTAATCAACTATTCATATATGATCTAGATTTATTTGGTTAGTTTGCTTGATTTTTTTTGTTAAGACCATAATTTTTTTGGGGGGAGGGGTTCGCATCGATTTAATTGAGCTAGGATTCCTTTAACTCATGACAGAGAGTTTTTTTAAAACTATAAGGCACTAACATTCGCCCCCGACCACCCTGAATAAGCTCAAGCTCCGTAAAAGAAAAATAAAAAATAAAAACTCAAAGCAATAGATTCAAGTTTGAGAAACTTTTTAACTTTAATGTAATGTTTGGTTAGATGTAATCAACCTTGTAATGTAAACAAGTATGTAATTGTGTTTTCATTACTTTATTTAGTTGCATAAGAATATTACAACAAAAGAACTATCTTGTAATTATAATTACCACAAATTAAGTAATCATGATTACATTGCACAGGTGATTGTATTACATTACCATTACATTACATCCAATCAAACATTACATAAGTGTCAAATTTGAATGCAAATCAAAGTTATTTTGGTCTATCTTGAACCTGATCTAATCAGACATATATTGTTGATAAATGAATGTTTATTGATCCGTTGAAGTTGGAACTCGAAAGTGCTAAGACTAGACCCTGGAAACCAGATTTTGAGGAAAGAACAAAAAAGGAAATGCAATTTTGATAAGAGAGTGGCACACCCAAGGGTTGAATGGGGGAGATTAATCCATTGGTTTGATACGCAAATTAATTTTTATCCCACTATTTGGCTTGAATGGCGGGGATTATTTATTTTAAATAAAGACGCTACTGTTCTTGATCGAGGAAGAAATCTACACTAAAGTAGAAGAAAACAGAAACCAATGGTCATGTGATTATAGGCCTGTTCTTTTCGTGGGCAACTCCAAAATACCAACCTCAACCCACTTCAACCTATTTCAACCCACTTCAACCTATTTCAACCCACTCCCATTATTTTAACCGAGTTCAGTTTATCGCATAAAAAAAATTTAATCTATTTCAACTTACTTTAACCCACTTGAACCTACTTCAACCGACTTTAATCTATTTTCACCCTTTTACCGATCCTAATTTACCCACGAAAAGAACAGGCCCTATGACGAAGAGCAGGAGTCTAACTGGAAAACAACAATGACTACTTTAATGTTTTACGTCTTAAGTTAAGGGCGGGTCAACTCAATTCACAATCTGAAAGTTGCCCACAATATGAATTCTATACACCCCACCTTCACACCCCAAATGCACCAAATGGGGAGGGATAACCGATGAAGTTTTGATTTATTGATTTTTGGCTAAATCATTAGATCTTATATTCAATTGCCCCAGTCTTATTTATTACATTGCCTTCATAGCTTATTATTTGAACCACAAAGAGGACGTGGGAGAGGAAGCACACCAATCAGAAAGACCTACGAAATGAATGAAGCAACAAAATTTTAACTTTTTTTTTGGGGGGGGGGGGGGGGAGGAGCCCCACACATACAAATACACAAGGTTTGTTCAGTTCTATAAATGATGAGACTCTTGAAAACACAAAAGACAAAGACAGGTTCCAGTCTTTCCGACATTTAAGCTAGGACCACTTCTGAGTTTATCTCCTTATTACACAATTAACTACCCTAGAATTAGTTAATGCTGCCTTTTCGCAATACACTTAACCAGATCCAGGATCCGGCAATAGTCAAAGAAAAGTGAGGACTCTTTTCCCTCAAGTCCATCCCTACTTACCCTATTACTACCTGCTAGGTTGTTGCAGGGGCTTCCCCCAATCACCAAATCAAACCCACCAAATGTGCCAATCAGATGCTCCAGCCGATCACCTGTAAGCTGCTGAATGTCAGCGATATCTATCAAAGTTCCTTTCTGGTTCGTCTGCTCCCACCAGCTCCTCATAATGTTCCTATTCACCTCAGAGATCTCAACTGAGACGACAACCTTTAAAGGTATGCCAAGACGGTGAAGAGCAACTTCAGCCCCTCCTATGCCGGAGAAGAGTGAGAGCACCTTGATACCATTTAGGAACAAGTACTTCAGGACAGACAAGTGGTAGGCAACTGTGTCAACCTGAAATAAATAAAGAATGGTGAAGTGAAAGGCATCCTCAAATTAGAAACTGATGGGACAACACCAATCATACTCTCCTCCAGACCGACCAAAAATAAATAGGAAAAGGAGGTTGCTAAGGACCTAAGGTAACAAAGGCCCGGTCTGTTTGCCTTATTTCTTCATAAATTTCAGATGCATATTCATCCAATCTGGATTTATCCAGATCCTGTTATATAGAATTCAATATTCATTCATTTATTCAAGCATAAATTCATTCAGATTTATACAGATTTGAATTACATTTCAAATTCTCGATGGTAATCTTTCGGATGAACGAAGATGAGAAGATTAAACAAAGAGAACAGGCCCTAAATGTGGGATTTGAGGGGACTGGAACACAACCCGCCCCCCCGCCCCCCCCAAAAAAAAAGTCAAAAAGGAGAGAACTTAGAAAGGAAACAATGATACCTGGAACGAGTTACCAAGTGATTTGTACCTGTCCGTCCTGCTTATTCCACCTCCCCTCGTATGATTCCTTGGAAAACCCAAAAGCATCTCGACCTCATCAGGCTCAAGAGGAGCAACCTTATTTCTCCCAACCCAGACAAGATTCCATTTCCTACATTCATCAAGGACGTATTTTTGGACATGAAGAGGCGGATCACCATCCCACTGTTCAAGAGCCTTGCGGATCCTATCTGTTAGTTTTGCACTACCAATGGCAGTTTGCAAGCAGTTCAACTTCTTTCTTGTATCCCAATGAGGCCACCACTTCTTAGTCAAGGGTAAAGCCTCACTGATAGAGCGTGGAGGAATAGGAAGTAAGGGAGACCGATTTTCTATTGGAAGGTTGTGTATGTAACCTCTCTTCCTTGCAGCAGCACAAAAATATTTTGAATCAACAAACTCTGGCTCCACATCATATAAGAAACGAGAGATAGTGTCCCAGACTCCTTTTGGAGCTAGTGCCACATTTTCATAATAGAAGTATGGAGGACCACGGGCTGCCTCTGGAAGTGTCCTGTGAACAGGAGTAAAGGGCTCGGTGGGAACACCAAACCCTATCATAGGTTTAGGAAGGCGAATTTGCTCATCATCCTCAAAAAATGCCTTTGGCCTTTTCTTCTTAGACAACTGACACTCTAGTATCTTCCTCTTTGGTTTGACTGGTGGATCAACATAAGATGCATCTGACGCCCTTGATAGTTGAGCAGCACATAAGAAGTCAGCTATATCCCCTATTGAGGCATCCGGGCCTGAATGTCGAAAGGTTCAATCGATAAATCATAAATAGAAGCAATGGTTATAATGAAGGCTGTCAGGTAGAAACAGAAAAGGCTCACAACCAACAGAGAATAAAGAGTCCTGTTTAAAATTCACGACCGAAATCAAGTGTGCGATTGATTACAAAGATAAAAAGGTCAATGTCTTTTACAATGTCCACCAACAGTACCAGAATGCACATACCACATCTTTGCATTGCTATTGTTACTTCATCCTCCGGATAACCCATATCAGTCAAAAACAAGAATTTCTGATCCTTTTCTGATGAGGTAGACAGTTCCTGCAACATGAAAGTAAGTATGAGGTCCTAGCTATACAAATAACAAAAAATCAACAGGAGATATTATTACATGATAAATTATGTGCAAGCAAAAATGATCAACAAATAGTTCCCTCTCACTTCTAGAGCTTTGTTTTTTTAGCAAATTTCTAGAGAATTAAGAAGCAATTGATTCTGCAGTACACCCGACTTCATGGCAGATAGTTAACAATAATTTTAGAAAAATCACAAAAGCATAGTCATGGATTCTGAACAACCATGGACTATAGCCAGCATCAACTACGCAGCACAGTGGGAATGTCAGTCACCTCGATCCCATTACAGTTGTCTGAGTCAGAAAAATCCTCAGGAGTAATTTCATCGTAACCAGAGGACCAGAAATCAGAATCGTCATCATTCTTCAGATCAGATTCAGCATCTATATTCTGATCAAACAATTCCTCAGTTCTTTGAGCAAGGTCTCCATTTGCCTCAATCCCCAGAGGGTTTTCCACATTTTGTTCATCTGAGGGGGAGCTTTCCAAGGCCTAAAAAAGATGAAAACAGTATGTTATTGTTAACCAAAAGCAATTAACCCAATTAAGTGTCCAATTGCGAATAGCAAAGGTGACTTGAATATATACATGCTTCATTCTTCCCTATAGACCTCCACACACAATATCTTCCCAACCCCCCCCCCCTTTTTTTTAAACAATATCTTCCTTATCCTTAAGCAGGAACAATGAAGAATGAGAGCACAGACAACTTCTTGTCTATATTGATGAAAGGGAAAAAAGAAAGAAATTAGCATGCATTTTTCAAACCTTTTTTTCATTTTTGGGGGGGGGGGTTTACAAGAATTTCATTTACTATTCAAGTACTGGAATGCAAAATCACCTTTCTGAACAAAGGAAAGAGGTTAGCTTGATAATTAAACAAGCAAAAATAACTAAGCTAAGCAAGCCTGAACTGCATACCATTTGGCTTGTCAAATCTTGGGCATATATGCAAAGAAGCATGCAATTATACTGATTACGTGTATGGTTGAAAAAATATTTCCCAACCAATAGAAACACTAATTGATCCTTGAAAACTGAAGCTTGACAGTGTAATGGCCAATGGGACAAAAAAGGGGGGAATGTTTTTGACAAAAATAGTATAGGATGGGTACCCAAAAAGACACTGACATGAAAAGGCATAGAGTTTTCTTGAAACCCAAACAGAGTGTTCATAATCATAAGCCCGGTCACAAACTCACCGCATATGTAAGAAGAGCATTCAGAATTGAATCCATATTTCCTTCTTCTGCACAAATGGACAAAAAGTGTAAATTAAAAGGCTCATATAGCATTCTTCAATGCATCACAAAATGGGACCAGACTCGCCATTTTCTTCAATTGCTTTTGCAACCAAGTTTTCAGGAAAACCTGCCCCAACAAAATGGCGAAACAATGTCGAGGATGGCCCAGAAGAGGAGCTTGCCTTGCAAACAAAAGGAATTGAAGGTCAGTTGAAAGCAGATATGTTAACTAATAAGAACATGAAGAATCTTCAAGGGATGCCTTCTGTTTTTGGACAAACAAATAAAGGATTCTCATAAACCAGGAAGACTATTGGGCTTGATACTTCAAAGCAATCAAGTGATACAGAACTATTCACGACATATTATAGAATGACTTCCAGCATATTCCATTGCTTTACGAATAACAACCACCCAGTGCTTTGCGCTAAAAGTATTACTTGAGGAATGAAGAATGCTTGTGAGTTTCCCAAGCACGAGAAATCAAATATTACAATTTTTCATTAAACTGCAGATCTTCAGCACTTCATCGAAGCAGTGAATAACAAATAATGGATAGATAATTCGTGAACAGATAAGTGATCCCTTGTTTTTTTTATGAGTAATCACAAATTGTATTAAAAAGACACCACAGCGATGTCACTCAAGTAAAAAGGAAGGAAAGCGAGAAGAATTAGACAATGAAGAGCTGGGATCAGAGTCGGGACAGTCTCCAATAAATCTTTCAAGGTTTGAAATTGATTTGTCCAAGGGGATGAAGCATCCAACTTTTTAGAAAAGGGAGGTGACTCTCTATCCCTGTTGTCCTTGGAACCTGAAGCCTTTCTCAAAGAGCCGCCTGAAAGAGCGCAATTGGCAGATGTCATGATGCAACCTTAACCAGCCTTCCCCCGCACCAAGGGTTGAGACCTAACTCCCTCCCCCTTCTTCGACAGAGCCCCTGACTTGTCCACTTGCACTTCCTCTCCTAAGGCTGTTGCATAAATGTCCCAAGAGACTTCTATATTATTTCAAAGAGATTTCTATGGGGGCAAACAATGGTTTGAAACTGAGGAACAGACAGATTGTGGAACGATTTAAATGGCTTGAAGAATGTTTACCCGGGAAAACAAAAGTTAATGCACTGTAGTGTGCATCTTGATTAGAATGACAAATCATGTAAATTTCTTCTCATGAAAGATGTGCTATACACAGAGAATCAAAATGGAGCTCCACTCTTGTAAGAGTAGTACATAGAAGGTTATAAGTCTCAACGAGGCATTAGCAATTCCTCTTGAATGGTTAACAGACACCCATCTTTCCATAAAGTCTACCAATTATTGAATGAAATAGACAACTAAAATTTTCCAATATTAGGACAAAATTTCAATCCATTACAGTTCAATATTTACAGTATCTGAGATACGTGAAGCAAGGACCATATGATGCAGGACGCTCTAAGAGCAATTCCTGCAAAGGAAATAATTGATGTAAGATGCTCTAGGAGCAATTCCTACAGAGGGGAATAATGGATGTAGGACGCTATAAGAGCTTCCACACCAAGAAAATTCACACAAGGATTCTCAAATACTCAATATTTGAATTCATTCTAGTCTAACCCGCTAATACGTAACAAAGGAGTTTAAATATAGAAGAAACCTAAAACATTAAAGAAACAAATAGATACCATAATCAAAGAGATATTATCCACTAACTAAAAATGAAAAGATAATATTCCTAAAAGATAGCCCTATGAATAAAATATTTCACATATACAAATATTAAGACATATCAATATTTTCTTATTCCTTCTTTATCCGTCTCCTGCATCATTCTCCCCTGGTTGGAAAAAACTCGCCCTGGAGTTTTGTACAAGGGTAGAATGAAGAAAACCAAGCCAGATACCAATGTCACTTCTCTCTGCAAATTGGAAAACTGTAGTGCTTTCTGCTTCTCCAAGAAAAGTAGCAAGCCAATCAGTGTATGTAGCTACTTGCCAACTAGAAGTTCGCTAGGGATAAAGAAATCAACATGCTCACTTCTTAGTCTTGACAGTTCCACAAACTTAAGTTCTAGATACCGAAACCGAAAACCCCCAGAATCAGGCAATGGCTTGCATTCAGATGTGGCCTTTTGACATTCCTCAAATGTGGAAACATGTTTAGATTCAGCACGTTCCACAAATTCTATTAGATAAGGGTCGTTTGAACTTCTTTACCTTCCTTCTCCTTGCTGTGCATACTTTCATTTATAGATGAAATGATTTGTTGTAGTGGAATCCGGTGTGCATATATCTCCAATACCCTTTTACTCAGAGCCTGAGTAGTAGACGAGGGACTACCCATAGCTTGACTTCGAGAAATTATGGAAATAAGAAACTCCAACAAGAGGTCATCTGCTTCATTAAGAATACCCACGAGGATAGACTCTATATGTGCAAGCATTAAACAAGGATGTTCATCTTTGATTGATGCTAAAAGAATGTGGAAAATGTCCAGGACAAGAGCATCACATTCAAGATCTAACAACACCGCATAAGACTTAACTTTGCTCATGGACTCAAGTATGCGAAATCTCTTGTGGTATGACTTGTCAGCACTATCCAGGTAAAGCCTGAGAAGATGACACAATGACTCGAAAGGCTTTCTTCATCAGCTCATCTTCAAAAGAGGAATTCGGTGCTATAATACAAATGAGCTCAGAAAGGCAGAACGCAAGAGAAATGTGGGCATCAAGATCAATTTGATTTGTACGCACGTCCGAGATCAAAACTCCCTTCATAGGCACTAGCGCATCCTGTATGAATTTTGAAAGGTTCTGGTATACTTGAGCCAAAAGATTTTCAACTTTATCCAAAACCCAACAAGATCTTTGGAAGATGATGGGAGAGTTTGCAATTGGGCAACAACTTTTAAAGTTGACTTGGAAGTTCTTGCTCCAATAGCCAGGCAGGTTTGAGCATCATCATGACAACAAATCAGCAAGGCAAAGAACCTAGAACCCTAAACATTCCTTGATGATGATAGTAACAATAGCGGTAGCACGAGAATAGGAATGGCACGGACAGCAACAACAAGCAGCACAACAGCACTTCGAGTAGCAAAGAGTGCCACTGAACACCACCAAGCAATCTGATACTGTAGAATTCCGGCGAGCAGGGTGGCCGACGGCGGGGGTCCGGCAAGGACAAGAGGATTTTGGACCTCTCTGTTGAAGGCCGAAGACACAAACCCTTTCAATAACCGACAGGACAGTACTTCACAAATTCAGGTTTCGCGAACACTCGAACAAAGGACGAATTGAAGCCTTTTTTGGTGCAATTGATGGAGGGCTTTAGGGTAAAATGGATAGAATAGGGCAAGGATGAAGTCAATTTTGGGAGATCTAGGTGGGTCGAGCGCGAATCTGCGTTTCTAAGGTTTTTGAAATTCGCGAATTAGGGTTAGGGTTTCGCAAGTTGTTGAACAATCAATTGACCCAAGTTTTGATGCTATTCCCCCAAATGGATTTAGGGTTTTCGGCTGCAATTTAGTGGGTAATCAAGGGATAATATCAATTTCGGTGGATTGTGATGGCTGAAGGTCAGATGTGAGGGGTTAGGGTTGCAAAAATTAGGGATTTCACAGGTTAGGTTTGCAAATCGTGATTTTATGATTCCAGCAAGTAGGCGGCGGTGGTGGAGTTTTGGTGGTGGTCGGCCGGTGGTGGCGACCAACGGTTGATGGTCGGCGGTGAAGGTCGCCACTCGAAGGTGGTCGAGTCAACAGCCGGCAGTAAGGTGTTTTGGGTTTTATGGGTTGGGTCTGTTTTGCTAGGTTCGAAGACCGGCTGACTTGCAAAATAAAAGGGCAGGGATTAAAAATGAGAATTGGCAGCGACGTGAATCAAAACGCTCTGATACCAAATTGATGTAGAACGCTCTAAAAGTAATTTCTACAAAGGAAATAATTGATGTAAGACGCTCTAGGAGCAATTCCTACAAAGGAAATAATTGATGTAGGACGCTCTAAGAGCAATTCCCACACCGAGAAAATTCACGCAAGAATTCTCAAATACTCAATATTTCAATTCAATGTTCTTTAGACCTTGATAAGATGAATAAATTGTTTAAAACAAGCAACAAAATTCCAACGGAACTCAAACTACAAAGGCACAAGCCTCGAAAATCAAAGCCAATTCCATAGCAAGAGACCAAATGATCAGTACACTAACTGGCTTTCAGGATAAATGCAACATTTGAACCAACAAAACCAATCCCTAGAATGCAAATGCATGAACATTAAAAAAAAATTTGAAAAAATCATAAATATAACTCTAGCACAATATTAAGTACTTAAACAAGAATGCAGAAAAGCATCCGACAAGAGTGCATCAAAGTTCCAGTATCAAAACAGTGCTGTAAGCAATACAACACAACAATCACATTTGATCTTCAAATTAAATATGTGGCATGTATCTGTGAATGACTCCCCATGCACTTAAAAGACAATAATTCAACCAATCTCAATGGCCTATCGTCATTTTGCAAATGAATATTGGCACCCATTTCAAAAATCTCCCTGCATTGTTCAGGGAAACTGTTCTTCAAAACCATAGAATCAGAACCCCGACCTCGCTACCAAGGGATGAAACTAGTCCAGAATACAATGAATCCTTGATTACATTGCCCGAAAATTAAGAAGATCTGTCATTAACTCCAAGTATTCTTGTTTGTATGCCACATTCCAGCCAAAAAACAAAAAAAAAAAAAGAAGAAAAAGTCGGAATAAAGGAGAGTAGCATAAGCATAGTTCTAACAGCTAAAGAATAAAGGCAGTATTTCCAAATAGAAGCAGTAAACATACTGACCACAATACTAAACACGAGCTCCATGCCTTTTTTTTTTTTTTTTTGGGGGGGGGGGGAGAGTAGAGCTCCTGGCATATGTTGATAGAATGTTATAGTTTGCTAGGGAGGAAAACAGTACAAAAGCAGTTAGCACAATAAAAAATAAAAGGATTGGGAGAATCTTAACGATCTGCAGTGTCTTAGCACTCAGAAAGTAGCACACTTGCAATTTGCTTACACAACTCATGGTCTAAAATGAAATCCTAATCTTTCAAGGGGGCCTAAACAGCCATAGATAGTCAACAACAGTTCTTCCATAACAGTTCTTCCATCATTTAAAGGAACAACTTGTTAATGCATTTATGGCCTAGTACACATGAAACTAGAATCCTGTGAGGAGAATAAGTTTGATAAAGATAGACGAGATGGTAATTTTCTCGCTCAACCACCGAGAGGCCTTCATTTGCTTCACATACAGATATAGCTAAACTTTGATTACCGCAACACCTCATAAAACAACGTGGGGAAAAGACTGGATTTGTTGTCTCTTTCCAGAAACATCAATTCTAGAGGAGTAAACCCTAAAACATCCATCAACCGCAGAGAAAGATAAGCAGTGAACAAAATTCTCAAATATATATAACTCATAAATTGTTAACTTGCCATTATTACACTTGAGCAACTAGAAGATATATCACTCACTTCAGCTGCGCCAGCAAAAGCCCCTCCATTAGCTGCAGCCAAAGCTGAACTAGGATCAAAACTGTTTTCCTCTTTTTCTAGCTCATCATCACTGCTCCAGCTATAGTCACTTTCATCCCCACCCTACATATCATTAAGAACCAAATAGAACAAATCTATGTCAGAAAAAGAAGATATACACCACATATTGTTTGAATTCAGACTGAACATAAAATCTATTTGTTGAAAAATCATAAGGGAAGGTTACCATATTTTATGCAAAATATTTCAGTACATATCAATGCTCCAAGTGGCAGAAAGATATGTCAAAACAAGCTTCAAATGGAAACGCTTGCTGCGGTACTGTCACCATAGCAAAAAGACTTCAAAAAGGGCACGCTTTAAGCATGACATCCCTCTCAACATCCTTCAACTTAGACAACGAGCTCGTCCATCAAAAGACGAGAGTCCTGAGTCCAAGTTGCAGAATAAATGCCACTGCAAAAGTTTGACATTTAAATGTCAAATGGTGCTCTCACTCAATAAAATGGATGATTATGAAAGAAAGCAAATGCCACCTCACCCTTAAAATTTCCAAGCAAACAGCAAAGCAAATTCCTAAAGACAGGTTATCAATTTAGCAAAAGAATCAGGCCGACAAGGCTCTTTAAGAAGAAGCATCCCAGTCCCAAACAAAAAGACATTTCAAAGTAAAATAAATTGCCAATAAAGTAATTATTTTTAATTTAATTATATTTGTTCAACAAGAGAAAGACATTTTGAAGTAAAACAAACTGATTCAGCAACCAAAAACCAAAAAAAAAAAAAAAAAAAAAAAAAAAAAAAAAACACTCTTGAAGTCTTGAACATTCCCTTTTTTTGTTTTTTGGGCCAGCATTTATTTAGTAGAAAAATAAGACAAGGCATCTGATGATATATACATCAGTCTCATTTCACTCATTCAATGCCAACTCCCTCGGTAGAAGATTCAATTATAACCCATGTCCCTCCGAGCCATGTTTCACTCCCTTTCTTTGAATTTCATGGTAAGAGGTATTGCATGGACTTCTACTTGAGGATCAAGAAGCCAAGAATTAATCAAGGATTCCTCAACGGTACTACCAGCTCAAAAGAGATCAAGGAGGCGCTGGATTGTGCTAAGGAACTCAAGGGAATCAGCTCCAGTTCTGTCCAGCTTGTCCAGCACATTGCCTAAATTTCTAACCCTAATTGCCTAACCTTTGGGTGGGTTAGGGAACGTTTAAAGGCCCTAAGTTTAAGTTCATGAAGTTCTCTTTCTAATAAAACAAGTTTGAGGTCAATACGACTTCATTTGCCCCCTCAAAAGTCCCCCAAAGTCAAACTGTCCAAGCTGTTCAAATGAGACAATTTTTAGTGAGTTTAATTACTCCAACCTAAACCTCCTTTAGGCGCCTGCAATTTTGGCTTTTGGGATCCCCCATGAGTCAACTTTGAGGCCATCAAAAGAAATCAAGGCTAAATTAGGTGCAAAGGTGCAAAAGGAAGCAAAACCCAAAAGTTATACTGCACTGATCTAGCAGAGATCACCTTTCTTTCTACAGCCATATCTCTCCAATGGCTAGGGTTTTGCGGGTTCCGAGAGTAGTCATATGAAAGACGACATCCTAACCTTTCCAATGACTATTGTTGGAGCTATTTTGAGCAAGAATATTGGGAGATATTACTATTTAAAAATTATGGCCCATCAGTGAAAGCAACTTCTAGGTGTTATTATCAGCTGTTATACTAGTTTAATTGCCTCCCTTTTGCTTTTAAGTTGTTTTGCTTGGTTTTTCTCATATGTATCAGTAAGATTAAGGCTCCTATATATAACAGAGGCCTCTAGAATGTAACAAGCCAGCTTATGATTACGAATGAAAATTAGTTGAGTCTAACTCCATGGGAAGAGTCGATTCTCTGGTGATTTAACTTCCTCAGTATCGTATTTTTTGCTTGGCTTGGCTTGGCTTGGCTTGCCAAACTCGCGTCTTCTTAGGTATTCTCTCTTTCTAGGTGGTGTTTCAGTATCTTTGAAGAATTAAGAAGGAAGCCCAAGGGTGCCTTTGTCTGGTGCTCAAGCTGCATCAAAAAGAAGCTCTTGAACTATCCAATTTAGTCAATGTTTGTTTTACTCTTGTTTGGATGTAAATTAGTTCTTGTTCTTCTACACCCCCTTTCATTCCCTCTCTTCATCCTTTTGATTGATGTTAACCTTTAAAAATTCAAAGGATAGTCACTAAGCCTAGATTTGATTTAAAAGCCATTGTATATCTTTTTCTAAGTTTTGCACACAAACATATGCATCATTCGGTATCATACCCTAGGCTACTCTCCTTGACTTTGTTCTTGGTCAAAAAACATCCCTTTAAGATTACCCACAAGCCAACCGACAAAGAATTGAAATGTCATGTCTGTTGGAAGGGAGGAAAGAAGTTAGCCAAGTTGAATTATACACCTGACTCCCTTGAGTTGGAGATTCAACAATAGGGTCTCAACCCATGCTCCCTCATTCACAACAAGGAAGACGAAGTTGGGCGGCCTTTGTTCTCTAATGAATAATACCCTGAAGACAATGAGGTGGATTGCAACTCGCCCCCAAGATGTAATGAGTAAGAAGTTCAAAAAAGCGTTGGTAAGGCTGTCATGGTCTTAGAAAGTGATCTACACTTCTCAGACACTTTGCAAGAAGAATGCCCTCTCAACACGAACTGAAGACAATCTTTCTCAAGAACAGGAGTATGATGTATATAAACATCAAGCTCATTTCACTAATTCAACGTCAACTCCCTTGGAGGAAGATTCAATTAAACCCCATGGCCATCTGAGCCAAGTTTCACAGCCTTTCTTTGAATTTCATGATAAGAAGCATTACATGAGGTTCTATTTGAGGATTAAGAAGCCAAGCATTAGTGAAGGACTCCTCAAGGGAGCTACCAGCTCAAAAAAGATCAAGGAGGTGCTGGATTGTGCAGAGGAACCAAGGGAATCAATGCTCCAGTTTTGTCGAACTTAACCCTAATTTCCTAACCTTTGGGTGATTTAGAGGAGGTTTAAAGGGTCTAAGTTTAAGTTTAGCAAGCTATTTTTCCAATAAAGCAGGTTTGAGGTCAATGGGACTTCATTTGCCCATCAAAAGGCCACCCAAAGTCAAACTGTCACTAGTTGTTCAAATGAGGCAATTTTCAACCCAATATTGTGAGTTTAATTACTCCAACCTAAACCTTATTTAACATCCTGTAATTTTGGTTTTTGAGATCCCCAATGGGTTAACCTCAAGGGCGTCAAATCAAGGCTAAATTAAGGCTAAATTAGGTGTAAAGGTCTAAAAAAGAATCAAAATCCAAAAGTCGTACTGCATTGTTCCTGTGTTTAAAAAAGCGCACCCCTAGGCTCACAAAAGGCCGAAGCCCACCCTTTTGCACCTTAGAATGGGTCAGGCTCAGCCCGTTCTTAAAGCCCGTGCTTTTTTGGGCTTCAGACCGAGGCGCAAAGCCCAGGAAGCCCACACTTTATAGATCATAACAGACCATTTAGGGGGGAAAAAAGAAAAAAAACCTTTAAGGCGCCTCGACCCTTCTTTTTCTTTGTGGACGCCTTTCAATCAAGCTGCCACTGGAGGTAAACAAAGTAGTCAAAGCATACTACTACTACTGAACTTGAGTTTGGAGCTGGAAACGCTAACCCTGGAGACAGCTATCTAGTAACTGCTTTGTTCTCCTATCTTCTTTCAGACTTCTTTGTTCATCCTCTTCCTCCTCCTCCGTTAATCGATAGCCATGGAAGGTTTTTCTTTGTTCCCTTTTTTTTGGGGGGCTTCAAGGAGGTCGAAAATTGTGCCTCCTACTATGCTACAATGGTACCAAACCATTGCTTTTTTTACTTTTTTTTGCTTCTTAATCTTTCTCCTTTTCTTTCTATCTCTCTCGAACTCTCTCTCTCCCTATTCCTGGCAGGCTGGCAGCATGTGTTATGTTTTTGGGGTTCAATTTATAGAATCCAATTGAGATGTGTTTAATGCTTCAATTGTATTCTGTCATGTTAATTGATTCTCTTTTTTTTTGGTGGTGGTTGATGAAAATTACTTATTGATACCATTATCGAATAAATATGGCTTTGGAATGATTTTCAAGCATTTTTTTTTTAAAGTGCGCCTCGCGTCTAAAAAGCCTGCGCCTATGCCTCGAAGCCCACGCCCGGGCCCCATGAGCCTTTGCACTTTTTTGAGTCCCGGGCTTTTTCAATCTGAGTATTGTTCCAATGGGATCACCCCTCTT
This sequence comes from Carnegiea gigantea, assembly GCA_029747015.1. NCBI lineage: Eukaryota > Viridiplantae > Streptophyta > Magnoliopsida > Caryophyllales > Cactaceae > Carnegiea > Carnegiea gigantea. The sequence continues at coordinate 298,486 of JAKOGI010000136.1, read as the reverse complement.
TCTTCGGTCATAATCATATCTCCCTAATGGCTAGGGTTATGGGGCTACAAGAGTAGTCATTCGAAAGATGACATCCTAATCTTTCTGATGACCATTGTTGGAGCTATTTTGAGCAACTATTTTAGGATATATCATTGTTTGAAAATTGTGGCCCGTGAGTGAAAGCAACAACTAAGTGTCATTATCACCGTTTGCACTAGTTTTGCATTATTGTCTCCTCTTCTACTTTTAGGTTGCTTTGCTTAGTTTTTCCTCATATGTCTCAGCTAAATTAACGCTCCTATATAACGGAGGGCTTTAAGATGTAAAAGGACAACCTATGATTATGAATGAAAATTAATTGAGTTTAACTCAATGGCAAGAGTGGATTCTCTAGTGATTTAAATTCCCAAATGCTATATCTTTGTCTTGTCTTGCCAAAATGGTGCCCTTTTAGGTCTTCTTTTTCATTTTAAGTGGTGTTTTAGTATCTTTGAAGGATTAGGAAGGAAGTTGAAAGGTGACTTTGTGTGGTGCTCAAGTTGTATCATAAAGAAGCTCCTGAATTATCCAATTTAGCTAGTGCTTGTCTTACTCTTGTTTTGGCCTAGATTAGTTCTTGTTCTTCGCCATCTCCTTCTATTTCGTTTCTTCATCCTTTTATTTGATATTGACCCTTAAAAACTCAAGGGATTCCGCCAAAATGCATTCACTAAGCATAGATTAGATTTAAAAGCCCTTGTATATCTTTTTCTATGTTTAGCACACAAAGATAAACATCATTATCAAATTGTTATCGTATCATTTTTCTACATTTGTTCCCCATCCCCCCCCCCCACATTGTAAATGACCACAAAGAACCACAACATATGGTTTGACATTATTCTCTTCAGTTTAATTTCTCTATATTACTCCACTTTTTTTTTATTAGTCCACATATTACCAAAAGTTTCTCCAAATCTCTCTCTCTCTCTCTCTCTCTCTCTCTCTCTCTCTCTATACATATACATACATACATCTATCTTAGTTTAAAAAAGCGCGCCTCCTAGGCGCACTTAGGCGTGAGGCAAGCACCATGGCGCCTCACAATAGGTGAGGCGAGGCGAGGCGAGGCGAGGCGAATTCTTTAAGCGAGCCAAGGCACGCGCCTCATGTGCGCCTGAGGCCAGGCGCAAGGCGAGCCGCTTTTGCGCCTCAGGGAAATCAGCCACCGCGGAGGGAGAGAAGAGAGCACCCCCTCATGAAAGCATACAATTTTCTTCAAATTGACACTTACCTTAGCCATATAACTCCATTTCGAGCTGAAGCCCCCAACCAATTGCATTAACTTGCTTCGAAATCAGCCCTAATTCTCATAACCCTAATTTTTGCAAACCCTAATTTTTGGGAACTCTAATTTCTCTTTGATTTGAGGCTTGTACCCTGACTTAATACAGACAAATCAGGTCGACCTGCCACTCCGAAGCTTTTCCGGCAGTCGATCTTCACCGGTCACCGTTGATATGCTCCGGCGAGTACTCCTCCCAGCCGTTGAGTATAAGCCTTCGAAAATGTTGATGGGCTGCTCATTACTGTTTCTCTGTCTACTTTATGTGGTTTTATGACAATTAAAGGTGTGCTGCCTTTTCTCTTTTTTATTTTTTGTGGGGTGTCTTTTATTAGGTCAGCGAGTAGTACTTTTGAGCAGCCTTTGAACAGCACCATGTGTATATCATTCGCAAACTTGTCAATCAAGACTAGATAAATTTTCAAAATTTTTCTTAGTTTTCAGCACTTTGATTTTTTATTTAAGTGAATTTTTAACGTATTGTTTATCGTATTCTATGTAGTTTTTCCACCATTTTAGACTTTGTAACAGTTTTATCGCGATGTAATCATTGCAATAATTCAAGTATATAATTTATTTGGGCATAAATATATTTTCGAAAAATTTTTAGTATTTTTTTAGAAAAATGCGCCTCACATCCATGAGGCGCGCGCCTTCGCCTCGCGCCTCACGCCCCGGGACCCTTTGCGCTTCAGTGCGCCTCGCGCTTTTTAAAACTAAGATATATATATATATATATATATATATATATATATATATATTACTCCAAATTTCACATTCTAGGTTCTATTTTGAATATCTCATTTACCAACATAATAACACTTTTTTTGTTATGGTAACATTATGTATTTAATATCATTCACATCAAATATCTACACCTATTTATCAACGGAAAAAATATACAGTTTTTGAAATTATTTAGTTGTTCATATACTACACGGTATATACACAAGGCACATTATGACCAATGGTTTTACAAAACAAAGATAGAAAGACCAAAAAATGAGATGCTCATGATTTGTCCCGTTCATATGCAAATTGTCATCATCCAGGGACTCAAATTTCCCCAACTAAAGATGGATTTTAGCAACATCCACCAATAAAGTCTCCTTATCCCCCCCCCCCAAAAAAAAAAAAACCCTTATTGACAAAGGATATAAAGCATAAATAGACTAACTAGCAGTAAGGGTATAACTTTAAAAATAAAATAACAGTCAACTATAATGTATATTCTAAACTTTTGCACGTCATAGATTGGGATCTCAAATTACCAACTTCATTTGACCACATTTGAGATAGCAGACATTAATACATCCAGATTTCAGATGCCCCACCTTTGTTACTTAAAGACATGTCTAAAAATTTCTATAGATTCAAAAGAAAAATGAAACAAAACAAGGGAAATTCAACTGAAGGTACAAGCCTTCAATATAGCCTACTCCAAAGCATATGTCTGTCCCGTAATTAGACAAATCAACATTTCATAAATCTAACCCCTAATATTTGATAAATCACATCAATGGTCAATGAAAAAGAAAGACATAGGCCTGTTCGTCCAAATTGCTAATAGAATAATCTACGAGCGTGTTTAAAATTAGTTGTTTTAGTAATGATTAGTTATTTTATTAGCCGTTAGCGGTTTTAGTAGCGATCAGCTGTGACCCACTAGTAGCTAGTGGTTAGCTGTTTAACTAGCGATTTAAAATAAATGCGTTTGGTAAATGTAATTATTGAAATAGTAGATTTATGTAAAATGACTAAAACATGCATAATAAATAAAGGTTTTTAGTAAATAAAAAGGAGGATTTGGTAATTTACGATGCAACTACTAGGTAGATGTTCTGAAAAGCTACTTGCATGAGCTTTTGAAAAATACTACATAAACCTCTAACCACTACCTCATGCACTACTTTACCGAACACTTTTAAGTAATAGTTCATAACATTTTGGTCACTACAAACCACTTACCTCTACTTCAATCTCTATTACCAAACACAGCCTAACACATATCTTAGTTTCACAAAATTTTCTCAATAAATAGCTTTCTCCCTGTTTACCATTGCAAAATCAGAGGACAAAAACTAAAGATATTAAAAGCAAAACCCAGAATGCAGTAGTGCTGCAGCCTATTATATTCAAATAATGTAACTATGCAAGGCATAATCTTTATATGGATCTCTCATTTTCTTTCATGTCATCTCTTCAACAAGGAAAAAAAGGAGGGTTAATACCTGCAATTTGGCATTCTAAAATCTAAATAAACCATGGATATTAAAATTACCTGACTTATATAATCTGGACAAATGTGGGATTTTGTTAAATTACACTGAGGAGCCAACTCCACATCAAAACCCAAATGCAAACCCAAGAATCCCGCCTAGGAGGCATGTAGGAAGTTTTATGTAGCAGCATTACCACCTGAACTAAACTGCAAAATCACGTACCAGAATTCCAGAGAGCCTAGAGGAATCAACTGTAAATCTATATATTATATTCCAAGGAAAGAGAAAACTAGTTCTTCTATCCCAATGAATCAACTACCAGATGCCCAGGTTATCAGGTGCAATGTCAACCAAAATTTTCTGGTATAAATACATATAGTGTGCACAAACTATAAAGCCCTCTCACTTTCGACCTATCTCACTTTGGCGCTCAAAATCCTGGCATTTCCATTATGCACCAGAATTCTAGCCTCAGAAGGCCATTAGTATTTAACAGCGGCACATCAGTCACTTTGTGAAATGAAATCGAATGTAAAACAAAGTCATGGAACACGGTAATGAAAATTCAAGCCAAATTTAGAATATCAGTCCAAAAAAGAACCAAGTTCGTTTTTTATTAACCTCAATTCAAATAATTCAACCTGAAATCCAGTAGTGCATGCATGATAAGAATTAACCCTTCGAAAAATCGTAATTCCAACAATAAACCCAAAAAAAATTTAATCAATTCTCGCCATGTCGGACCCCGAAATTGATGCAAAACGAGGAAGACAACAAGAAGGGAGAGAAGGAGAGCTCAAGTAGCAGGTCAATTCGAACAGGATCAGTTTTTTTTTTAAAAAAAAAAAACCCCCTCAATAATTGACGCGCAAAACAAAACCCCAGTTCAATGTGCAGCCCAAAATTTCAAAATCAACAAATCCTCAACGTTTTGGACCACAGAGTTGAAGCTAAACAAGCGGAACTTTAGGAAAGAAGGGAAAAAGACATCAAGTTGTACCTCTCCGGAGCACAAGGAGCTTTAAAATGGCCGATTCCGGCGACGAGAAGCTTCCGCTGAGAAGTTTTTCAGTTTGAGGAGAAAGAAAGAAAGAGAAAGAGAGACTAAGCCCAGCCAGCAACGGCCGGCACTCGACAGCCGGCGGCTGCGGCCTCCGGATGCGGTTGCGTTGGATGAATTTTATCTGGGCCACCTACCAGACGATGGTAGGTGCTCGATCAGTGAGGGTCTGAGGAGGGCAAGATCTTACGCTACAAATTATTTTTGGTCCCGTGCGATTGCTGTTACTATGGTTTTAAATATTCAAGTCTTTGACCAACTGGTATGATCTTTAATTTTAAAAATATTTCTCGCTAATGATTAAGATATTATAATTAAAATTATTATTTATATATCAGTATTAAAATATAAAATGATAAAATTTATAGTTATCCAAAAACTTGTGTCTCTATTGTATATAATCATGTACGGAAGTAATTAGAGTAATTTCATTGTTTAGTGTTTAAACTATTTATTATCTTTACTTTTAGATGTTAGTCTTCTTACACCACAAGTTTAAGTAGGTTAACCTAATAGCACATATATATATATATATATATATATATATATACACACACACACACACACACACACACATACATATTATATATGTATACACACACACACACATATATATATATATATACACACACATGTGTATGTATGTATGTATATATATACACACACACACGAGCATATATATATATATATATACACACACACACACACACACATACATATTATATATGTATATATACACACACACACACACACACATATATATATACACACACACATGTGTATATATGTATATATATACACACGCACACGCGTACGCGCGCATACACACACATATATATATATATATATATTAAACAAAATAAAGTTTTCTAATCTTTTGACACATATAATTTCAAAAAATTTTAATATAATTAATCGTTTTATTAATAGTTTTAAAATAAATAATATATTTTTTAATGCCATAGTTTATTAATTAACATCTAACAAAATATTTTGCCTATAATTATATGTCAAATCTCTATTAAAAGATCTCAAAAATATTTTGAATAATATCATTAGATTCAGTATACCGCATACTATCAAGAAAGAATGCCAATATTAAGGTAGTAATTATGAAGAAGAATATTCAGATTATTCTATTTAACACATGTAAAATATTACTCATAATATTATTCCATTAGTGGCATAATATCATCTGATTAAGTTTCAATGAGCCATTACCGGTATAATATATAATCGAGTTACAATGGGTTCTTGCATACTCAAGGAAGAACAATAAATTATGGCAAACGTATAACGCTATGGAATATCTAATAAATAAGGTGTAGTATTCCAATTATGTGGATGTTATCATCATGAAAGAAGAAAGTGCAATATTAGGGAGAATATTAGTATTAAAGTAATAATTATAAAAAAGAATATTCATGTTATTATTTGAATTGTGTTTTTGCATACCATTGACCAAGGAACCCTAGATGGAGAATGGTGAGAATAGTAATAAGGGGAACGAAACACCCAACTCCACGGAGGACCCGATCAACTAGTTCGATTAACGAAGATGTCGGTCAACTAGTTCGATCGATGAAAAAAGTGAAAGGATATGCAATTGGGACATCTAGAGACTTTGGTTCAATGGACAATGACGAGAAGGAGGACCTAGACACCAATCTATCTCATGTTCCGGAATCATTGGCTAAGGAGAACAGTTGAGGCATGCCACAAACTAGGGCTTCTTACAGTGTGATGTCTAGCAAAATAACCCGATTTTAAATCTACCATCACGAGAGAACCTGATCTGGAAAGACAATGTCCTCTATGCAAGTTTGTATGACGACGAACCATAGGAAAAAGATGACCCCACCTACCCTATTATCCTCTTAACGGCATAAGAGAAACGTATGTTGTGTCGCCCTTGGAGAGATGCTCTAATCACTAAGATGTTCAATAAAGGTATCAGATTTATGCAACTAAAAAAATCCTATAGGCAAAGTGGGCATTAAGGGGTGATTTTTCTCTCATCGATATTGGCTACGATTACTACATGACTAGATTCACAAACCCGAAGGACTATGAACATGTCCTCACCAAGGGACTCTACATGCCTTTAGATAATTATGTGGCTATCCGTGAAAGGGAACAGAACTTTGTTCCTGAAGAAGACACCACTACCAAATTAACATGGGATCGTATACCTCGCCTACGGGTGGAATACTTCAACAAATACTTCCTAATGGAGAAGATTACAAGAAAATTGGAAAGGTGATTTGATGACACCACGACCAATGTGGAGTGAGGAAAATATACTCGCATGAGTGTTGTCATGGATCTAACTAAGCCTCTCCTTTCGAAATGCGGGCTAAATGGAAAGATAAGGCATATCTAGTGTGAAGGACTTCGAATGATTGGTTTCCAATGTAGGAAACAAGGTTATAAAGATGACACTTGTCCCACGAAACAAATGAGTTCGGACGCCGATGAACAACAGGATGCAACAGGAGTGCCCCATAGAGAATTGCCAACAAAGGAGAAAGCCATGTATGATAGTTGGATGTTACCCAAAAGACAGGCACAGTGGCATTCAAATCGAGCTGGGAATGCTGCAGATTGAGGAAACTCGGTAGCTTATCCGGCTCAAATAAGGAATCCGAACTCAATGGAGAACTTGAGAGAAGATAGTGGGGTCACTATTAGTTTAGAACATGTGGATATGGAAGATTTGGGTCAAGATATACGGGGATCAAGATTTAATATTCTTTCCAACTTGAACTTCAATCTTGAGGCCAATGTAGTAGGTGAGTTCGCTTTGGAGGGACGTGATAAGGAGAGCACGGAGGGTTCCAATGCTGACAAAGAAAACTTTTATGGCCCTGACATTAGATTGGGATGGCCTAATATACACATGCCTCCTCCAGTAAACCCGGGGAACTCATATGTTGGCCCAGCTCGGTCCCAGGCCCATCCAAGACACCCAAGACCGCTACGGAGAGAGGCACATGAGGATCACAACATTAGGTCTCAACACCAGGCCCATGGGTTATTGACAAATGATAGACCACACAAACCGACATGCCCTCACTATTAAAACAAGCCCTGCTAAACCCAAACCAGGACCACATTGCTAGTGTGCGCTAAGATCCTTCAAAATGCCCAATCTTGAGAACCCTCAATACTTTTACTAATAGGAGTCCAACCGCCACAACCCGCACGCTTGGAATATAAGGGCCAAGGCAGAGAATGGGCATGATGATGGAAGGGCATCCTCCAGACCCATAGGAAGATCCAAACTTGGATAAGTGAGAATCTAGTGTTTGTGTCAATGGTCATAGGGTGATTGGTGTGTTGGGCCTGTTAAACCACCAGTGCATGAAGGTCGATTTAGATAATTCCAACCTTGACCCAAGAAGCAATGAGGAAGTCAAGAACGCATCGATTAATGATGCAACCCAGTAGTGTATTATCATGGATCAGCCCATTCCAACAACTGTCCCAATCCAGAATGGGAAACTAAGCAACTCGTGCGATCCATTGGTGTGGAATGTGCATGGGGCGGGCAGTAAGGAGTTCTTCAACAATCTTAAAGAGTTCATTGTTTTGTTTAAACTTGCTATTATAACTTTGTTAGAAATGCACATTAGTGTGTACGAGGGCTCATGAAGTTTGTCAAAAAATCGGCTACGAAAGGTGGTATCGAGCTAAAGCCAATGGATTCCGGGGGGATTTGGATCCCATGGAATGAAAATGCTGCCCACCTCTTACTAATGCACTAGCATGATCAATTTGTTACTATGGAAGTGAAAGAGAGGGGTTCGAAGGCAAGGTTGTTCTATGTGGTATATGCCAGCCCATAACTCCAATCTCATGAAACTTTATGGCAAGAACTATCTAGGTTTGCGGGTGGTACCTCTATAACTTGGTTGTTAGTTGGAGATTTTAACGAAACAAAGAGCATGGAGGAACGAGATCATGGTGGGGATGATATGTGATGTCGATATACTAATTTCAAGAATTTTATTGAGAATAATGCCCAATTGACTTGGTTTATCATGGTTCACATTTCACTTGGACGAGAGGTAAATCATGGCAACGCAACGGAGGTTAAGGCTTGATCGAGCGCCATGCAACAGTCACTGGCGCTTAAGATTTTAGGAAAGGGTTGTTAAACACCTAACACACGGCCATTCTGATCATTGCCTGCTACTTGTAGGGACAAGGGGATTCTCCCCAATGCAACTAAATTCCAGACCTTTCGCTTCTTGGTAACATGGTTTGAGCATGCTAACTTTGAAGACTTCTTGCATCAACACTGCTAGGCCTTTAGATCCTATGTTGAAACACTTGGTGATAAAACTAACTCAATGGAACACGGAGGTTTTTCAACAACCTGTTTAGATGCAAAAGGAAGATCAGGGCACGGTTGTCAGGAGTTTAATTGAAGCTGGCTGCGAGTGATAATGGGCACCTCATTAGACTTGAGGGTAAACTCGGGGAAGAGTTAAATGTTGTCCTTAACCAAATTAGAACTTTGTAGTTTTAGAAGTCGAAAATGGAAGCTATCCGGGATAGTGACCGCAACACGAGATACTTCCATTTCAGCACAATCATCAGATAGAAATACAACCGCATTGAAACCCTCATCTATGAGAATAATAATTAGACTAGTAACCAAGACAAGGTGGAACACCACATTGTGGGATTTTTTGGCAACTCTATACGGATACCACTTGGTCCCCTTTGCGAAGGCCTACTTAGGGATCACTTCCCAAAAATTCATGCTAATCAAATTGTTGAGCTTTCCAAGCCATTTATGACCAAAGAGGTATTTGATGCTCTCAAGTCCATGGCGCAACTTAAGGCCATGGGTCCAAAGCTTCCATGCTTTCTTCTTCCAAAAATATTAGGCACTGGTTGGCAATAAAGTATGTGATTTGGTGCTAGGTGTCCTGCATAGAGGGGAAATTCCAGAGGGCCTTAATGTGAGCTACCTTACCCTCATTCTGAAGGTGGAGAACCCACAACTTATTACTCAATCCAGGCCAATTTTCCTATGCAATTTAACTTACAAAATCATCATCAAAGCAATTGTGCATTGACTTAAGCACATTCTTACCATATTGATTTCCCCAACGCAAGCCAACTTCATCCCGGGGTGGCAAATTAATGATAATGTGGTAACCATGCAAGAAGTCCTTCATTATATGAAGTTGAAAGAGGAAAGAAAGGGAACATGGTCATCAAAATAGATTTAAAAAAGGCTTACAATAAATTAAAGTGGAGCTTTGTCCGTGAAACTTTGATTGACATGGGCATTCCCGATTGCATGATGAAGGTTGTAATGAATTGCATGACCTCATGTATAATGGAGTTCTTTGGAATGGTGAACTCATAGAGAAATTCTTCCTGTCACAAGGGGTTAGACAAGGTGATCTCCTCTGCCCATATTTGTTTGTGGCGTGCATGGAGAGACTGGCGCATCTCATTGAGGAGACCATCTCCCTTCGACAGTGGGCTCTCATTACGATTGGACGAACTGGGCCAACACTTGCTAGCCTTATTTTTGCCGACGATTTATGTAATAGTCCAACCCTAAATCATATTTATTTATTTAATTAAGTTGTGTTATTAATTTTTTGCATTTAATTATCCCATTTCATCATCCTGGTTGAGAGAATTCAATTTTGGGCCCCATTTTGCAATTCGAGTTTCATTTACCGAAACATTTCGGAAAAATTGATAGTAGGCCTCGATAATTATGATTTAAAAGATTACATTATTTTTCATGACATCACATTTAATTTCGAGTTTCGAAAAAAAAATTAAATTGATTGCACCCAGTTTGATATTTTTTTCCCGAACCTGAGCTCATTTAAGCCCAATTTCGGCCCAACAGGTTCCTAACCCATTTGCTTATCTAATTACCATCATTAAGCCTTAATTATCATTAGCAAAAACTGATTTTTTTGTGCTTAATTCTCAGCCAAGTATATTGGAGTGGTTTTCATCCAAGTAAACACCATATCACAAAATATCAAGCTTTGCTTCTTCTTCTCCCTCCTCCTCCTACCCCATGGCTAACCCTCCCTACCACCACTGTTCTGGTGGCTGCCGCCACCTCCAGCCACCAGCCGGCCACCTCATCAACCACCATCCACCACCCAAACACCTCCCACATCAAGCAACACCTCCATCTCTTCCTTTGATCACTAAGCAAGGTAAAAGTCTAGCCTAATCAAATTTCATTTTGGATTTTTATGTTGGATTTGATTATGGATCATTTATCTTGATATAAATAAGAGTTATTTTGATGTTTTAATGGTTGGATTATGCTTGAAAGTAAGTGATGTTTGAAGTTGTTCATGATCATGCAAGTTTAGGTGGTGATGATAGATTTTGATTGTTTTAAGTGAGATTTTGTGATCTTTGGTATTGGTAATGAATATCAAGATGTTTATGCTGATTTATATAAGTTAGAGAGTGATTTTAATGGATGGCTATGTCAAGAAAAGCTTGCAAATAAGTGTTGTTATGCTATAAATAGACCCAAAACAGGGGTGACTTTGGGAATAAACTGGTATTTCGGGGGACATGGGAAAACTATGATTTTTGGTGTGAATATAACTCAATGCGTTAGCTTTCAATGGACTCTAAAATTACTTAATTCTGAGTAGTGTAGACAAAGTTATGGCCAATTTACTGAAGACTGCGCAGAATACATCGAACCTGGGAGCAATCTGAACAGGGAATTTTATGAAACAAATTAGTATTGATTGAATCATTAAAAAATTGTGCTTTTTGGTATGTGGATATATCAATGAGTTATCTTTCATATGCCTTTTGAATCATCTTAATCCGAGTTCTGTGGAAAACGTTATGGACGTTTTGCTACGACTGCGCAAATTGGACCGAAGTTGTGCACGGTTGTGTTCTAGCCCAATTTTAGGGATCTTACTATGTGAATCATATTTTGTGTCCTCAATAAAAGTTTTATAGGACTTCCTAAGCTTTACATATTCGGATTTTATATCTCAATTGGAGGTCGGGAGTGAAAGATATGCATTTTCTAATGCAGATCATCAAATGATAACATGAGTGAATATAGAAATCGTGACATTCGGAAATATTTTCAGAAGTTTCTGTATAATTATGGGTATTGCAAGAAAATTACAAATTTACTGAGTTCAACAAGTTTGATTATGTATAGAATCTTACTTGGATTGAAAACTGAGTTAAATAAGTATGAAAATGAAATTTGGAAAGTGAGCAGAGTAATAACTCAAAATCAGTATCCATTGGACTAAGTTAGGGTGTTATATGAGCTTTTATGAACCTCACAGCACCCCTTGTGGCATTAAACCATTTGTCATCCATTTCAGAGGCATTAACCATTCTATTATCCATTTCAGAAGCATCACACTTTCCACTATCCATTTCAGAAATATCAGAAACCCATATTTCATTTATATCAATTAAAATCTTTTTATTAGCAGGTCAATCATTCCAATTGGTCTATTTTGTATCAGTTTGTTGTATTTTAAGTTCAATAACCCTAACTGATTTATTTTTCAGATCATCTTGGTTTAACTTGCCTTATATTGAATCATTGGAATTGTAGAAGCATTTTAATGAATCAATTTCTATTAAAGTTATAAATTATGTCAATGAACATGGTTTACTAACTATATTTATCTATAATTACATTTCTTAAACAGAAATGGGGCCTAGTCTATCATTTTCCATTGTGCATATGTATTACCAAGTGAAATTGCATTTTAAAGACTTCAGGTACGTCAATTGCCTGTATCTTTAAAAATCAGAGTGTATTTATCAACGTTATCATGTTTTGGTAAGTACATCAATGAATCAGTTTATACAGTGATTTATCAGTTAACTAGTGACATCATCAGTTATCATCTATAGGGCATTCGCCCTTCAGTTACCCGTGCGGCTTCAGCCCAGGTCCCCGATCGGCTTGACAGGTGTACACCTATCCATAGATCATAACAGTATCAAGGGGTTCACTATCAGAGAATAATTAGCAATGCAGTTTTATATTCATCTCATTCCCTGTTTTAACCTTAAATGAATTGCAAAGCGGGCCCAATCAGTGTTTCAATGATCAGTTTGCCATTCAGGAATGCATGTACTGAGCTTTGGCTCACAGTTCGAAATATTTTTCATGTTTCATTTTAGGCAAATCCTCAGAGAATCATCTTCATGCTAGTAAACCAGCAGAAGAGAATAAGTTGAGCAAGGGAATCTGGATGGATCAACACTGATACAGTGTATGCATATTTTTAGAGCTGTATATTGAAATCTTCAGTGGATGGAGATGCAGATTACATGGTGAATTGTTTTTACTATAGTGGAAAAACCTTATGTTGGTTAACAGTTGATTATATATGGATTGATCATGTGTATATGTGTATGATTGAAGCTATGCTTAACGGTGTTATTTATAGCACTCATGTTTCAAGCCTTGTCCTTTTGGATGGTGGTAATGCCCCTATCATTGGGTTGTCCAGATTATAATTAAGGAATTTATTAAGGAAAATACAAGCAGTGAAACATGTTTAATTTGGGGGCGTTACAATTTAGCCCTTTTTGTAGAAGTAGATGTGGATCAAGCCCAAGTTGGTAAAGAATGTTTAGAAAGATTTTGTGAGGCATCGGGCGAAGGCATTAGCCTCATGAAATCTCGAGTTCATTTCTCAGCGAATGCAAACCGCCTTCTGGCTGACGTAGTGTGTGTTATGCTTGGTCTCAAGGCCACGGATGACTTGGGCCGATACCTTGGAGTCCGGGCAGTCTATGGTCAAGTTTGTTGAGCCTAGTTTCAATATGATGTGGACCAGGTGAATAAACGTCTGGAGGGCTGGAAGACAAGATGTCCATCCCTTGCAGGTCGAGCCATGCTAGCCCAAGCCACCATTTCTGCTATTCCAGCATATGTAATGCAAACAACCTGGTTACCGAGGTCTATTTGCGATGAGGTCAATAAGAAGATACTTAGGTTTCCATGGGGGGCACATCCTCTGAGCAAAAGATCCATCTAATTAATTGGGAAACTGTAACCAATTGCAAGGTAAATGATGGCTTGGGCATTAGAACTATGAGGCAATTCAATTCGGTTTTCTTGACAAAGCTAGGTTGGAGGGCCTCAATAAGACAAATTCCATATGGGCTCGAATGTTGTTTCATAAATATTATAAAGGAAGACATAAGTTGGAAGGAATGCAAAACAGAGCAAATGCCTCTAATGCATGGAAAGGTATCATGGAAAATGTAGCGGTCCTTCACAAAGGGATGCACAAAGCGGTAACTAATGGGGAAACAACCAAATTTTGGTTTGATTGTTAGGAGGGACCAAACCCAACTGATTGACCTTGTAGTCCAGGCAATTCCATATGACATCTTATCTTGGTCAGTTTAGGATGCCAAGAGGGGTTGGAAATGGACGCAGTTTAAAGAGTTCTTCTCGGACAATGTGGTGATGAGGATTGAATCCTTTGAACTATCAACAACAAGTGACTCGGACCGACTTTTCTGGGGTGTTACTAACTTGGGGTGCTTCGCTATTATGTCTGCGTGTTAGAATGTATAAGGTTTTGATGATAACAAATCCAAGTGTTGTAGTAGTTGTTGTTGTTCCAAACAGGCTTTACCAACAGGGCCTTACTGCTGTTTTTCAATATATTAAAACTGCTTGACTAATGGTTTATCAAGAACAGGTACTAAAGTCAGCGATGTAAGAACAACCATGAGGAACAGGCTCTGTAAGGTGTTTGAAACATGTCCTGTGAAGTGTTTGAAGCATAGGATATAAGTGCAGCCGTGAGGAACAGGTTCTGTGAAGTGTTTGCAGCAGATTCGTCTCTCTACAAGATGACTAGTGGTTACAACAAGATGTCTTGATTTAATTTGGTTTTATATTTTTAGACTCTTGTTAATATGCCAATCAGAAACTCTTAACTTACCACTTACTTGAAACGGTTTTGTTTTCTTTTGGTAAATATTTCGGATCACCCTTCAGAACAATCCTGGAAACAGGGTGATCAGGGTGTTTCCAGAATAAGCTGCGAAAAACTGTTTTGCACGATTTTTATCTTTTGGATTTTGAGCAGCTTCTTCAAAGATTTGCAAGAAAGATTTTTTATGGAGTATCTTACCCCTTATCCTAAAAAACGATTATTAAAATCTAAGGGGATTTGCAAAATCTTTTTGAATAAAAAGAATATCCAATTTTTGGCAAGTGGATAAGGTTGTTGAGAAAAACATGGGCTAGTTGCTGAGAATCACCGCCTTATGCACACAGGTTTAGGAAGTGTTTCCAGCTCATGTTTCCTCATCCCTTGTGGCTAAAGAATTCTATATTCTTTAGGGATTTTAGTTTTCCAAAAATTTGAGGAATTGTTTTTCCAAGCACTATATAAAGTCGCTTCTTAGAACGTTAGAAGCATCGGTTTTCAAAAAGAAAAATTCAGTGTTCATGAGCTTAAAAGTTTGAAAAGAAAACCGTGTCTAGTGAGTGAGTTATTTGAGCTTTCAAAGTTGGCATACTGGGATTTCATTGTACCCTATATTAGCTTAGTTGAGAAGCATTGTAATAGGGTGTTTTTTTTTTTCTTTATACTCTTCTTTCACAAAAGTGAGTTGAGTGTGTGTCCAAATCAAGGGGATTTTGGACATGGGGTAACCTGTCTTAGGGAAGACGGTTACGTGGGTTGCAATTTGTAACAAGGTGTGTTACTATTGTAACGTGATTAGCCCGTTTAGTGAAGTGTTTAAATCCTACACGAGGTAAGTCGTGGTTTTTAACCTCAGTTGGGCTAGAGGTGTTTTCCACGTAAAAATCATGTGTCCATTATTTCCGCATTCAATTTTGTTGGATTTTCGCTTCTGCTTATCTCAGGAACAACATGTGCGAACAGGGCCTAAGACTGTTTGCCAGCAACTTGCGAAAATCAGACACCACAATTCACCCCCCTCTTGTGGTTGTGTACTCTTTAAATCAACAAGTGGTATCAGAGCAGGTTCTCCTTTGAAAGGCTAACACCTTGAGAGATCTTTGAAGATGAGTACCCCACAAGGCATGCTTGAAGGTCAATCCATAACTCGACTACCATACTTTAATGGTCAATATTATAGTTGGTGGAAGAACCGAACGGAAAACTACATTCAAGCTGAGGATTACGAGTTATAGATGCTTATCAAGAGTGGACCACTCATTCCCACAAAAGTGATCGAAGATTGAAGCAAAGTTCACAAAAAGCCTGAAGAGTTCAATTCCGAAGATTTCAAGATGATGGAAAAGAATGCAAAGGCCAAAAAACTCTTGTATTTTGGCCTTGGTCCTGATGAATATACTCGCACATCTGAATGTGAGTTGGCCAAGGAGATCTGGGATGCTTTGCGAATAGCTCACGAAGGGACCAATCAGGTAAAGCAATCCCGGATTGAATTGCTTATGAGAAAATATGAGCTGTTTGAGATGGGTGATCGTGAAAGTGTGATGGATATGTACACTCGCTTTACTCACACAACGCATGAGTTGAAATCCCTGGGAAAATCCTTCACCACCGAAGAATTGATGAGGAAAATCCTAAGAATTTTACCTCATTCTTGGGAAGCGAAAGTCACGGCCATCCAAGAAGCTAAGGACATGAACAAGATCACCCTAGATGAGCTGATTGGCAACCTCCAAACGTATAAACTTAGGAAAAATTCTCAACAGAAAGATGAGACAAAGAGAGATCGAGGTCTTGCACTAAAGGCCTTAGAAGATTATTCTGATTCTGATGAGGAGGAGATTGCCATGATCACTCAAAAGTTCAAGAAGTTCTTCAAGAAAATCAAAGAAAATAGTAAAAGGAAGGACTTTAGCAAGGCCAGGAACACCTCTCGGGAATAGTTCTCCGGGTGTTTCAAGTGTGGCAAACTGGACCACATTGTGAGAAACTGCCCACTGCACAAGGAAGAACAAGAACCCGAACACCCTAGAAAACAGGGGAGAAAACAGGGTGCAAGCAGCTCAGCGAAAAGGTTCTCAAAAGCTATGCTCGCGGCCTGGGGAGACTCAAGCAAGGATGAGGAAGGGTCTGAAGCTGGGGAAGCTGATGTAGCACTCATGGCAAGAAATGACACTGATTCAGATGATGGATCAACAGATAGTCTAACTCAACTCAAGAACAAGGTACGTGGTCTAAATAAATCAACTCTTGAGGAATTAGTGTACACTATAATGGATATATGTGCTGAATTAAAAAGGGATGTTCGAGATCTAGAACTTGAAAATGAAACCCTTAAATTAGAAAAACTTGAAGTTGACAAAGAAACTCTTGCCTTGCATGAAAACATCAATGTGCTTAAAGAAACTCTACTCATGAAAGAAGAGACTTGTTCCACTAAATTGACTGAGCTGGAAAAAGAATCCCTTGACTTAAAAGGTAAGGTCGAGTCCTTGCTTGTAGAAAATAAAAACTTGCTTGAGAAAATGAAACAAATGGAATCAGACCTTGCCACAAACAAGCTCTGGAACAGGTCCTCACAAGCACTTGAATGGTTAAACACCCATCATAGTCGAAATAGAAGAGGACTAGTTTTGTGCCTAAGATGACCTACCCAGTGAATAGAAAATATGTAGGATTATCTGAGAATATTGTATGTTATCACTGTGGTAAAACGGGTCATTACCGATATGCTTGTCCTATAAGAAAGTATGCCATTGAAAGGAACACAGTTCATGTAAAACAAATATGGGTTAGGAAAGATAAGATTTGTACGTCTAAAGGAATGGGACCCAAGTGGATCTGGGTTCCCAAAACTAACCCTTGATTTGTTTTGCAGGCTGAAGTGAGAGAGAACAACCCAGCAAACAGTGCAGGGAACAGTCTAGGGAATAGGTAGCTGTGGTATGTTGACAATGGGTGTTCGAGGCATATGACTAGTGAAAGATCCAATTTTCTCTCACTTACAGCTTCAGAAGGTGGGAGTGTGGCATTTGAAAACGGCAAATCCGGGACAATTGTCGGCATAGGTAAGATAGGTGAGTCACTCTCCCATTCAATTGACAATGTTTATTTTGTGGATGGATTAAAACACAACTTGCTAAGTGTGTCCCAACTGTGCGACAGAGACAACCTAGTAGTGTTCTCACCAACACGTTGCTTGGTTGTGAATATGAACACAGGAGATGTTGTGTTGAGGGGGAAGCGACACAAGAATGTTTATAAAGTGTGTATCTCCACTCTTCCCCAAAATAATTTGGCTTATTTGAGTGCCCTAAATGATGATGTTATGCTTTGGCACAAAAGGCTAAGTCATGCAAGCCACTCACTTTTGAACAAACTTGTAACTAAAGACTTAGTGGTAGGCTTACCTTCCATCAAATTCAATGATGATAAGGTATGTGATGCATGTGCCAAAGGCAAACAAGTCAAAAATTCATTTAAATCTAAAAGGTGTGTAAGCACTACTCGACCTCTTGAATTGATACATATGGATATATGTGGTCCAATGAGGATCATGAGCAGAGGTGGTAAGAGGTATGTGCTTGTGATAGTGGATGACTACTCTCGTTTCACTTGGACCCTGTTTTTGGCTTCTAAAGATGAAACTTTTAAAAAATTTCTTGCTTTCATTAAAAAGACTGAAAAGAGGGTAGGACACTCTTTGGTATGCCTAAGGTCTGACCATGGTACAGAATTTGAAAATTCAAGCTTTATTGATTATTGTAATGAGCATGGTGTTGATCATAATTTTTCAGCTCCAAGAACACCCCAACAGAACGGGTGGTAGAACGCAAAAATCGCACTCTAGAGGACATGACTAGAACAATGCTTGTTGCTAGTGGTCTTCCTAGAAACTTTTGGGCTGAAGCTTTGAATACATCATGTTACATTATAAATAGATGCATGATTAGACCTATTCTTAACAAAACTCCTTATGAACTTTTCAAGGGAAGAAAACCTAATATTATGCATTTGAGAGTTTTTGGTTGTAAATGTTTTGTGCATAATAATGGAAAGGATGCCTTAGGAAAATTTGATCCAAGGAGTGATGAAGCAATATTCCTTGGTTACTCCTCGCATAGTAAGGCATACAAAGTGTTTAATAAGAGAACCTTGTGTGTTGAGGAAAGTATGCATGTGCTTTTTGATGAAACTAACTCTCTAAGCGAGAATGATGCACAGGAAGAAGACTTCGAACTAGGTCTTATTAGAAAAGACGTGTTGCTTCAAGGTGAACAAGGTAAGGGTCAATCGGAGGGAGCAAGGTCTGAAGCTGTTCTTCAGGAAGGTAAGCAAGGTGTGAACCAAACAGGGGGAAACAGGGTGGAACCCTGTTTGGGACAACACCAGCCGAATCCTTCAGGGATAAATCTAGGAACAAGCTCCCAAACAGGCTCGAGAACAGGTTCTGAACCTGTTTCACCGAGTATTCCAGCTAGGATGGAGAGCGAGTCTGTGAACCCACTTTCACCACGATCATGGAAATACCAAAGTTCACATCCTCTTGATCAAATTTTGTCTGATATTAATGCAGGAGTTCAAACTAGATCTAGACTCAAAAATTTCTGTGCTTTCTATGCTTTTCTCTCAAAAATTGAGCCTAAGAATATTAATGAAGCCCTTGCAGATTCAGATTGGGTCACAGCCATGCAAGAAGAACTCCATCAGTTCGAAAGGAACAAGGTATGGCACCTTGTGCCACGGCCAGAGGATAGAACAATCATTGGAACCAAGTGGGTGTTCCGTAACAAGCTGGATGAGTGCGAACAGTCACTAGGAACAAGGTCCGACTGGTGGTTCAAGGCTACAACCAAGAAGAGGGAATTGATTATGAAGAAACCTTTGCACCTGTTGCAAGGATGGAGGCTATTCGAATCTTGATAGCATTTGCAGCCCATATGGAGATCAAGTTGTATCAAATGGATGTCAAAAGTGCATTTCTAAATGGATACCTCAAAGAAGAAGTGTATGTCAAACAACCCCCTGGTTTTGAAAGTAATGAATTTCCTAACCATGTTTTCAAACTTGACAAAGCACTTTATGGTTTAAAACAAGCCCCTAGAGCTTGGTATGAGCGGTTGTCAAGCTTTTTATTAGAAAATGGTTTTACAAGAGGCAAGGTAGACAATACCTTGTTTCTAAAATCTAAGGGGGAACATTTGTTGATTGTCTAAGTATATGTCGATGACATCATATTTGGTGCAACTCATCATGATTTGTGCAATGAATTTTCAAAAATGATGAGGAGTGAGTTTGAAATGAGCATGATGGGTGAGCTTAATTTCTTTCTAGGCTTGCAAATCAAGCAAACTTCAAATGGCACCATGATCCATCAACAAAAATATATCAAGGAGTTACTTAAGTGTTTTGGGATGGAGTCGACCAAGCCTACTGATACTCCTATCTCTCCCTCAACCAGGTTGGTAATGGATGATGGTAGTCCCTCAGTTGAGGAGAAATCCTATAGGGGCATGATAAGGTCACTCCTATACCTAACGGCTAGTAGACCTGACATTGTCTTCAGTGTAGGTCTATGTGCACGTTTTCAGTCTAACCCTAAAGAAACTCATCTTAAGGCTGTAAAAAGGATTTTAAGATACTTAAAACATACACCTGATCTAGCCTTATGGTATCCTAGAGGTTGCAACTTTGATCTTGTTGGGTATGCTGATGCTGATTATACAGGTTTCTTGGTTGATAGAAAAAGCACCTCAGGTATGGCTCACTTTCTTGGACCTTGTTTGGTATCTTGGGCAACCAAAAAACAACTCTCTGTTGCCTTGTTCACAGCAGAAGCTGAGTATGTGGCAGCTGTATCTTGTTGTGCTCAGTTATTATGGATAAGACAACAACTCAAGGACTTTTGTGTTGACATAGGATGCATTCCTATTTATTGTGACAATACAAGTGCAATTAACATTGCCAAAAATCCATGTCAACACAAAAGAACAAAACATATTGACATTCGTCATCATTTTCTAAGAGACAATGTTGAAAAGGAGTGATCTCAATGAATTTTTGTGCCACTGAAAATCAAATTGCTGATATATTCACAAAAGCATTGGGTAGAGAACAATTTGAAAGGAATAGACTCGAACTAGGCTTAATTAGAACAACCTGACCAACCTGTTCTCTCTCCCTGTTTGCAAAATTTAAAAGTTACGGGCAGAACATGTTAAATTTTTTGTTTGCAATCAACTTCTGTGCTATGTTTAGCATATGTGAGGTTTGTAACTTGCTGACACTCGTTGAGATCTAATGAGATTGCCCTTATTGTCCCATGTTACCGAGTAAGTAACCTCAAGAACAAGCACCAGAAATAGGTACGCCTCTTGTTTGTCAAATATGTGCAACAAATTGAAAATTGCTAATCTCTTCCCGAGGTGTGCGCGGCCTAAATAAATGCAAAAGCCCGTTGTAAAACGGGCAAAATCTTTTAAAGATTTCGCATGTCTTTCTCTCTCTTTAAAGCTCTCTTGCTCAATATCTCACCTCCACCGAAACTTTCTTGCTCTGAAACTCTGTTCAAGAAACCCTAATCTCTCTCCTTCCTCTGAAAAATGGCGTCTCCCATTAGCTCCGAGAGCTCCTCGACCTTGACTCAGGGCAACCAGACACAGGGCACAGCCTTGCAAACAGCCACAGCCCTGTTTGCGCCTACACAATTTCTGACGGCCCTCATGGAAGGTAAAACTACTGTACCTTCTCGACCCATTGTCTATAAACCTTTTGGGTTTTTGAAAAGCATCGACCTTAGAATAGTGAATCTGAAATTGGAAGATATCCCTTACAAATTTGGGTGGGAATTGATTTTGTTTGGAGAAACGGGGGCATGTAACCTAAGAACCTGTTGGGACATCTGAAAGAGAAATTGGGCCTTTAGATGAAATCTTTCTGTTCGATCATGGACTAGATGACATCAGTTCGCTTAGGCTGTTTCCAGAGCAGGAAACAGGGCCAGAAACAGGGCCTGAGGTTTTTAGGGATGACCTAGGGGAGGATTTGTCAAAAGAAGAAGGGGGAAGTAGTGGTCAAATGGAGGAGTCTCCTGTAAAGCCTGAACAAGCCACACCGGTGCCACCAACCGGTGAGAAACGTAAACGATACAAAATTGTGGCTAGGCGTACTAAAATGCCAAGAACACGACCACCATCAAGGTCTAAAAGCGGCCAGACTGAAGAACTCTCAAAAAGTGAAACCCCTGTCAAACCAAAACCACAAATCTCCTCTTCGGCCAAACCCACAACCAGGCCAACTCAAAAATCAGCCCGAATTGCCTTCCACTCCACACCTCGTCCTGCCAAACAGTCATCCCCTGTTGTTGAGAAAATTGATTCCTCCTCTGAGCCTTTATCAGATAGCGACACTGAGAACACCACCTTCAAACAGGGCACTCCCGTGTTCTCAGAGTCCTCAGAGGATAAGCCTCTGCCTGCACCAACATCGACCTCTGCTTTACTCTCCAAACCATCACCCCTTAAAACTCCCAAGAGAAAAGCCTCTCTCAAACACGCCTCCACCCAAGACCCTCCTACTGAGCCTCAACCTAAAAGAGCCAAGAAGTCTACCCCGTCCGCAATCTCAGCCAAACTGACCCAACTGCTTCAGAGACGGGTAGTCAGGGGCAAAATTATCAAGGTAAAATATTTTGAGGAACAGGGCCTGGGGGTGTTTCTGTACAAGCTGCGTGCACAGGGGTGGTATTACAAACACCCAGCTGGGGTGTTCTGTAGCTGAGTTGGCATGCACTGTCACTGAGGGAGTGGTGACAAGTATTGTTAATGGGCAACAGCTTCGCTTTGATGCGAAGATATTAGGGAAAATTCTGGGGATTCCCTCCACGGGCTTTCATATCTATGTGAGAGAAGACAAGACTATTCTAGGGACAGCCAGGCTGCTGGAGCTCTCCCAGAAATTTAGCCAGCAACCAAGCCTGTAAACACCCAAGTCAGTAAAGAAAGGGGACATGACATCGCTCCATCAATTGATATTTTGGTTTATTATCAAGAATGTCATTCCTCGGGCCAGGGTGGCAATCTTGCTGATGCCATGGATCAGTGTTTGATGGATATGATGGACAGGGAAGAGCAAATCAACCTTCCCACCATCATGATTCGATATATTGCAAGAATTGCAAACACCTCCAGGGAACATGACCTGGGGTACGGCTTCTTCTTGACTAGTGTGTTTGAGCACTTTGGGGTGACTCTGCAGAAGAAGGTGGGTGCTCAGTTCATTGATGAGATTGGGAGTAACACCCTTATGGGGTGTGGATACACTTTGGTTGAGGGGTCTGCCTCAGAACAGGGGACCAGAACCCCCCGTCCTCCTGTTCCTGGCAGTTCCTCAGTCAAGCTTGAGGCTGCTTTGGAAGAAAACTCTCGACTCAGTGCTGAGCTTACTGCTGTAAAGGCTGCCCTGGACGAGGAAAAAGCTCTAAACGCCAAACGCCATGAAGATCTCCTCGCCCTTCTCTCTTCCCTCTCAGCAAAATTTTCCCCTCCTGCTCTTTGATCAGCCCCCATCTGTTGTTCTCATAGCCTGTTCTCACTTCTCTTGGTTATCCTCTCTTACTAGTTTGTACTTTCTGTTGCACTCGTTTGGTGAATGACAGGTTATCTTGTTTTTTGATTGGCTTCATCTTGCTTTCTTTCTGTTGTGAATTGCTTGTGTGTGACTAGGATGGCCAATCTCATTACCATACCAACACACTTGAGTGTATCGCCTGTTGACTTCCCTCTATTACCCAAGTGGTGGTGATAGTAAACACCCTATGTTTGACTGTTCGCCCCTACTTTTTAATGATGCCAAAAGGGGGAAGACAGGTTGACCAATATTATTTTAGTTTTGCCATGGACGAGTTAAATTTCTTACACTTCTTCGATACTAACTGCTTCATGTGAATTGTCGGTCCTATAAATAATTGGCACTAATCACTTCAATTGTCCTTAAAAGTCAATATGGTCACTTGGTTTGTCATCATTAAAAAGGGGAAATTTGTTAGAATGTATAAGGTTTTGATGATAACAAATCCAAGTGTTGTAGTAGTTGTTGTTGTTCCAAACAGGCTTTACCAACAGGGACTTACTGCTGTTTTTCAATATATTAAAACTGCTTGACTAATGGTTTATCAAGAACAGGTACTCAAGTCAGCGATGTAAGAACAACCATGAGGAACAGGCTCTGTAAGGTGTTTGAAACATGTCCTGTGAAGTGTTTGAAGCATAGGATATAAGTGCAGCCGTGAGGAACAGGTTCTGTGAAGTGTTTGCAGCAGATTCGTCTCTCTACAAGATGACTAGTGGTTACAACAAGATGTCTTGATTTAATTTGGTTTTATATTTTTAGAATCTTGTTAATATGCCAATCAGAAACTCTTAACTTACGACTTACTTGAAACGGTTTTGTTTTCTTTTGGTAAATATTTCGGATCACCCGTTAGAACAATCCTGGAAACAGGGTGATCAGGGTGTTTCCAGAATAAACTGCGAAAAACTGTTTTGCACGATTTTTATCTTTTGGATTTTGAGCAGCTTCTTCAAAGATTTGCAAGAAAGATTTTTTATGGAGTATCTTACTCCTTATCCTAAAAAACGATTATTAAAATCTAAGGGGATTTGCAAATCTTTTTGAATAAAAAGAATATCCAATTTTTGGCAAGTGGATAAGGTTGTTGAGAAAAACATGGGCTAGTTGCTGAGAATCACCGCCTTATGCACACAGTTTAGGAAGTGTTTCCAGCTCATGTTTCCTCATCCCTTGTGGCTAAAGAATTCTATATTCTTTAGGGATTTTAGTTTCCAAAAATTTGAGGAATTGTTTTTCCAAGCACTATATAAAGTCGCTTCTTAGAACCTTAGAAGCATCGGTTTTCAAAAAGAAAAATTCAGTGTTCATGAGCTTAAAAGTTTGAAAAGAAAACCGTGTCTAGTGAGTGAGTTATTTGAGCTTTCAAAGTTGGCATACTAGGATTTCATTATACCCTATATTAGCTTAGTTGAGAAGCATTGTAATTGGGTGTTTTTTTTTTTTTTTCTTTATACTCTTCTTTCACAAAAGTGAGTTGAGTGTGTGTCCAAATCAAGGGGATTTTGGACGTGGGGTAACCTGTCTTAGGGAAGACGGTTACGTGGGTTGCAATTTGTAACAAGGTGTGTTACTATTGTAACGTGATTAGCCGTTTAGTGAAGTGTTTAAATCCTACACGAGGTAGGTCGTGGTTTTTCACCTCAGTTGGGCTAGAGGTGTTTTCCACGTAAAAATCTTGTGTCCATTATTTCCGCACTCAATTTTGTTGGATTTTCGCTTCTACTTATCTCAGGAATAACCTGTGCGAACAGGGCCTAAGACTATTTGCCAGTAACTTACGAGAATCGGACACCACAATTCACCCCCCTCTTGTGGTTGTGTACTCTTTAAATCAACACTGCGTTAAAACTCATAAGGCACGAATAAGATCTCAGCTTTAAAAACACATGGCGGCGTCTTTGGAGATCAAAGTCCCTCAACGAATTAGAATACTTTTATGCATTGTAATGCATGATGGGCTTCTTTATAATGCTAATAGGTATAAGAGAGGATTGACTTCGGACCCGGGATGTGAGACTGAGAGATGTGGAGCAAGGTTGGAGGACACGGAATACATACTTCGGTCATGCCTACAGGCTCGGTTAATATGGAATCCTTTTTTGGCGCAAGGGACTGGAGCAAACATTTCAATGATGAATTTGGCCTTTGGATTCGGTACCGTATCAATGATAAATCGAATGATCCAAACTGGCCCACCAAATTTGTTACCATAATTTGGTACGTATGGAAGTAGAGAAATGGAAGATCCTTTGATCGGAGGGATGAAATTCCCAATAGGCACGACGACGGCCTTCTTGCTCAACCGATTTAAAGAAATCATCAGAGCACATTGGGACCAAGAAGGTAGCGATGCTAATGAGGGCCAGAGAAAGAACCAAATCCTCGTTAAATGGATTAGACCAACCATGGATTGGATCATGTTGAATACTAATGGGGTTGCAGAAGGAAACCCTAGTGTTGCGAGAGGCGGTGGTTTCTTTAGAGGAGCTAGAGGAGAATCGCTAGGGGGATATGCGGAACACATAGGAATTTATATGTCAGTTAAAGCCGAGCTCAAGGCAATCTTACGAGGTCTGCGAATAGCTAAGGGATGGGGTATCTAGAAACTCTGTGTTTAACTGGACTCTCTAGTGGTGGTAGGCCTCATCCAATGGAAGTACTAAGTCCCTATGGAACATTATTCACTAATCTAGTAGCGCAAGAATCTACTCTCCTACCCGGGTGGCAGGTTCGTATCGCTCATTGTTTTAGACAAGCTAATAACGTTGTGGACAAGTTAGCTAATACGAGGGTGCATCTAAATTCTCAGTTGGTGTACCTTGCTGCCTTTCCAGATGGAGATAGAAGTCTCTTGGCTATGGACATTGTAGGTCTAACGCCCCCAAATTGCTAATTACTTGATTCATAGATAACCGCAATAGAAGACTTAATGATGGAAGGCGCTACCGTTGTTCTGGGACAAGGCTCACTAAAATCATTCAATCTTGCAACTCATGTTCATAATATCTATTAAACTGAAACACTCCAAGACCAAAGTCCATAATAGTTCAACTTCAATACAATCAATTTAATCATACCATGTGCTAACTCGCATTCTACACTACATAAGTGTATTAAATATAGACCTAACTTGACCCTCACGTCGATCCCAACATTCATGCTATGCTGAATTCACTGTGAGCATCTGATGACTTCCAAAATAGCTTGCTAAATGGAGAAACGTGTGATACTTCATCACCTAAAATGGAAAACATGAAAACAATTCGAAAATATGAGCAAAAACTCAGTACATGCATTCCTGTATTGTAAAATGAGCATAGAAACACTGTTGATGGGTACCCGTCTTTGCAATTCATTTAGTTCGGCAATAACAATGAAAATGAAAGTAATATGAAACTGAATTGCTCATTATTATCTGGATGTGAACCGCTTGCACTGATATGATCTATACATAGGTGTACACCTGCCAATCTGATCAAGAGTTGGCCTGAAGCCGCGCGGGTAAATGATGGGCTGACGCCCTATAGATGATAACTGATGGGGTCACAAGTTAAATGGCAAATCACTGTATAAACTGATTCATTGATAAACTCATTAAGAGTTGTAACTTGATAAACATGTCCTGCTTTCTGAAGATATAGGCAATGGACGTACCTTGAGTCTTTAAAAATGTCATCTGACTTGATAAAAGTCAGCTGTTTCATAAATATCATCTGACTTGATAAATATGTTCTGACTTGATAGCCCGTATGCATAATAGGGAATGATAACTAGACCTCGACTTTGTTTCATAAATGTCATTGTAGGTATGTGTAGTCAGTAAATGATCCTTGCTCACATAATTGAGTGAGTAAAAGTATATGTAATATAAATTGAGTAATTAAATGGTATACATAACTTGGGTATTTTAATATAACTTCAAAACTGAATTGATGAAAGTAATTAAAGCCGATATAAAGTAAATGAAAGTAAAATAGACCACAATGAGCTAAATGAGATTACAAAGGAAAAGGCCTTGATGGTGACAAATGGGAGAGTGGTTTTGGCCTTTTCTGAAATAGGTTGCTGATACAGGTTTAAGGCTCATTGATATATAGCTTGGTTCAAGATAACAGTGAGTACTCTAGATTGCCTTGATAAATACATTTAATACATTCTAAATTGAGCAAGTAATAGAGGTTTGACGCTAAGAGAGATATATCATGGTTCAAAATAGCATAAACTGCAATAATTTGATCTGATAAATATGGCTTCTGAGTCAAAAGTTCTCCCCACTTCCAATATTTCATTCATAAATCCATTAGATATAGAATTCCATCTCAATGAGTCATTGAACTCAATAGAAGCTATTAAGCTCACTAAACTTGGAATTTTCTTTGTAAAATCCATAATTGATTCAAAGCTCATAAACAAGCTCCCAAATTGTATACTTGTCTTCTTCTTTCCCATTAATCAAGCTAAAAGCTCCATGAAAGTCCATGAATATTCATTTTCTTCTTAAATGACCATACTTAGGCCAAAATACACAAAATAAGTGCATGATCAATCTCACTCAATCTTTATTATTGCTCTTTACATAATTACTCAAAATGCTTCCAAAAATCATCAAACTCAAAATACTCAACCAAAATTCATGAAATCTTATATAAAATTCGAAAATAATATGGACAATCTACAGCATAATTTTCAGAATTTTTCTCCAAGTATACGCTGCACAGAAATTGCAATAATAGTCAAATTTGCACCAAAGCAGGTCAGTTCACTTCAAAAATTCACAATTTTCACCCTTGACCTCAAATGGAGACCTAAGACCTCAAATGGAAACCTAAAACCCCAATATTAAAAGATTACGAAGTCCCGAAAAACTTTCATTTACAACACAAAACATGATTCCCACAATAAGGTTCCCAAAATGGGGCTAAAATACAAGTGTGTCCGTTTTGGTCCATTCTGCACAGTTTTGGTACAACGACCATAACTTTTTCCACAGACCTCGGATTAAAGAAATTCAAAAGCCATTTGAAATCTAACACACTGAACTATCAATCCATCAAAAATCATAATTTTTCCCTAGCCGATCATTACCAGATTAATCTCGAAAGTCTTTCCTGTTTTTCTGAATTTTCCAGCCTTCA
Organism: Carnegiea gigantea; assembly: GCA_029747015.1. Classification (NCBI taxonomy): domain Eukaryota; kingdom Viridiplantae; phylum Streptophyta; class Magnoliopsida; order Caryophyllales; family Cactaceae; genus Carnegiea; species Carnegiea gigantea. Next base: position 270,170 of record JAKOGI010000136.1, on the reverse strand, counting down.
CTGTTTTAGCTTTTCCCTCTCTTTTCACACAAATCCTCAACTTAAGCCATTCCTTAAAAGCATGTAAATAAGCTTTGGCTCATTCCAACATCATACAAAACCACCACACTCAATCATAATCATTAATAATGCTAAGGGTCACCAAATCAAATACAAATCAATCTCTAAACATGGTTTTAATTTAAACTTGCATGAACATGATCACCCCTAAACCCTAGCATGATTTAAGCTCAACTCTACCATGATCAACACCAAAATAACTCTTATTTCTTGTTAAAACATCATGATCAATGATCACAAACATCAAAATAAGAATCAAAACTAAAACAAAAATCAAAACCAACATGATCAAGTTCAAGATTACTCACTTTGATTCTTAGTAACTAGAGGTGTATGTGATGTGAGGTGTGAAGGATGGTTGGTGGTGGTTGTGGTGGAGGCTGGTGGCTGTCTTGGTGGAGGAGATGGTGGCTACACCTGCTGTGGGGGGAAGGAGGGCTGCCGTGGGTTGATGGAGAGAGAAGAGAAGGAGATGTGTGAGTGTTTGAGTTTGCTTGGCTAGAATGAAACCAAGAATGCATGGTTGAATTTTATCCTTCAAAAGTAGCTTTATCTAACCATGGTTAAGCTTCAACCATGGTTATCTAGCTAGGCTAAAGAATGCAAAGTTATTGGGCTTCAAGTTGGGCCGAAATAAGTTGGGTTCGGGAATAAAACGCTTCGTAACGATGACATTTTTATGTGACTTGAAATTAAATTTTTGTGATGATATGAAAAAATAAATTAAATCACTTGGATTATAATTATTAGGACCAACTATCAAATTTTCTGAAATTTTCTTTAATAAATAAGTAAATAAACCGAATTGCAAAGTGAGGGCCCAAATAAATTTTTCCCCACCGGGATGATTAAATTTAATTGCTTAATAATCTCTAAATCATGCTTACCGAGGCCCTAATACCGATTCACCCGAGATTTAATCAACCAACGAAACTTAAATTGACAATCAATGAAACTTGAATTGTAAAGTGGGATCCAAAATGAAATATCTCCCGACTGGAATGATTAAATACGATAAATGAAGGTGGAAATTTAAATAACATAATGGAATTCGTTCGATAAATAAATTGGGTGCAATTGAATTTATAAACATGATTTGGTTAAATAAATAACCATGACCAATTAAATAAATAACCATGATTAAATAAAATAAATATGATTTAAATAAATAAATGTGGTTTAGGGTCGGGCTATTACAGCCTTCCCCCCCTTAAAGAGTTTCGTCCTTGAAACTTATGAAGCTTATTCATATATGCAAAACTGCCTCAAATATCGATAGTTGGTTTTCATTGCTTTTCTTCAAAGAGGTATGATTAGCTCAAAGTACATAGCCACTTAATCCTACATCGAGTATCCAGATCCTCAGTGACTTCACTGGCTCGATTACTTTGGTTCAAAATTGATATTCTCTTCAAAAGAAAAATTTGTTACTGTAAAGGAGGTACTCTACTCTACTGGTTTTCTGTCTTGACCACTAATAAATATGAAAACCATTGCATTTCCTAATAAGTAATCTGATACTGACTTATAAAGCCCACTGTAACGAGGACTCAAATATCTTTGATGTCCAATCTCTTGACACCCTTGACTAGAGAAGCTCCTTAGAATACTTTATATCTCATCTAAACTTTGATTGTTTCCTTCTGTGGTCAAAATGACCATATGACTCTTGCATGGTCCTTGTGTCACCTTAGTGTGTACTTGAACAGTCTCATTATTCTCGATATTTCTTCTAGCATACTCTAATACCGCTAGACATTGTTTGAGATTATGCCCTTATCAAAAAGTCCTCACCTGATGTTCTTAATGTATCACACGATCTTCCCTCATCAGACTAGTTTAAGATCTGCTCTAAATCTGAATTAAACACTAGAATAAACATGGTCAGAGATAAAAATGATGAAATTGGTAGTCAAGTGAGTCATTAGGAGCAAAAGAAATAAGCAATGAGACTAGAAAAGATTTATAAAGGACGAATTAACATGGGGTGGTTAGAATAAAGATAACCATAAGTGTATTATGAATTGTAAAATATAATGCCACAAGAATTATGGTTTATAAATATGGATCATAAAGGGTTCAATAAATAATTAACCAAGGAGAAAGATGGCCCGGTTATACTCGGGTTTAACTGATGAATTGGAAACAAGATGACTAGCAATCGAGCTTCAACTAGGTGACTTTATAGCCACAAGCAACAAGGTAAGTGCAATAGATAGATGGGGCAAGCAATGTGTAATGGATAGATAAATGGATTAGATAAGCAAAGTGCAATAGATAGACAAATAGATTGGATAAGCAAAGTGCCAATGGATAGATAAATAGATTGAGTAAGCTACAATAGGAACATGCCTTTACTTATATGAAGCCAATTCGAGTACAACAATAAGATTAAATAGAGAATGCGAAAGTTTATTTATCAGAATGTAAGATATATGTTGGGAGTTGAAGTTCAAAATGAAGAGAGTAAGGGGATTATGACCTTTGCAATCACCCACACTAATGAGAGTTGAATTACATTATGAATTCATAACAAGTTATACGAGCTTATCATTATGAATAAATGAGATGTAAGGTAGGTGTGTGAATCGGCTTTCAGCAGAATGAACTACCACTCATGATCATGAAATAAAGATGGTGAAGGTCGAGAGCACTGGAGTGTTGACAACCATATAAAGTTAAACAAAAATGTATTGCACATTTAACAATGGGTTTGCAAAGACATGGAGGATCACACTAATAGGAAATATAGGATTGAAATGCAAGGGAGATTAAACAATATTGGATTGTATCAAGTTTTGAAGATGAGACAAGCAAGAAGTTCCAAGAATTACTATAAAAGGGTATTTTGCAAAAGATAAACTGTGGTTGTATGGTTTATGTGTGATATCCGGACCCCAAATTATTTCTGGAAAAGACGTCTGTTATTGGCAGTTAATCCCATAAATAATTTATTCAAGGTATAGGGCACTTATTTTTGATAGTGATCTTGTTTAACTCTCTGCACGCAGCACATAATCATAAGGTTCTGCCTTCCTTCTTCACACATATAAAATTAGGGTTTCCCACGGTGACACACTTGGTCAAATAATTTCCTTCTATAACAACTCATCTTACTAAATTTTTAGTTCTTTGAACTCTGCTGGGGGTCATATGATAGGGGCTCTGAAAATGAATTGAGCACCTAGAACTAGATTGATCTGAAAATCAATGTTTCTTGGGGGAAAACAATCCTGAAAGTCCTCAAATGAAACATCTCTAAATTCACAAACTGTAATTATGGATATGTATATATATCGAGTGTGGTTGGCATATCACTAATATTCAATGCGTTACTAACACGATAACTCACTTGCTTGCATAGTGCAAATAGGGCGAAAATAGGGTTTTTCTTTCCCTCAGTCCATAGAAACACACGTCTAATCTTTCCTCGTTTCTCAAGCTAACCTTAAGATCTTTACAAGTCATCTTCTATAAGTACGCAATTAGTTCATCCCCATAAAGATAACAAGGTATGCCAATCAAACTGGATTGAATGCCCAATGAATATGGTTCCAGTAATACTAGTAGAGGCATATTTATACAAGCTAACACATTCAACTGCCTACTGGTCTCAGTAAATTTAAAAGATAGGGGGACGATTTGAAGTGTAAAGAGATGCAACCACACCATGAATTCTTGCAAAGATATTTCTGTATTGGTTATAAAGGACAGGCATGTAAGTTGAATGATTGAAATGACGAAGATTTGTAATGAAAGAGGTTATGCATATAAATGTCCTGCATATACAAGACATGCAGTTTATTCATGATAGTCATGATAGTAAAGTAAATGAACGATGTTATGAGGTTGAGAGGGAGTATTAAGCAATGAAGGTGAAGAAATGTAACAAATTACCAAAGCGGCTTTTGAAAAGCCATACGGTATCCGTATGTGAGTAAAATGACGAAGATAAGGGTCAACACTACCAAAAGGGAAATTTTATTTATCTGGTGTTTGAAAGGACAATACGTCAAGATGAAGGAATCAGTCTTATGATTGAACATGATGACATCCATCAATAACAAATTTTGCAGTAAATGGAAGTCTTGGGTAGGCATATAAACTTCAAAACTACTGGTAGATGTAAATAGCACAAATCATTGTTTATCATTAATAGGATAGGCTGTACTAGTAAAGAAAGGATTACCAAAATAACTTGAGTAACGACAGTCAGTCACGGCCATAGAGCAGTATGCCAACATGATGTTACGGTGCTATAGAAACACGAAAAATATGGATACATTTAATTATTGTAAAAGCGTTCAATAAATGGGTCTGAAGCAACCACAGGCTTTGCAAGCAATAAATAAATAGTATCCAAATAGAAACAAGGAGTTAAAGTAGGTGACAATAAAAATATGGACATGGTGATGACTGAACTGCAAGTAGAATGGGTCAAATATGCTTAGGAAGAACTACAAATCACACAATAATGCATATCAGGGGTCATTATAGGCTCCAATATAGAAATAGAGAATTAAACGACGATGATTATCAGGGTTTGAATCGCTTATAAGAAAGGTTGCTCAGATGTGTTTAAAGGATTCCGCACAGACCACATATGAGATTTTCTTCATAAACACTCCATTACAAATTAAGAGAGTGTTAGTGGCAAAGAAATGATGCCTCTGAACAATTCAAGGTCACTAGGGCAGAAATAAGTCAATGACAGAAAATAATGGGAGCATTGCTGATGTAAGGTCCTAATGTCAAGAATGGCAGCTTAATCTTAATTGTACCACCCATATAGTGCCAAGTAGCACACCACAAGCTACCGAACTACCGTCATAGGATTCCCTAAAGTAATTCCATCTCATACTGATTCACCTTAAAGATATTGCCCCACAAAGTATTTCCTCATCTAGAGGTTTACATCTAACTTGACACTGTATTAATCCCTTAAGAAGTTGCAAATGGCATCCCTACAACGGGTTTCAACCATCACTGTACCCAAGATCAGGTATATTAACACATCTCAATAAAACTCTCAAATCCTGGGGTAAAACGGATAGAGTTCTGCCTAAAAACTGACTAAGATCTGGCTTAAATCTTTAATAGATACCTGAAATTGACAGAAACACTTCAATAGCTCAACGACCACATGCCGGAGTTTATAGCTCAACGGGTCACACACCCGGAGTGCACGATTGCAAAAATTTTGACAAATGAGAGAAATGAAACATACAATATAACTTCTAGATAAATGAGAGCATGCCTCACTAACAGGTCACCCAAATGGTTTCACACTCCACTTTGCTAATGCTCGAATCTCAGGATATTATCAAATGATTGGGTCACCCAAATGAAAATGGTTCCTTCTTATATGCCCATACATATGAACTTATAGTCAGCAGCTCATTTAACTGGCCCAACATAAATCATACACACCTTGATAGCTAACTCATAAACACTTAATAGCTCAAGGTGGCCCTTAAAGCCTTGGCATTAATACCACATCTGTAACGCCGCCAAATTGCTAATTACTTGATTCATAGATAACCGCAACAGAATACTTAATGATGGAAGGCGCTACTACCATCCTGATAAGGACAAGGCTCACTAAAACCATTCAATCTTGCAACTCATGTTCACAATATCTATTAAACTGAAACATTCCAAGACCAAAGTCCATAATAGTTCAACTTTAATACAATCGACTTAATCATACCATGTGCTAACTCGCACTCCACACTACACAAGTATATTGAGTATAGATCCAACTTGACCCTGATGTTGATCCCAACATTCATGCTATGCTGAATCCACTGTGAGTATCTGATGAATTCCAAAAGGGTTTGCTAAATGAAGAAACATGTGATACTTCATCACCTATAATGGAAAACATGAAAGCAATTCGAAAATGTTAGCTAAAACTCAGTACATGCAATCCTGTATTGTAAAAAGAGTGCAGAAACACTGTTGATGGGTAACTGTTTTTGCAATTTATTTAGTTTGCAATAACAATAAAAATGAAAGTGATATGAAACTGAATTGCTCATTGTTGAATTCCAAGAGTACACAACCACAAGAGGGGGGTGAATTGTGGTGGTCGATTTTCGCCTAATAACTGACAAACAACCGCAGCACTTGATTGCAGAGATTGTTTGTAAATCACAAACAACCTTACGCCTTGTTTGTAGCGGTTGTTCTCAATTGATTCAGTAGCGAAATTCAAAGTAATAAATGCGAAAATAAAGCACACACAATTTTTACGTGGAAAACACCTCTAGTCCAACTGAGGTGTGAAAAACCACGACCTACCTCGTATAGGATTTAACTACTTCACTAACGGGCTGAAAACGTTACAAAAACAACACTCCTTGTTACAACTTGTAATCCACGTAACCTTCTTCCCTAAGACAGGTTATACCACGTCCAATCTCACCAGATAGGACACGTCCAAAGTCCACATGACTGAGGACACACTCACTCACTTTCTGTTCTGAGAACAGGGGTACAAAACACCTTACTGGGGTGCTTCTGACTTAAGCAGATGTAAGGTACAATGAAGTCCTATTATGCCAAGAAATTGAAAGCTCAGTTAAGCACAATCTTCTCACGGTTTTTCTCTTTGAAATTCAGCTCTAAAAATCTCTTACTTCTTTGTAAAAACCGGATTGTCAAATGGGAGAGAGAATTTCAATATTTAAACGCACAACCCAACGGCTATTCTTTTCAAAAGATAGGGAAAATCCTCTATTTTTAGTCGCTTAGAAGATTCACCAAAGATTTCCAACGGCTAAGAGAGGAGAGAAGATTTTCTTAAAATATCTTGGCCGAGTAATCTAGCTTGAAAAGAATAAAATCTTGATTTATTCCAAATTCAATCAAGACCTAAAAATAAGGGATAAGAATCTTTCAAGAGAAATTTTTAGCAAAAACGGTTTTGCAATTTTTTTTTTTTCAAATTCAAAACAAATCTTTTTAGATCTGGCAGCCAACCGAAGCAAATTTCCAGATAAGACTGATGTAGCTGCTGTAGTTTTTGAGAACACCCTAGGCACCCTGTTTGCAGGGTTGTTTGGAAATGGTGTCCCAAAGCAACTTTTCGAAAACCGTTTTCAAGAAGTGCTAAAAATGATACTTTCAAGATTGGCATATTAACAAGAGTCTAAAAGATAAAAACTAAATTAACCAAGACTCCTTGTAAGAATTAGTTGTCTTGTCAAGAGTGAATATGCTGCTCCAAAACACCTTGGTCACCTTGATTCCTTGGGTGATCTTGTGTAGCTGAATGTTCCTCAAGACTTAAACCATATGTGTTGTTTGCTGATCTTGTGTCACTGAAGCTCGGAACCTGTTCCTAAGACTTGTTCTCAACATTTAGCCACCAGGTTAATAAAATATCACAAACAGCGGTGTAGGAACAACGGTGTATTAGGCCCTGTTTGGAGAGCTTGTTTGGAACAACATTACTTAGACAAATATGTTACTCTTGGATTTGTTATCATCAAAACTAAATATAATCAACAAATTCCCCCTTTTTGATGATGACAAACCAAGTGACCATATTGACAAAATTGAGAAGCTTAACAACGTTTAATGCTGATAGGGATCCTCTAGGTGCTAGGTCATAGAGCACGTCATATGGTTTTATTCATATGGTCTTATTCCCCCTTTTGGCATCATTAAAAAGCATAAACAACAGTATGAATGCAAGAAAAGAAATATAGAGCATAAGGTGCAAGAAGCATCATTAAGGAGATATTGCATTAAAAACAATACAATGCCAAAAACGAAGATGGGAGGAGACGAGAGAACAGCCTAGAGAATCAGGTTGCAGGGGGTGGTCTCGTTTGCAGAGGAGGAATGCTGGGGGCAAGAGTGGAGAGAAGGGCAAGCAATTCCTCATGGCGTTTGGCGGAGAGGGCTTGCTCCTCAGCAAGAGCAGCCTTGACAGCTGAGAGCTCATCCTTGAGGCGAGCATTGTCCTCAAAAACAGCCTCAAGTTTGATGGAAGGTTGCCCAAAAATAGGTGGTCGAGGTGGTCGACGACCCTGTTTGGAGACTGACCCTTCGCCAACCTCATAGCCACACCCGAGCAGAGTGTCAATCCCAATCTCATCAACAATTTGGGCCTCCACTCGCCGTGTGAGCACTATCCCAAGGGGTTTCCAAGAGTTGGTCTTGAGACCCTGATAGTGTACTCTTTGAAGGAAACAACCCAGAAGAACAGGGCTCAAAATTAAACCCTTCAGGGGTTTCCAAGAGTTGGTCTTGAGACCCCGATAGTGTACCCTCTGACTCGACTTTAATGGGATAAGCAATTATCCCTACAAGGAACACCAATTCCCTTCCACACTCGAAGGGAACATCATCCATCCCCATTCCCACTGATTGTAGGGACAAGCTTTTCAGGAAATTGAAAGGCTTGTACAGGATTGGGCGAGGGGGAGCAGGGATTGAGGACGCAAGAACGAGGGCTTTTGATTGAGAGGAGTTGTTGGGAGCCATTGTTGCTAGAAGAGAGAGATTAGGGTTTAAGGTTTTTGCAGGGTTTTTAGGTTTTGCTTGTGTGCGAGATGAACGGCAGAACTGAGAACAGGGCATATAAAGAGAGAGAGAGAGAGAGCACCCAAAATCTTTAGAAGATTTCTCGGTTTGCAACGGGTGTGAGCATTAAAAGCTTGTGCCTTGGGAAGGAAAGAAAACACATCGAGCAACCAAGGGGCGTATCTGTTCTCTTCGTTATGCCTGTTCTTTGCCGTCTGATCTTGATTGGACTTAATGGTATTAAGGCGGCTCCAGTACATCCCCTTATGCTACACTAAGTGGATAAGTAGAGGCAAAATGCACGCAATTCGAGTGTATGTAATCACATCCGTGGTTAATAAGATTTGCAAACAGGGGGAGAGAACAGGGTGTAAAGGTTGATCTTACCAAACCCAGTTCATGTTCTGGAAACAGGTATCTCAGGGTGTTCTCACCAACCCTAGTTCCAGTCTATTTCTCTCAAATTGATCTCTAGCTAGTGCCTTAGTGAATATATCAGCAATTTGATTTTCCGTTGTGCAAAAATTCATAGAGATTAAACCCTTTTCAACATTATCTCTCAAGAAATGATGTCGAATGTCAATATGCTTTGTTCTTTTATGTTGACATGGATTTTTGGCAATGTTAATTGCACTTGTGTTATCACAAAAAATAGGAATGCATCCAGTGTCAACACAAAAGTCCTTAAGCTGTTGCCTTATCCACAACAGTTGAGCACAACATGAAGCTGCTGCAACATATTCAGCTTCTGCTGTGGACATGGCAACAGAATGTTGCTTTTTAGTAGCCCAAGATACCAAACAAGCTCCAAGAAAGTGAGCCATACCTGAGGTACTCTTTCTATCAACTAGGAATCTAGCATAGTCAGCATCAGCATATCCAACAAGATCAAAATTGCAACCTCTAGGATACCATAAGGCTAAATTGGGTGTATGTTTCAAATATCTTAGTATCCGTTTCACAGCCTTAAGATGAGTTTCCTTAGGATTAGACTGAAAACGGGCACATAAACCAACACTAAAAACAATATCTGGTCTACTAGCGGTTAGGTATAGGAGTGACCCAATCATGCCCCTATAGAGTTTCTCCTCAACTGAGGGACTCCCATCATCCATAACCAACCTGGTTGAAGGAGAAATAGGAGTGTCTACGGGTTTGGCCAACTCCATCCCAAAACGCTTAAGTAGCTCCTTGATATACTTTTGTTGATGGATCATGGTGCCGTTTGGAGTTTGCTTGATTTGTAAGCCTAAGAAAAAGTTAAGCTCACCCATCATGCTCATCTCAAACTCACTCCTCATCATATTTGAAAATTCATTGCATAAATCATGATGAGTTGCACCAAATATAATGTCATCAACATATATTTAGACAATCAATAAATGTTCCCCCTTAGATTTTAGAAACAAGGTATTGTCTACCTTGCCTCTTCTAAAATCATTTTCAATTAAAAACTTGACAACCGTTCGTACCAAGCTCTAGGAGCTTGTTTTAGGCCATAAAGAGCTTTGTCAAGTTTGAAAACATGGTTAGGAAATTCACTGTTTTCAAAACCAGGGGGTTGTTTGACATACACCTCTTCTTTAAGGTATCCGTTGGGGAATGCACTTTTCACGTCTATTTGATATAGCTTGATTTCCATATGAGCTGCAAAGGCTATTAAGATTTGAATAGCCTCAATTTTAGCAACTGGTGCAAAGGTTTCTTCATAATCGATCCCTTCTTCTTGATTATACCCTTGAACAACCAGCCGTGCCTTGTTCCTAGTGACTGTTCCTGACTCATCCAGTTTGTTTCGGAACACCCACTTGGTTCCAATGATTGTTCTCTCTGCAGGTTTAGGTACAAGGTGCCATACTTTGTTTCTTTCAAATTGATGGAGCTCTTCTTGCATTGCCGTGACCCAATCTGAATCTGCAAGAGCTTCATTCACACTCTTTGGCTCAATATTAGAGAGAAAAGCATAGAAAGCACAGAAATTCTTAAGCTTAGACCTAGTTTGCACTCCACTGTTAATATCAGACAGAATTTGATCAAGGGGGTGCGAACTATGGTACTTCCATGGTCGTGGAGTAAGAGGATCCACAGACCCATGCTCTACTCTAGTCGTAATATCAAGCTTACGATCATCTCCTGAGCCTGTTTCTGCACCTGTTTGTAAGCCTGTTCCTGAAGAACATGGTCCCGAACAGGGTTCAACGGTGTTTCCCCCTGTTTGGTGTTCACCTTGCCTGCTGTTCTGAGGAACACCTTCAGGAGTTGTTTTCTCCATGGTGTTCTTACCTCATTTATCTTGGAGCAACACTTCTTTTCGAACAAGACCTAATTCAAGTTCATCTTCCTGTGCATCATTCTCACTCAACAAGTTAGATTCATTAAAAAGCACATGCACACTTTCCTCAACACACAAGGTCCTTTTGTTAAAGACTTTGTATGCCTTGCTGTGAGAAGAATAGCCAAGAAATATTGCCTCATCACTCCTAGGGTCAAACTTTCCTAAGGCATCCTTCCCATTATTATGCACAAAACACCTACAACCAAATGTTCTTAGGTGCGTAATATTGGGTTTTCTGCCCTTGAAAAGTTCATAAGGAGTTTTGTTCAAAATGGGTCTGATCATGCATCTATTTATAATGTAACATGAGGTGTTCAATGCTTCTGCCCAGAAATACCTAGGAAGACCACTAGCAATAAGCATTGTTCTGGTCATGTCTTCCAGGGTGCGATTTTTGCGCTCAACCACCCCATTTTGTTGGGGTGTTCTTGGAGCTGAGAAGTTATAATCAACACCATGTTCATTACAATAGTTGATAAAACTTGCATTTTCAAACTCAGTTCCATGATCAGATCTCAAGCTAATTAAGGAGTGTCCTACTCTCTTTTCAACCTTTTTGAGAAAGGCAATAAAATTCTCAAAGGTTTCATCTTTGGATGCTAAAAACAAGGTCCAAGTAAATCGAGAGTAATCATCCACTACAACAAGCACATACTTTTTCCCACCTCTACTAGTTATCCTCATGGGACCACACAAATCAATGTGTAATAATTCTAGAGGTCGGGTAGTGCTTACACATTTTTTCGATTTAAAAGAAGATCTGACTTGTTTGCCTTTTGCACAAGCTTCACATACCTTGTCATCATTAAATTTGATGGAAGGTAGTCCAATAACCAGGTCTTTTGAAACAAGTTTGTTTAAAAGAGTAAGGCTTGCATGACCTAGTCTCTTGTGCCAGAGCATTATGTCATCATTCACAGCACTCAAACAAGTCAGGTTGTTTTGGGAAGAGTGGAAATACATACTTTGTAAACATTTTTGTGTCGCTTCCCCCTTAATACGACATCTCCTGTGTTGACATTGACAACCAAGCAATGTGTTCGTGAGAACACCACTAGGTTGTTCTTGTCACACAGTTGGGACACACTTAGTAAATTATGCTTTAAACCATCAACTAAGTGCACATTATCAATTGAGTGGGAGAGAGTTTTACCAATGCTACCTACACCGACAATTGTCCCAGACTTGCCGTTGCCAAAAGCCACGCTCCCACCGGTTGAAGCTGTAAGTGAGAGAAAGTTTGATTTTTCTCCAGTCATATGCCGCGAACACCCACTATCAACATGCCACAGCTGCCTGTTTTCAAGGTTGTTTTCTGATCTGTTTGAGAGGGTGTTTCTTACCCTGTTTGCTGGGTTGTTTGTGGGGTTGTTCTCTCTCACTTCAGCCTGCAAAACAAATCACAGGTTAGTTTTGGAAACCTAGATCCACTTGGGTCCCATTCTTTTAGACAAGTAAAGCTCATCTTTTCTAATCCAGATTTGTTTCACATACCTTTCATTTTTTTCAATGACATACCTTCTCAGAGGAGATGAATATCGATAGTGACTAGTTTTACCACAATGAAAGCAAACAATGTTTTCAGGTAATCCCACATACTTTCTATGAATTGGGTAAACTGTTCGTTTAGGCTTATATCCAAGTCCCTTTTTGTTTCGACTGTGGTGAGTGTTTAACCAGTCAAGGGCTTGTGAGGACTTGTTCCAGCGCTTGGTTGTGATAAGCTCGGTTTTCAGTTTTTCTATATTAGCATGCAAACCCTTGTTCTCCCTGAGCAAGGACTCAACCATTCCTTCCACCTCAAAGAGTTTTTCCTCCATTCGAGAATAATCTCCTTCTTTTATAAAGAGGTTTTCTTTGAGCGTGTTAATATTTTCATGTAAGCCCGGTTTTTCATTTTTAAGGATCTCATTTTCTAGTTCTAGGTCTCGGACATCTCGTTTCAATTCAGCACAAGTATCCATCAAGGTATACAAAAGTTCTTCGAGAGTTGCTTTATTGAGACCACGTACCTTGTTCTTGAGATCAGTAAGACTGTTTGTTGATTCATCATCTGAATCCGTGTCACTTTGTGCCATGAGAGCTACAGTACCTTCATCAGTTCAGACTCACCTTCATCCTCAGAGGAATCTCCCCAGGCAGCAAGCATAGCCTTCGAGAATCGCCTCCCAGAACTGCTTGCAGCTTGTTTTCTACCTTGTTTCCTAGGGTGTTCTTGCTCTTGCTCTTCTCGAAGTAGTGGACAGTTCTTCACAATGTGATCTGGTTTGCCACACTTGAAACACCCTGTGAACTGTTCTCGGGGGGTGTTTCTGGACTTACTGAAGTCTTTTCTTTTGCTGTTTTCTTTGACCTTTTTGAAGAATTTCTTGAACTTTCTTGTCATTAAGGCCATCTCTTCATCCTCAAGGTCAGAGTCATCATCCTCTTGTGCTTTCAAGGCAAGCCCACGATCCTTCTTCTGCTCCTCTTTTTGTTGTGAGTTCTTTCTGAGTTCATAGGTTTGAAGATTGCCAATCAACTCGTCGAGGGTGATCTTGTTCATGTCTTTAGCTTCTTGGATGGCTGTCACCTTCGCTTCCCAAGACCGAGGCAAAATCCTTAGAATCTTCCTCACCAGCTCTTCTGTGGTGAAGGATTTTCCCAGGGATTTTAGCTCGTTTGTTATGTGAGTGAAGCGTGTGTACATATCCATCACGTTCTCACGATCACCCATATCAAACAACTCATATTGCCTCATAAGGAGCTCAATACGTGATTGTTTGACTTGACTTGTTCCTTCATGAGCTACTTGGAGGGCATTCCATATCTCCTGAGCTGACTCACACTCCGAGATACGTGTATATTCATCTGGACCTAGGCCAAAATATAATAGCTTCTTGGCCTTGGCATTCTTTTCCATTTTCTTATAGTCTTCACATCAAACTCTATGGGTTCCTTGGGAACCTTCTTACCATCTTCAAGCACCTTGGTGGGAACAAGGGGCCCGTTCTTGATGAGCATCCATAATTCATAATCTTCTGCCTGAATATAGTTCTCCATCCTATTCTTCCACCAACTATAATGTTGGCCGTTGAAATAGGGTGGACGAGTAATGGATTGCCCTTCAAGGATTCCTTGTGGTGTACTCATCTTTAGAATCTCTCAAGATGTTAGCCCTTTTGAGCTGCTCTGATACCACTTGTTGAATTCCAAGAGTACACAACCACAAGGGGGGTGAATTGTTGTGGTCGATTTTCGCCTAATAACTGACAAACAACCGCAGCACTTGATTGCAGAGATTGTTTGTAAATCACAAACAACCTTACGCCTTGTTTGTAGCGGTTGTTCTCAATTGATTCAGTAGCGAAATTCAAAGTAATAAATGCGGAAATAAAGCACACACAATTTTTACGTGGAAAACACCTCTAGCCCAACTGAGGTGTAAAAAACCACGACCTACCTCGTGTAGGATTTAACCACTTCACTAACGGGCTGAAAACGTTACAAAAGCAACACTCCTTGTTACAACTTGTAACCCACGTAACCTTCTTCCCTAAGACAGGTTACACCACGTCCAATCTCACCAGATAGGACACGTCCAAAGTCCACACGACTGAGGACACACTCACTCACTTTCTGTTCTGAGAACAGGGGTACAAAACACCTTACTGGGGTGCTTCTGACTTAAGCAGATGTAAGGTACAATGAAGTCCTATTATGCCAAGAAATTGAAAGCTCAGTTAAGCACAATCTTCTCACGGTTTTTCTCTTTGAAATTCAGCTCTAAAAATCTCTTACTTCTTTGTAAAAACCGGATTATCAAATGGGAGAGAGAATTTCAATATTTAAACGCACAACCCAACGGCTATTCTTTTCAAAAGATAGGGAAAATCCTCTATTTTTAGTCGCTTAGAAGATTCACCAAAGATTTCCAACGGCTAAGAGAGGAGAGAAGATTTTCTTAAAATATCTTGGCCGAGTAATCTAGCTTGAAAAGGATAAAATCTTGATTTATCCCAAATTCAATCAAGACCTAAAAATAAGGGATAAGAATCTTTCAAGAGAAATCTTTAGCAAAAACGGTTTTGCAATTTTTTTTTTTTCAAATTCAAAACAAATCTTTTTAGATCTGGCAGCCAACCGAAGCAAATTTCCAGATAAGACTGATGTAGCTGCTGTAGTTTTTGAGAACACCCTAGGCACCCTGTTTGCAGGGTTGTTTGGAAATGGTGTCCCAAAGCAACTTTTCGAAAACCGTTTTCAAGAAGTGCTAAAAATGATACTTTCAAGATTGGCATATTAACAAGAGTCTAAAAGATAAAAACTAAATTAACCAAGACTCCTTGTAAGAATTAGTTGTCTTGTCAAGAGTGAATATGCTGCTCCAAAACACCTTGGTCACCTTGATTCCTTGGGTGATCTTGTGTAGCTGAATGTTCCTCAAGACTTAAACCATATGTGTTGTTTGCTGATCTTGTGTCACTGAAGCTCGGAACCTGTTCCTAAGACTTGTTCTCAACATTTAGCCACCAGGTTAATAAAATATCACAAACAACGGTGTAGGAACAATGGTGTATTAGGCCCTGTTTGGAGAGCATGTTTGGAACAACATTACTTAGACAAATATGTTACTCTTGGATTTGTTATCATCAAAACTAAATATAATCAACACTCATTATTATCCAGATGTGAACCCCTTGCAATGATATGATCTATAAATAGGTGTACACCTGTCAATCTGATCAAGAGTTGGCCAAAAGCCGCGCGGGTAAATTATGGGCTGACGCCTTATAGATGATAACTGGTGGGGCCACAAGTTAAATGGCAAATCACTGCATAAACTGATTCATTGATAAACTCATTAAGAGTTGCAACTTGATAAACGTGTTCTGCTTTTGAAGATACAGAAAATGAACATACCTTGAGTCTTTAAAAATGTCATGTAACTTGATAAAAGTCAGTTGTTCCATAAATGTTATCTGATTGGATAAATATGATCTGACTTGATAACACTTATGCATAACGGGGAACGAAAACTAGGCCTCGACTCTGTTTCATAAATGTCATTGTAGGTATCTGCAGTCAGTAAATGATCCTTGCTCACATAATTGAGTGAGTAAAAGTATGTGTAATAGAAATTAAGTAATTAAATGGTATACATAACTTAGGTATTTCAATATAACTTCAAAACTAAATTGATGAAAGTAAGTGAATCCGATATAAAGTAAATGAAAGGAAAATAGACCATAATGAGCTAAATGAGATTATGAAGGAAAAGGCCTTGATGGTGACAAATGGGAGAGTGGTTTTGGCCTTTTATGAAATAGGTTGCTGATGCGGGTTTAAGGCTCGCTGATGTGTAGCTTGGTTCAAGATAACAGCGAGTACCCTAGATTGCCTTGATAAATACATTTGATACATTTTGAATTGAGTAAGTAATAGAGGTTTAAGGCCAAGAGAGATATCTCTTGGTTCAAAATAGCATAAACTGCAATAACTTGATCTGATAAATATGATTTCTGAGTCAAAAATTCTCCCCACCTCCCATATTTCATTTTATAAATCCATTAGATATAGAATTCCATCTCAATGAGTCATTGAACTCAATAGAAGCTATTAAGCTCACTAAACTTGATATTTTCTTTGTAAAATCCATAATTGATTCAAAGCTCATAAACAAGCTCCCAAATTATACACTTGTCTTCTTCTTTATCGTTAGTCAAGCTAAAAGTTCCACGAAATTCCATGAATATCCATTCCCTCCTTAAATGACCATACTTAGCCCAAAATACACAAAATTAGTGCATGATCAATCTCACTCAATCTTTATTATTGCTCTTTACACAATTACTCAAAATGCTTCTGAAAATCACCAAACTCAAAATACTCACCTAGAATTCATGAAATCTTATAGAAATTTGGAAATAATATGGACAATCTACAGTACAATTTTCAGAATTACCCTCCAAGTATACGCTGAACAGAAATTGTAATAGCAGCCCAATTTGCACCAAAGCAGGTCAGTTCACTTCAAAAATTCATAACTTTTACCCTTGACCTCAAATGGACACCCAAAACCCAATATTAAAAGATCACGAAGTCCCAAAAAACTTTCATTTACAACACAAAATATGATTTCCATAATAGAGTTCCCAAAATGGGGTTAAAACACAAGTGAATTAGCTTTAGTCCATTTTGCACAGTTTTGGTAAAACGACCATAACTTTTTCCACAGACCTTGGATTAAGGCGCTTCAAAAGCCATTTGTAAGCTACACTGAACTATCTACCCACTAAAAATCATAATTTTTGCATGGGCCGATCATTACTGGTTTAATCCCGAAGTCTGCCCTGTCTTCCTGAAATTTCCAACCCTCACTGTTTTAGCTTTTCCCTCTCTTTTCGCACAAATCCTCAACTTAAACAACTCCTTAAAAGCATGTAAAAAAGCTTTGGTCCATCCGAACATCATACAAAACTACCACACTCAATCATAATCATCAATAATGCTAAAGGTTACCAAATCAAATACAATCAATCCCTAAACATAGTTTTTACTTAAGCTTGCATGAACATGATCACCCCTAAACCCTAACATGATTCAAGCTCAACTCTACCGTGATCAATACCAAAATAACTCTTATTTCTTATTAAAACATCATAATCAATGATCACAAACATCAAAATAAGAATCAAAACTAAAATAAAAATCAAAACCAACAAGATCATGTTCAAGATTACTTACTTTGATGCTTGGTAACAAGAGGTGTATGTGGTGTGAGTTGGGGGGGATAGTTGGCGGTGGCTGTGGTGGAGGCTGGTGGCTAACCTAGTGGAGGAGATGGTGGCTACAGCTGCTGTGGGGGGAAGGGGGGTTGCCGTGGGTTGATGGAGAGAGAAGAGAAGGAGATGTGTGAGTGTTTGAGTTTGCTTGGCTAGAATGAAACCAAGAATGCATGGCTGAATTTTATCCTTCAAAAGTAGCTTTATCTAACCATGGTTAAGCTTAAACCATGGTTATATAGCTAGGTTAAAGAATGCAAACTTGTTAGGCTTTAAGTTGGGCTGAAATAAGTTGGGTTCAGAAATAAAATGCTTTGTAACGGTAACGTTTTTATGTCACTTGAAATTAAATTTTTTTGGCGATACGGAAAAATAAATTAAATCACTTGGATTATAACTATTAGGGCCTACTATCAATTTTTTCGAAATTTTCTTTAGTAAATAAATAAATAAATAAGCCGAATTGCAAAGTGAGGGCCTAAATAAGATTTTTCCCACCGGGATGATTAAATTTAATTGCTTAATAATCTCTAAATCAAGCTTACCAAGGCCCTAATACCGATTCATCCGAGATTTAATCAGCCAACGAAACTTGAATTTACAATCAATGAAACTTGAATTGCAAAGTGAGATCCAAAATAAAATATCTCCTAACCAGGATGATTAAATACGATAAATAAAGATGAAAAATTTAAATAACATAATGAAATTCGTTCCATAAATAAATTGGGTGCAATTGAATTAATAAACATGATTTTGTTAAATAAATAACCATGGCCAATTAAATAAATAACCATGATTAAATAAAATAAATATGATTTAGATAAATAAATATGGTATAGGGTCGGGCTATTACAGCCTTCCCCCCTTACAGAGTTTCGTCCTTGAAACTTATGAAACTTATTCATATATGCAAAACTGCCTCAAATATTGATAGTTGATTTTCATTGCTTCCCTCCAAAGAGGTATGATTAGCCCAAAGTGCACAGCCACTTAGTCCTACAATCAAGTATCCAGATCCTTAGTGACTTCACTGGCTCGATTACTTTGGTTCAAAATTGATATTCTCTTCAAAAGAAAAATTTGTTACTGCAAGGGAGGTACTCTAATCTACTGGTTCTCTGTCTTGACCACTAATAAATATGAAAACCATTATATTTCCTAATAAGTACTCTGATACTGACTTATAAATCCCATTGTAACGAGGACTCAAATATCTTTGATATCTAGTCTCTTGACACCCTTGACTAGAGAAGCCCTTTAGAATACTTTATATCTCATCTAAACTTTGATTGTCTCCTTCTTTGGTCAAAATGACCATATGACTCTTGCGTGGTCCTTGTGTCACCTTAGCGTGTACTTGAACTATCTCATTATTCTCGATACTTCTTCTAGCGTACTCTAATATCGCTAGACATTGTTTAAGATTATGTCCTTATCAAAAAGTCCTCATCTGTGTTCTTAATGCATCACACGATCTTCCCTCATCAGACTAGTCTAAGATCTGCTCTAAATCCGAATTAAACACTAGAATAAACATGGTAAGAGATAAAAATGATGAAATTGGCAGTCAAGTGAGTCATTAGGAACAAAAGAAATAAACAATGAGACTAGAAAAGACTTATAAAGGACGAATTAATGTGGGGTGGTTAGAATAAAGATAACCATAAGTGCATTATAAATTGTGAAATATAATGCCACAAGAATTGTGGTTTATAAATATGGATCACAAAGGGTCCACTAAATAATTAACCAAGGAGAAAGATGGCCCGGTTATACTCGGGCTTAACTGATGAATTGGACATAAGATGACTAGCAACTGAGCCTCAACTAGGTGACTTTATAGCCACAAGCAACAAGATAAGTGCAATAGATAGATGGGACAGGCAATGTGTAATGAATAGATAAATGGATTGGATAAGCAAAATGCAGTAGATAGACAAATAGAATGGACAAGCAAAGGGCCAATGGATGGATAAATAAATTGAGCAAGCTACAATAGGAACATGCCTTTACTCATATGAAACCAATTCGAGTACAATAATAAGATTAAATAGAGAATGCGAAAGTTTATTTATCAGAATATAAGATATATTTGTGGGAGTTGAAGTTCAAAATGAAGAGAGTAAGGGGATTATGACATTCACAATCACCCACACCAATGAGAGTCGAATTACATTATGAATTCATAACAAGTTATACGAGCTTATCATTATGAATAAATGAGATGTAAGGTAGGTGTGTGAATCGGCTTTCAGCAGAATGAACTACCACTCATGATCATGAAATAAAGATGGTGAAGGTCGAGAGCACTGGAGTGTTGACAACCATATAAAGTTAAACAAAAATGTATTGCACATTTAACAATGGGTTTGCAAAGACATGGAGGATCACACTAATAGGAAATATAGGATTGAAATGCAAGGGAGATTAAACAATATTGGATTGTATCAAGTTTTGAAGATGAGACAAGCAAGAAGTTCCAAGAATTACTATAAAAGGGTATTTTGCAAAAGATAAACTGTGGTTGTATGGTTTATGTGTGATATCCGGACCCCAAATTATTTCTGGAAAAGACGTCTGTTATTGGCAGTTAATCCCATAAATAATTTATTCAAGGTATAGGGCACTTATTTTTGATAGTGATCTTGTTTAACTCTCTGCACGCAGCACATAATCATAAGGTTCTGCCTTCCTTCTTCACACATATAAAATTAGGGTTTCCCACGGTGACACACTTGGTCAAATAATTTCCTTCTATAACAACTCATCTTACTAAATTTTTAGTTCTTTGAACTCTGCTGGGGGTCATATGATAGGGGCTCTGAAAATGAATTGAGCACCTAGAACTAGATTGATCTGAAAATCAATGTTTCTTGGGGGAAAACAATCCTGAAAGTCCTCAAATGAAACATCTCTAAATTCACAAACTGTAATTATGGATATGTATATATATCGAGTGTGGTTGGCATATCACTAATATTCAATGCGTTACTAACACGATAACTCACTTGCTTGCATAGTGCAAATAGGGCGAAAATAGGGTTTTTTTTTCCCTCAGTCCATAGAAACACACGTCTAATCTTTCCTCGTTTCTCAAGCTAACCTTAAGATCTTTACAAGTCATCTTCTATAAGTACGCAATTAGTTCATCCCCATAAAGATAACAAGGTATGCCAATCAAACTGGATTGAATGCCCAATGAATATGGTTCCAGTAATACTAGTAGAGGCATATTTATACAAGCTAACACATTCAACTGCCTACTGGTCTCAGTAAATTTAAAAGATAGGGGGACGATCTAAAATATAAAGAGATGCAACCGCACTATGAACTCTTGCAAAGATATTTCTTTATTGGTTATAAACGACAGGCGTGTAAGCTGAATGAATGAAAGGACGAAGATTCGTGATGTAAGAGGTTATGCATATAAATGTTCTGCATATATAAGACATGCAGTTTATTCATGATGGTCATGATAGTAAAGTAAATGAATGATGTTATGAAGTTGAGAGGGAATATTAAGTAATGAAGGTGAAGAAACATAATAGATTACCGAAGCAGCTTTTGAAAAGTCATATGGTATCCATATGTGAGTAAAATGACAAAGATAAGGGTTAACACTACTAGAAGGGAAATTTTATTTATCTGGTGTTTGAAAGGACAATACGTCAAGATGAAGAAGTCAGTCTTATGATTGAACATGATGACATCCATCAATAACATATTTTGCAATAAATGGAAATCTTGGGACGGCATATAAACTTCAAAACTACTGGCAGATGGAAATAGCACAAATCGTTGTTTATCATTAATAAGATAGGCTATACCAGTAAAGAAAGGATTACCAAAATAACTTGGGTAATGACATGCAGTCACGGCCATAGAATAATAGTATGCCAACATGACGTTACGTGCTATAGAAACACGAACAATATGGATGCATTTAATTATTAAAAAGGCATTCAATGAATGGGTCTGAAGCAACCACAGGCTTTGCAAGCAATAAAGGAATAGTGCCCAAATAGAAGTAAGGAGCTAAAGTAGGTGACAATAAAAATATGGACATAGTGATGACTAAACAGCAAGTAGAATGGATCAAATATGCTTAGGAGGAACTGCAAATCACACAGTAACGCATACCGCGGGTCATTATAGGCTCCAATATAGAAATAGAGAATTAAACTACTATGATTGTCAGGGTTTGAATCGTTTATAAGAAAGGTTGCTCAGATGTGTTTGAAGGATTCCCCACAGACCACATATGAGATTTTCTTCATAAACACTCCATTACAAATCAAGAGAGTGTTAGTAGCAAAGCAATGATGCCTCTGACTAATTCAAGGTAACTAGGGCAGAAATAAGTCAATGACAGAAAATAATGGGAGCATTGCTGATGTAAGGTCCTAATGTCAAGAATGGCAGCTTAATCTTTAATTGTACCACCCATATAGTGCCAAGTAGCACACCACAAGCTACCGAACTACCGTCACAGGATTCCTTAAAGTAATTCCATCTCATACTGATTCACCTTAAAGATATTGCCCCACAAAGCATTTCCTCATCTAGAGGTTTACATCTAACTTGACACTGTATTAATCCCTTAAGAAGTTGCAAATGGCATCCCTACAACGGGTTTCAACCATCACTGTACCCAAGATCAGGTATATTAACACACCTCAATAAAACTCTCAAATCTTGGGGCAAAACGGATAGAGTTCTGCCTAAAAACTGACTAAGATCCGGCATGAAGCCTTACAATAGATACCTGAAATGGGGAGAAACACTTCAATAGCTCAACGACCACATGCCGGAGTTTATAACTCAACGGGTCACACACCCGGAGTGCACGATTGCAAAAATTTTGACAAATAAGAGAAATGAAGCATACAATATAACTTCCAGATAAATGAGAGCGTGCCTCACTAACAGGTCACCCAAATGGTTCCACACTTCACTTTGCTAATGCTCGAATATCAGGATATTACCAAATGATTGGGTCACCCAAATGAAAATGATTCCTCCTTATATGCCCATACAAATGAACTTACAGTCAGCAGCTCATTTAACTGGTCCAACATAACTTATACACACCTTAATAGCTAACTTATAAACACTTAATAGCTCACGGTGGTGCTTACAACCTTGGCTCTGATACCAAATCTGTAACGCCCTTAAATTCCTAATTACTTGATTTATAGATAACCGCAACAGAAGACTTAATGATGAAAGGCGCTACCGCCGTCCTGATAAGGACAAGGCTCATTAAAACCATTCAATCTTGCAACTCATGTTCACAATATCTATTAAACTGAAACACTCCAAGACCAAAGTCCATAATAGTTCAGATTTAATACAATCGATTTAATCATACCATGTGCTAACTCGCACTCCACACTACACAAGTATATTGAATATAGACCCAACTTGACCCTGAGGTCGATCCCAACATTCATGCTATGCTGAATCCACTGTGAGCATCTGATGACTTCCAAAAGAGCTTGCCAAATGGAGAAGCATGTAATACTTCATCACCTACACTGGAAAACATGAAAACAATTTGAAAATGTGAGCTAACACTCAGTACATGCAATCTTGTAACGTAAAAAGTGAGTAGAAACACTATTGATGGGTACCCGCTTTTGCAATTTATTTAGTTCGCAATAACAATGAAAATGAAAGTGATATGTAACTGAATTGCTCATTATTATCTAGATGTGAACCCCTTGCAATGATATGATCTATAAATAGGTGTACACCTGCCAATCCGATCAAGAGTTGACCTGAAACCGCACAGGTAAATGATAGGCTGACGCCCTATAGACGATGACTGACAAGGTCACAAGTTAAACGGCAAATCACTGTATAACTGATTCATTGACAAACTCAATAAGAGTTGTAACTTGATAAACATGTTCTACTTTTGAAGATACAGGAAATGGACATGCCTTGAGTCTTTAAAAATGTCATCTGACTTGATACAAGTCAGCTGTTTCATAAATGTCATCTAACTTAATAAATATATTCTGACTTGATAACATTCATGCATAACAGGGAATGAAAACTAGGCCTCGACTCTGTTTCATAAATGTCATTGTAGGTATCTGTAGTCAGTAAATGATCCTTGCTAACATAATTGAGTGAGTAAAAGTATGTGTAACAGAAATTGAGTAATTAAATGGTATACATAACTTAGGTATTTCAATATAACTTCAAAACTGAATTGATGAAAGTAATTAAATACGATATAAAGTAAATGAAAGTAAAATAGACCACAATAAGCGAAATGAGATTATAAAAGAAAAGGCCTTGATGGTGACAAATGGGAGAGTGGTTTTGGCCTTTGCTGAAATAGGTTGCTGATACGGATTTGAGGCTCGCTGATGCATAGCTTGGTTCAAGATAACAGCGAGTACCCTAGATTGGCTTGATAAATACATTTGATACATTTTGAATTGAGTAAGTAATAGAGGTTTGAGGCCAAGAGAGACATATCTTGGTTCAAAATAGCATAAACTGCAATAACGTGGCCTGATAAATATGGTTTATGAGTCAAAAATTCACCCCACTTTCCCATATTTCATTTATAAATCCATTAGATATAGAATTCCATCTCAA
This sequence comes from Carnegiea gigantea, assembly GCA_029747015.1. Lineage (NCBI taxonomy): Eukaryota > Viridiplantae > Streptophyta > Magnoliopsida > Caryophyllales > Cactaceae > Carnegiea > Carnegiea gigantea. Next base: position 245,858 of record JAKOGI010000136.1, on the reverse strand, counting down.
TGAGTCATTGAACTCAATAGAAGCTATTAAGCTCACTAAACTTGGTATATTCTTTGTAAAATCCATAATTGATTCAAAGCTCATAAACAAGCTCCCAAATTGTACACTTGTCTTCTTCTTTATCGTTAATCAAGCTAAAAGTTCCACGAAAGTTCATGAATATCCATTCCCTCCTTAAATGACCATACTTAGCCCAAAATACACAAAATTAGTGCATGATCAATCTCACTCAATCTTTATTATTGCTCTTTACACAATTACTCAAAATGCTTCTGAAAATCACCAAACTCAAAATACTCACCTAGAATTTATGAAATATTATAGAAATTTGAAAATAATATGGATAATCTACAATATAATTTTTGAAATTACCCTCTAAATATACGTTGAAAAGAAATTGCAATAACAGCCCAATTTGCACCAAAGCAGGTCAGTTCACTTCAAAAATTCATACCTTTCACCCTTGACCTCAAATGGACACCCAAAACCCAATATTAAAAGATCACGAAGTCCCAAAAAACTTTCATTCACAACACAAAACATAATTTCCACAATAGGGTTCCCAAAATGGGTCTAAAACACAAGTGCATTAGCTTTAGTCCATTTTGCACAGTTTTGATAAAATGACCATAACTTTTTCCACAAACCTTGGATTAAGGCGATTCAAAAGCCATTTGTAAGCTAACACATTGAACTATCTACCCACTAAAAATCATAATTTTTTCATGTGTCGATCATTACCAGTTTAATCCCGAAATCTGCCCTGTTTTTCTGAAATTTCCAGCCCTTACTATTTTGGCTTTTCCTCTCTTTTCACAAAAATCCTCAACTTAAACCATTCCTTAAAAGCATGTAAACATGCTTTGGTCAATCCCAATATCATACCACACTCAATCATAATCATTAATAATGATAAGGGTCACCAAATCAAATACAAATCAATCCCTAAACGTGGTTTTAACTTAAGCTTGCATGAACATGATCACCCCTAAACCCTAGCATGATTCAAGCTCAACTCCACCATGATCAATACCAAAATAACTCTTATTTGTTATCAAAATATCATGATCAATGATCACAAACATCAAAATAAGAATCAAAACTAAAATAAAAATTAAAACCAACAAGATCAAGTTCAACATTACTCACTTTGATGCTTGGTAACAAGAGGTGTATGTGGTGTGAGGTGTGGGGGATGGTTGGTGGTGGTTGTGGTGGAGGCTGGTGGCTATGCTGGGGGAGGAGGTGGTGGTTGCAGTTGCTGTGGGGGGAAGGGGGGCTGCCATGGGTTGATGGAGAGAGAAGAGAAGGAGATGTGTGAGTGTTTGAGTTTGCTTGGCTAGAATGAAACCAAGAATGCATGGCTGAATTTTATCCTTCAAAAGTAGCTTATCTAAGCATGGTTAGGCTTCAACTATAGTTATCTAGCTAGGTTAAAGAATGCAAACTTGTTGGGCTTCAAGTTGGGCCGAAATAAGTTGAGTTCGGGAATAAAACGCTTCGTAACGATAACGTTTTTATGTCACTTGAAATTAAATTTTTGCGACGATATGGAAAAATAAATTAAATCACTTCGATTATAATTATTAGGGCCTACTATCAATTTTTCCGAAATTTTCTTTAATAAATAAATAAATAAATGAATAAATAAATTGAATTGCAAAGTGAGGGCCCAAATAAATTTTTTCCCACCGGGATGATTAAATTTGATTGCTTAATAATCTCTAAATCATGCTTACCAAGGCCCTAATACCGATTCACCCGAGATTTAATCAACCAACGAAACTTGAATTGACAACCAATGAAACTTGAATTACAAAGTGGGATCCAAAATGAAATATCTCCCGATCGGGATGATTAAATACAATAAATGAAGGTGGAAAATTTAAATAACATAATGAAATTTGTTCGATAAATAAATTGGGTGTAATCGAATTAACAAACATGATTTGATTAAATAAATAACCATGACCAATTAAATAAATAGCCACAATTAAATAAAATAAATATGATTTAAATAAATAAATTTGGTTTAGGATCGGGCTATTACAGCCTGCCCCCCTTAAAGAGTTTCGTCCTCGAAACTCATGAAGCTTATTCATATATGCAAAACTGCCTCAAATATCGATAGTTGGTTTTCATTGATTCCCTCCAAAGAGGTATGATTAGCCCAAAATGCATAGCTACTTAATCCTACATCGAGTATCCAGATCCTCAGTGACTTCACTGGCTCGATTACTTTAGTTCAAATTGATATTCTCTTCAAAAGAAAAATTTGTCACTGTAAAGGAGGTACTCTACTCTACTGGTTCTCTGTCTTGACCACTAATAAATATGAAAACCATTGCATTTCCTAATAAGTACTCTGATATTGACTTATAAAGCCCACTGTAATGAGGACTCAAATATCTTTGATGTCTAGTCTCTTGACACCCTTGACTAGAGAAGCCCTTTAGAATACTTTACATCTCATATGAACTTTGATTGTTTCCTTCTTTGGTCAAAATGACCATATGACTCTTGCATGGTCCTTGTGTCGCCTTAGTGTGTACTTGAACTGTCTCATTATTCTCGATATTTCTTCTAGCGTCCTCTAATACCGCTAGACATTGTTTGATATTATGCCCTTATCAAAAAGTCCTCACCTGATGTTCTTAATGCATCACACAATCTTCCCTCATCAGACTAGTCTAAGATCTGCTCTAAATCCGAATTAAACACTAGAATAAACATGATCAGAGATAAAAATGATGAAATTGGTAGCCAAGTGAGTCGTTAGGAACAAAGGAAATAAACAATGAGACTAAAAAAGATTTATAAAGGACGGATTAACATGGGGTGGTTAGAATGAAGATAACCATAAGTGTATTATGAATTGTGAAATATAATGCCACAAGAATTGTGGTTTATAAATATGGATCATAAAGGATCCAATAAATAATTAACTAAGGAGAAAGATGGTCCGGTTGTACTCAGGTTTAACTGATGAATTGGAAACAAGATGATTAGCAACTGAGCTTCAACTAGGTAACTTTATGGCCACAAGCAACAAGATAAGTGCAATAGATAGATGGGACAAGCAATGTGTAATGCATAGATAAATGGATTGGATAAGCAAAGTGCAATAGATAGACAAATAGATTGGATAAGCAAAGTGCCAATGGATAGATAAATAGATTGAGCAAGCTACAACAGGAACATGCCTTTACTCATATGAAGCCAATTCGAGTACAACAATAAGATTAAATAGAGAATGCGAAAGTTTATTTATCAGAGTGTATGATATATGTATGGGAGTTGAAGTTCAAAATAAAGAGAGTAAGGGGATTATGACATTCGTAATTACCCACACCAGTGAGAGTTGAATTACATTATGAATTCAGAACAAGTTATACGAGCTTATCATTATAAATAAATGAGATGTAAGGCAGGTGTGTGAATCGGCTCTCAGCGGAATGAACTACCACTCATGATCATGAAATAAAGATGGTGAAGGTCGAGAACACTGGAGTGTTGACAACCATATAAGGTCGAACAAAAATGTATTACGCATTTAACACTGGGTTTGTAAAGACATGGAGGATCACACTAATAGGAAATATCAGGTTGAAATACAAGGAAGATTAAACAATATTGGATACTATCAAGTTTTGAGGATAAGACAAGCAAACAATTCCAAGAATTACTATAAAAGGGCATTCTTACAAAAGATAAACTGTGGGTGCATGGTTTATGTGTGATATCCGGATCCCAAATCATTCATAGAAAAGACATCTGTTGTTGGCAGCTAATCCCATAAATAATTTATTCAAGGTATAGGGCACTTGTTTTTGATAGTGATCTTGTTCAACTCTCTGCACGCAGTACACAATCATAAGGTTCTGCCTTCCTTCTTCACATATATAAAATTAGGGTTTCTCACGGTGATACACTTAGTCCAATAACTTCCTTCTGTAACAACTCATCTTACTAAATCTTTAGTTCTTTGAACTCTACTGGGGGTCATATGATAGGGGATCTGAAAATTAATTGAGCACCTAGACCTTAGCTAATCTGAAAATCAATGTTTCTTGGGGGAAAGCAGTCCTGAAAACCTCAAATGAAACATCTCTAAATTCACAAACTGTAATTATGGATATATATATATCGAGTGTGGTTGACATATCACTAATATTCAATGCATTACTGACACGATAACTTGCTTGCACAGTATAATTAGGGTGGAAATAGGGTTTTTCTTCCCTCGGTCCATAGAAACACACGTCTAGTCTTTCCTCATTTCTCAAGCTAACCTTAAGATCTTTACAAGTCATTTTCTATAAGTATACAATTAGTTCATCCCCATAATGATAACAAGGTATGCCAATCAAAGTGGATTGAATGCCCAATGAATATGGTTCCAACAATACTAGTAGAGGCATATTTATCCAAGCTAACACATTCAACTGCCTACTGGTCTCAGTAAATGTAAAAGATAGAGGGACGATCTAAAATGTAAAGAGATGCAACCACACCATGAACTCTTGCAAAGATATTTCTATATTGGTTATAAAGGACAGGTATGTAAGCTGAATGAATGAAAGGATGAAAATTCGTAATGAAAGAGGTTATGCATATAAATGTCCTGCATATATAAGACATGCAGTTTATTCATGATAGTCATGATAGTAAAGTAAATGAAAGATGTTATGAAGTTATGAAGGAGTATTAAGTAATGAAAGTGAAGAAATGTAACAGATTACCAAAGTGGCTTTTGAAAAGTCATACGGTATCCGTATGTGAGTAAAATGATGAAGATAAGGGTCAACACTACCAGAAGGAAAATTTTATTTATCCGGTGTTTGAAAGGACAATACATCAAGATGAAGGAGTCAGTCTTATGATTGAGCATGATGACATTCATCAATAACACATTTTGCAGTAAATGGAAGTCTTAGGTAGGCATATAAACTTCAAAACTACTGGCAGATGAAAATAGCACAAATCATTGTTTATCATTAATAAGATAAGCTGTTTTAGTAAAGAAAGGATTACCAAAATAACTTAAGTAACGACATGCAGTCACGGCCATAGTGTAGTATGCCAATATGACGTTACGGTACTATAGAAACACGAACAATATGGATACATTTAATTATTAAAAAGGCGTTCAATGACTGGGTCTGAAGCAACCACAGGCTTTGCAAGCAATAAATGAATAGTGCCCAAATAGAAGCAAGGAGTTAAAGTAGGTGATAGTAAAAATATGGACATAGTGATGACTAAATTGCAAGTAGAATGGGTCAAATATGCTTAAGAAGAACTGCAAATCACACAGTAACGCATAACGAGGCTCATTATAAGCTTCGTTATGGAAATAGAGAATTAAACGACTATGATTGTCAGGGTTTGAATCGCTTATAAGAAAGGTTGGTCAGACGTGTTTAAAGGATTCCCCACATACCATATATGAGATTTTTTTCATAAACACTCCATTACAAATTAAGAGAGTGTTAGTGGCAAAGAAATGATCCCTCTGAACAATTTAAGGTAACTAGGGAAGTCAATGACAGGAAGTAATGGGAGCATTGCTGATGTAAGGTCCTAATGTCAAGAATGGTAGCTTAATTTTACTTGTACCATCCATATAGTGCCAAGTAGCACATCGCAAGCTACTGAACTACCATCACATGATTCCCTAAAGTAATTCCATCTCATACTGATTCATCTCAAAGATATTGCCCTATAAACCATTTCCTCATCAAGACGTTTACATCTTACTTGACACTGTATTAATCCCTTAAGAAGTTGCAAATGGCATCCCTCCATCAGGTTTCAACCATCACTGTACCCAAGATCAGGTATATTAACACACCTTAATAAAACTCTCAAATCATGAGGCAAAACGGATAGAGTTTCGCGTAAACACTGACTAAAACTCTGCTTAAAGCCTTACAATAGATACCTAAAATGGAAAGAAATACTTCAATAGCTCAACGGCCACATGCCAGAGTTTAGAGCTCAATGGGTTACACTCCCGGAGTGCACGATTGTAAAAATTTAAACAAATGAGAGAAATGAAATATACAATATAACTTCTAAATAAATGAGAGCTTGCCTCACTAACTGGTCACCCAAATGGTTCCACACTCCACTTTGCTAATGCTCGAATTTGAAGATATTACCAAATGATTGGGTCACCCAACTGAAAATAGTTCCTCCTTATATGCCCATACATATGAACTTACAGTCAGTAGCTCATTTAACTGGTCCAATATAACTCATACAAACCTTGATAGCTAACTCATAAACACTTGATAGCTCACAGTGGCCCTTAAAACCTTGGCTGTAATACCAAATCTGTAACACCCCCAAATTGCCAATTACTTGATTCGCAGATAACCGCAACAGAAGATTTAACGATGGAAGGCGCTCCTGCCGTCCTGATAAGGACAAGGCTTACTGAAACCATTCAATGTTGCAACTCATGTTCACAATATCTATTAAACTGAAACGCTCCAAGACTAAGGTCTATAATAGTTCAACTTCAATACAATCGACTTAATCATACCATACGCTAACTCGCACTCTACACTATACAAGTATATTGATTATAGACCCAACTTGACCCTGAGGTCGATCCCAACATTCATGCTATGCTGAATGCACTGTGAGCATATGATGACTTCCAAAAGGGCTTGCTAAATGGAGAAACATGTGATACTTTAACACCTAAAATAGAAAACACGAAAACAATTCAAAAATGTGAGCTAAAACTCAGTACATGCATTCCTGTATTGTAAAAAGAGCGTAGAAACACTGTTGATGGGTACCCGCTTTTGTAATTCATTTAGTTCGCAATAACAATGAAAATGAAAATAATATGAAACAAAATCGCTCATTATTATCTGGATGTGAACCCCTTGCAATAATATGATCTTTACATAGGTGTACACTTGCCAATCTGATCAAGAGTTGGCTTGAAGTCACGCGGGTAAATGATGGGCTGACATCTATAGGATAATAACTGATGGGGTCACAAGTTAAATGGCAAATTACTGTATAAATTGATTCATTAATAAACTCATTAAGAGTTGTAACTTGATAAATATGTTCTGCTTGCTGAAGATACAGGCAATGGACATACCTTGAGTCTTTTAAAATGTCATCTGACTTGATAAAAGTTAGCTGTCTCATAAATGTCATCTGACTTGATAAATATGTTCTGACTTGATAACACTTATGCATAATGGGGAACGATAACTAGGCCTCAACTCCATTTCATAAATGTCATGTAGGTATGTGTAGTCAGTAAATGATCCCTGCTCACATAATTGAGAGAGTAAAAATATGTGTAATAGAAATTGAGTACTTAAATGGTATACATCGTGGGTTTTTCAATATAACTTCAAAACTGAATTGATGAAAGTAATTAAATCTGATATAAAGTAGATGAAAGTAAAATAGGCCACAATGAGCGAAATGAGATTACAAAGGAAAAGACCTTGATGGTGATAAATGGGAGAGTGGTTTTGGCCTTTTCTGAAATAGATTGCTAATACGGGTTTAAGGCTCGCTGATATATAACTTGGTTCAAGATAATAGCAAGTACCCTAGATTAGCTTGATAAATACATGTGATACATTTTGAATTGAGTAACTAATAGAGGTTTGAGGCCAACAGAGATATGTCTTGGTTCAAAATAGTATAAACTGCAATAACTTAGTCTGATAAATATGATTTATGAGTCAAAAATTCTCCCTACTTCCCATATTTCATTCATAAATCCATTAGATTTAGAATGCCACCTCAATGAGTCATTGAACTCAATGGAAGCTATTAAGCTCACTAAACTTGGTATTTTCTTTGTAAAATTCATAATTGATTCAAAGCTCATAAATAAGCTCCCAAATTGTATACTTGTTTTCTTCTTTCCATTAATCAAGCTAAAAGATCCATGAAAGTCCATGAATATTCATTTCCTCCTTAATTGACCTTACTTAGCCCAAAATACTCAAAATGAGTGCATGATCAATCCCACTCAATCTTTATTATTGCTCTTTATACAATTACTCAAAATGCTTTCAAAAATCACCAAACTCAAAATACTCAACCAGAATTCATGAAATCTTGTAGGAAAATCGAAAATAATATGGACAATCTGTAGTACGATTTTCAGAATTTTCCCCCGAGTATACGCTGCACACAAATTGCAATAACAGCGCAATTTGCACCAAAGCAGGTCAGTTCATTTCAAAAATTTATAACTTTCACCCTTGACCTCAAATGGACACCTAAAATCCCAATATTAAAAGATTAAGAGTCTTGAAAAACTTTCATTTACAACACAAAATATGATTCCCACAATAGGATTCCCAAAATAGGGCAAAAACACAAGTGCGTCTGTTTTGGTCCATTCTGCATAGTTTTTGTAAAATGACCATAACTCTTTCCACAAACCTCAGATTAAGGTGATGCAAACTCCATTTGAAAGCTAACACACTGAACTATCGACCCACCAAAAATCATAATTTTCCCATGAGCCAATCATTACCAGCTTAATCCCGAAATCTGTCCTTTTTTTTTTGAAATTTTCAGCCCTCACTGTTTTAGCTTTTCCCTCTCTTTTCACACAAATCCTCAACTTAAACCATTCCTTAAAAGCATGTAAATATGCTTTGGTCCATCCCAACATCACACAAAACCACCACACTCAATCATAATCATTAATAATGCTAAGGGTCACCAAATCAAATACAAATCAATCCCTAAACATGGTTTTAATTTAAGCCTGCATGAACATGATCACCCCTACACCCTAGCATGATTCAAGCTCAACTCTACCATGACCAATGCCAAAATAACTCTTATTTCTTATCAAAACATCATGATCAATGATCACAAATATCAAAATAAGAATCAAAAGTAAAATAAAAATCAAAACCAACAAGATCAAGTTCAAGATTACTCACTTTGATGCTTGGTAACAAGAGGTGTATGTGGTGTGAGGTGTGGGGGATGGTTGGTGGTGGTTGTGGTGGGGGCTGGTGGCTATACTGGTGGAGGAGATGGTGGCTGTAGCTGCTGTGGGGGGAAGGGGGGCTGCCATGGGTTGATGGAGAAAGAAGAGAAGGAGATGTGTGAGTGTTTGAGTTTGCTTGGCTAGAATGAAACCAAGAATGCATGGCTGAATTTTATCCTTCAAAAGTAGCTTTATCTAACCATGGTTAAGCTTCAACTATGGTTATCTAGTTAGGTTAAAGAATGCAAACTTGTTGGGGCTCAAGTTGGGCAGAAATAAGTTTAGGTTGGGAATAAAACGCGATAACGTTTTTATGTCACTTGAAATTAAATTTTTGTGACAATGTGGAAAAATAAATTAAATAACTTGGATTATAATTATTAGGGCCTACTATCAATTTTTCTGAAATTTTCTTTAATAAATAAATAAATAATTAATTAAATCCGAATTGCAAAGTGAGGACCCAAATAAATTTTTCCTCACCAGGATGGTTAAATTTAATCGCTTAATAATCTCTAAATCATGCTTACCGAGGCCTAATATCGATTCTCCCGATATTTAATCAACCAACGAAACTTGAATTGATGATCAATGAAACTTGAATTGCAAAGTGGGACCCAAAATGAAATATCTTCCAACCGGGATGATTAAATACGACAAATGAAGATGGAAAATTTAAATAACATAATGTAATTCATTCGATAAATAAATTGGGTGTAATTGAATTAATAAACATGATTTGGTTAAATAAATAACCATGACCAATTAATTAAAGAACCATGATTAATTAAAATAAACATGATTTAAATAAATAAATATGGTTTAGGGTCGGGCTATTACAGTAGGGGTCACATGGCCACGTTTCATTATTAATTAGGGGACTACGACCTTTCTTCCACACCAAAAAAACACGTTATATTTGAATCCTGTAAACCCCTATGTAAGGAACAATAATGATAGGATCTAAATAAATGTGAATTTCTATAATTGTTTTCCATCTTGGACTCCATATAAATAACCTTATTTTATGTTTATTTTTTGATAAATTAGGTTAAAAGTGATAATCTATTAAGAGAATGAACAAAGCATGAAATAAAGGCATGAGAACGAGAGGACAAGAAAGAAACAGAACATTAAGGAAAAACGGAGGCAACAAAGCTTTTTGGTACAATTACTAAACACTTTAGCAGCTTAAAAGCCCTCAAGTTTATTAATATGAAGAACATCGTTGCATACCTTTCCCATCTAAAAACACAGTTCTACTATGTCGTTTCTATTACTGCTACTTTTTTTTGGGATAAATATAATTTGATAACATTATTGGTCTATAACATCGCTTCATATACTCATTCAAGTTCAATGTGAGAATGTCCATGTTAGACTTCAATTCTTGCTACTAAGGAATCATGAAGTTAACTTTCCAATACTTAATAACAAAAACAACAAGTTACCATAAATACAGATACAATTGAACGTCACATATAATAATTACATAATTAAAAAGTAATTTACACACCATGTGGGTGCAAAAACTAGTTAAATATTATAACAAAATAGGTTTTCTACAGTAAAGTTGTCGTAAATATTACCTTTTTTTGGTTGGAAACAAGTTCATTAGATGTAAGTATAGCATTTATGATTTCATTAAAATGAGAGATATTCTGCAATTCTGAAGAACAAAAAAAAAAAAAAAGAGGGAAAAAACTAACCCTATCCATTCTCCTTACTCAGATAATTTTAGAAATCTGAAAATAGGAAAAAATTTGAAATTTCAAAGCATTAAACTCTTTTAACTCTACTTTTCATCAAACTTATGCTTCTCATGCCAAAATGGTAATTCTAAATTATCATCCCCTTTGTTTTGTGCACTACAATAGATTTGTGAAATCAATTTAAAACTAAATAAAAATCTTCATCATCACTGTGATGTCAATTAGTTTTTAAAGGTGCAAGCTTCATTACTTTTGCTATTTTACAATTAAGAATTTTTGTATAAAAAATAGAAAGCACAAAGCTGCAAAAGTTTGCAATGTAAAAAAAAGAAAATAAAGAGGAAACAAGTTGTTGGTTTTTTAAGGAAATTAGATCATAGATTAAATTTAAATAAAATTGCCTTAATCCTTAAAATGTAATACAATCAAACGCCTCACTTGAATAACTCATCGGGAAGGATATTATAATGTGGATGATCCTTTGCAATCCCACAGCCTAAGTGTTCTAGGGTTTGTGTAAAGGCTCTTTGACGCCACTTTCGAGCCTACCGATTAGATTGTACTCTTACGTAGGCGGAGGTTCTAGGGTTTTACGTAGAAATTACTAATATAACCTTATAGCATTTCAACACTTTATGTACTCAAGCCAGCACCCCTTATGGGTGGATTCATTTCGTGATTCTAACATCCCTCAGTCACATATAAGAGAGTACATATTTCCACTAAAGGAACACTTATTTTTCTATCGTTTATGCATGTTGTTTGTACTGAGCAAATAGATCGTGCGACTAATGTACTCATGAGATTTTTATACTATACTTCTATTAGAAATATGTAACCTCTTATCAAGAATCACACATGAATAGTATATATAAGTGCCCTAGATCATTACAGTCTCATCAAAATGTTTCATTTGATTTGATCAAGTCATCATATTTCATTTTCACAATTATGACTTCTATGTCATAACTGGTGAACTGGTGAATAGAAATTAATGAGATTTCGTAAATGATTCTTTTCATCTCATGAGACTCTTGACCAAATTCAGCTTATTTTTCTAGACATGCCCCGCCATATGACTACCTCGCTATATCAAGTCATTCATGGTCCTTTGGCAACACGTTAAAATAATGAACATTGAATTGAGGTTTAAGCTACTAATTGGAGTAGTGAAAGTACATGCATAAAGTCATACCCTTAATGGATCTCACACAAAAATAAGTTTGAATTCTAACTTATATTAACTTGATTGGTTGTCTCTTATAAACATGGTATGATATATGTCCTAGAGCAGTCTCTCCTTTCCCATAGAGTATATGTCTTTTGATCTTTCAACCAAAATGTTGCACATACAATCACTACAACAAAATGTTCCAGTAGTTACAGTGATATTGTTACACTTAATTCAAATGTAGGAGCCAAAAATAAGGCTTTTTTTTTTCCCATTAGTTAGAGGTCAAATGTAGCTAAATATTTGCTCCACCTTTAAGTTTAACTATTTAACTAAAATAATCTTAGATATACTTCCAAAGGTGCAGCAACTTTTTATAATTTTTTGATACACTTGGATAAGACAAGCAATATTGAAGTCCAGAATTTGGACCCAATTTTTGGCATTGGCGGGTCATTAAAAAACGATACCGCCAAAGAAAAATTTTTCATTTCCTTTTAATTGCTCAAATTTTTCGGTTTTTAATTTTTTTCAGATGGGTTAGATGGGGTGGGATATATATAGAATTGTCTAGATATTCTGAAATTGAAAAAAACCTTTGCTGAACGTCAAATGTTGATGAATATAAATTTATCAAAATTAGCATTTAATTGCAAGAGTAGTGGTTGATACTTTACAAGTGTAAATTAAAGTAAGGTCTCTCAAAATTAGACCCTTTTATACTCAATTAAAATCATGTTAAAAAAAGTTTTAGTATCATCCCATTCACTTTTCCTACACTTTAAAAAAAAAAAAAAAAGGAAGAAGAGGAATTCAAGGTGTAGGATGGGCAGACATGCTCATGTCATCTAGTAAAATACCAAGCCCAAGAACTTAATTAAAAAAAAAAAAGAGAGTAAATGAAGTTGGGGATAAAAGAATGATGTCTGCATATGGGTTTATCAACCAACTTTTGTAAATATGAACACTTTGAACCTGGACAAAAATCAAAAAAGGCAAGTTACATGGGAATAACCACCCCAACCCTACTATTCTACTTTCTGCAACGTGGGCCACAAAATGACAACTGCTTGCCTAAGTCATTATAAAAGCAGAGAATGAAGAAACACAGAGGGGAGGATTCAAGAAAGAAATCAGAAAGAAAAGAGGAAGTTGAACTCAAAACTATAAAAAAAGAGAGAAGAGGGTTTGAAGAAAAAAAAATCAGATTCAGAACAGAGAGTACGAAAGGAAGAAGGATCACAGTAAGAGAAACCAAATTATTCATCCTTCTATGCCAGTTCTTTTTGAAGATTTGAAGGTAATTCAAGAACGGAGTCAAGTAAATTCACTCCCTTTTCATGCATTCATCTCTAAATTCAGACTCCTCCATGGCTACTCACAAGAAACATGTACACCTCTGTTAAAATCGTAAGCATGGTAGTAATCGAGGCAAGGGGTATCTTGTTATAGATTCAAAAGGATCAAAATAGGATAACCATGAAATTTTAAAGTCAAAAATACTCACAAATTTGGATCCACAAGGATCCCGGGTTCAAAATGACTCACAAATTTGGATTCGTAAGGATCTTGGTTTTGCAAAGACTCATAAATTTTGAAGGATCTTAAATTCGAAAAGACTTTCAAATTAAATCCATAACCATGGTGAGCTATAATATAATACATACATCTTTCCCCCCAAAAAAAGAAAAATTGATTCTAATATGAGGTTTTGTATGAGTAAAGGCCACCAATCTCCTAAAAAACCTTCAATAATCAAACCCCAAAAAAAAGGAGGAAGTGATTGTTTGTCCCTTGCATAGATAGGATAGTCATGGTTATATCCTCTTTCATTTGCTTTTCCTTCCTGTTCCTAAAAAGGAGGGAGTAGCAGAAAAGTCAAAAAAATAATAATGATAGAAGATGAGGCTCAGACGTCAGTGAAGTTGGGGCTAATATAATTTTAGCTTGTAAATTCTTCACAATACAATTTTGGGTTTAAAAAATAATAATAAGAAGAATCACGAATCTATTCGTTGAAATTTGTTTGATTTGTGTCAAATTTATTTTCTTAAGGCCATATATTCATGAAAGGAAGGGAGTTAGATCATTGATCATAATGGGTTTATGTCAAAGTTTTGGGAGTAACAACAAGATACAGTAAATTAAATTGGTATTTTCTCTTACGTCCGCAAAAGGATTTAAGCTTAATTTTCATCCCACCGGACATCCAACCCTGGTAACTATATGGGATATAGATCCTTACAAATCTCGGGTCCTCACGAACTCATAGGATATATATCCTTGTAGATCTTAATACATTTTTATGATTTCATTTCAAATAAATAAAAGGGACTTCGTACCTTATTAAGTTATACAAGGAGATCACAATGGACAAACCTTTAACAAAAAGATGAAGAAATTAGGCTTTGTAATACTCCGGTCGAATCAAACAAATGTATTATTAGACAGCCGTTATAGTGAAAGTCTAATTGATTTTAAGAGGTGAAAAGTTGAGGATGAGTTCATTACTTTGATAGCCCTTTACAAGTTTGCACCAGTTAGGATCCCTAACCTAAACATCTCCAAGGGGGTCTTGGACCCTATTTCGATTTTTTTTATCAGTAAAGAAAAAAATATTTGCATAAATGATGTTAGTGATGGGAATTCTATAAAGTTGGGCTAATTGGATGCCTAAGATGGTAAAGCTACGTCACACTGTGGCCTAGTAAAAAACAAAAAAGGGGTTTGTGCATGAAGGAAAAGGGAAATGAAATAAAGTGATCGGCCTCATTTTAGAAGGAAAAATAAAATAAAGTGACAAAGCCTGTTTGACGTCACCTGATTCAAAATGTGTAAATGTAAAGGAAGCCTTTTTCAATTCCCCTCCCTTTCATAAAAAATTTAAAAAAAATCAAACAAAAAAAATTAAATCAAACTTGCAGCTATTAATTGTAACACCCCCAGCCCCTAGGGCCAGGAGCGTTATATTTTCTTACTTTCTACTTAACTTCTACAGCGAAACGGATAGAGTTTCCCCTAAAAAATGACTGTTTCCAGGCTAAAAGCCTTACAATAAACCCTTGCAAATCAACAGAAGCGTAAAATATTTTAAAAGAAGTTTAACGGCTACACGCCGGAGATCATAACCCAACGAGCAACTCGCTCGGAGTACATTAAACAAAATAGTTCATTAATACAGGAGAAGTGAAAGATCCAACTTAACGATTCACACAACCGGAGTACTGGGGGTTACATCCCAAAATGTAACTGATTTCAACTAAAAGGACAACTGACTAATAAGATGGTTGGCACACATGGCCGTACAGAGCGACTCCTAAACCGAATACACTACATGAACTAGAATACTTGTTTACGAATGTTTACAATTTTGGGAATACATTACATGGCTTCGTTAAACACGTAAGGCCCCTTCAAATGGGCACACATGACACCTTGCAAGCAAGAATAGAATCCATCTTGGCATAAGTGACTTGGCTTCTATTTGTCATAATGCAAACCAGGGGAAAAAGGGGAAAGAGTAATGGGATGAGCAATCACACGCTCAGTGAGTATTTCCCGACTCCTTAAAACCAAAACCGTTATAGGCAGTAATATCTTTAATAGTCACATATCACATATTCATACTTTACTATCATATTGGGCAATCATAGTCCCCAAGGAAGGATCACTATCCATAAATCTCATTCTAACCATGCAAACCCATTTCTAGACCCCTGAATGACTAAATTCCTTTACTAATAAGCAGTCAAACACATAAGCAAGCAACGAGGCTAAGCACAGAACTTTCTTTCATAGGTTACGTGATATAATTCGTGATTTATGCTTTATTTATCTAATTCACTCATACGAGATGCTTAAACACATGAAATAGAGATTATGTAAGGAGCTTTCTTTAGCTAAACATGTACATTCAAACTCATGCATTACAAGGATATGACCATGCTGTACTTGAGATTTCATTCATATTGCACTTAGAATCTTAATCACATGATATGCATAAAAATCCTTCTTTCTTTTTCTGAAAACACTTTACTTAGCCTCTTTAGGCTCATAAAAACTTTTTTCTTAGCCTCTTGAGGCTCATAAAGCTCATTTCTTAGCCTCCTTGAGGCTCATATTCTTAAAAGAATCTCTTTCGTATTGGTCCTATAATGACCTTTAAAAACTTTCTTTTTGAAATACTTAAAAAGGCAAAACGCCGACTCTTTTCTTACTTATTAGGAAAATACTCTGGGCATAAGATCATCATAATGTGCAGATTGGGTGAGATCTATTCTCAACCCCTAGTGAGACTATCGCTCACGCTAAGCTGTTACTCCCGGGATGACAACTAACTTTTGGACCTTAACCCTCGTCAGGGTTTCTAGGGCTTTCTACTACTGGGATTTTTCCCTAGGCTAGGGATTATTCTGTTCAAGCAGGTTCACTCCCATCTTATTGTGCCTATGCATAATATCTTAGCCAATTTAAAGTGTATAGCCACAACAGCTAATAGTTTGCTGCCTCTCACAGCGAAATCCTTTTTCATACAACGCACTCTCTTTTTATTTAAATTCCTTAGGGATTCCCCCATTTAAACGAGTTCACTCCCAAAATTGTATTCGTATAGTTAAAATAGGCCATCGATTGCTAATAGTTATGGCTACTATTAGTTACAACCATGAAAACTTTCTTTTTCAAACTCAGCCTCACTCGCAAGGTGAAACTTAATGACATAAAAGGCGAGGGAGTTTGCACGTAACACATTCAAACACTTCATAATCAACTTAGCAGAATAAGCCACACATGGCCTCGTAATCCACACGATTGCGGTAAAACACAAGCCAGGCTTCCTCCTCACACAACACCGACCACAAGGAACCTCAAAATTCTCATCAGTTCATCCTCAAGCCATCCGACTATTAACTCAGTTTTCAATTCCATAACCATAGCATATTATCGTAAAAGTCAAATGAAATAGCTGCGTATAAACTTACTGAGCGAGCAGCAACTATCCAGCAACTCGATACAGCATGTATATGCATATATATATATATATATATATATATATATATATATATATATATATATATATTGCATTAACTTGAAATAAGTACTTAACGAACTGAAATAAACTCACAAGGCATGAAACTAGCCTACATTCATAACTCGCGAATAGGAGGTAAGCATGCCAAGTTCATGTCATTTCCAAAGCGTGACTAATCAGCTTAACATACATCATTTAAAGACATTTTTAGGTTGTTTTGAGAACATCTCCAAGCATGGGTCAACTAATTCAACATACATCAATTTAAAGCGCATTAGGTTGTTTCAGGGCTACTTTTAAACATGATTCGCTAACTTAGCTAGCATCGATTCAAAGTATTCTTAGTTCTTTTTGAAGTTACTTTCAAGCACAAATTAACTGACTTAACATGCATCGATTTGAAGCGTGCTTAGGTCATTTCAAGGCTACTTTTAATACGAACTAACCCAATTAGCATGCATCAAATATAGGCATTCTTAATTCATTTCGAAGTCATTTTCAAGCATGAATTAGTTAACTTAACGGGCATCGATTCGATGTATTCGTATATTATTTCGAAGCTACTTACATGCATGTATTAACTAAACTAACATATATCGATTCGAAGCCATTTTCAAGCATTAGTTAACTAAACTAACCTATATCGATTCGAAGCATCATTAGGTTATTTCGAAGTTACTTTCAGGCATGAATTAACTGAACTAATCGTAGGCATGGAAATCAGTTCAGTACTAGCAATTTCTGACAGCAACTAAACATGCACAACCCATGCTAATCTCAGTCGAAATGAAACATGCAAAATCAGTCATCATATTCTCATTTAATCTAGCTGATCTTAAACTAGCATGCAACATCATTTAGGGCTAAAATCTTTTTGAATTTACTAATACTTAGGAGGCGAGAAACACCCACCTCGATTCCATGCTAGAGGAACCGATTATGGCTTTTGGGACTCGATTTGAAAGCTTCAAACTAGGAATTCGACCCCCTTGTTGTAGTTGCGCCCCAAACCACCCGAAATCGGACCCCCAATTCGACCCATTTTGCAACCTAGTTCGAATCAGCCTTACCCGATCTGATCCTAGCCCTCCTTCGGTTGTGCCTCGTCGCCGGCATCAGACCCAACCCCCTCCTGCTCGCCAGCCTCAGTCGCGATAGTCGCCGGCAGTGGTTTACGCCAGCCTCGACCCCCCTTTGCTTCCTCACTCTTTCGCTCGATCTCTCTCTCTTTCTCTGTCGTGGTGTCACGGGGGAGGTCACGGACGGTCGCCGGCATCGCCTCCGTCATTGCCTGACTGGTGTCACCTCCCTTTCTCTTTCTCTCTCTCTGTCTTGTTTAGTGGTTGCCGGGGAGGGGTCGGTAGGAAGCCAAGGAGAAGGAACCCCCCTTCATGCGTGTTTTTGGTTGAGAAAGTAAGGGGCTTCAGCCCCTTTTATATATATATATATATATATTTGTTACTTGCCCATTCAACTAACATCGCTAGTCTAATTTCTAATCTCGTACCTCATATCCTAACCTGAATAGATGATACGACCCTTTGTTGATTATTCGATCCTAAATACGTCAAGGTTCGATTTAATGAACCTCGAAACTAATTCTAAGGTAAACAACCTAATCATATTTGGGAAACGACTAAATTAACTATCGGCACAAATTAGCACGAATTAATCTCAAAATCAATAATAACAATAGTAATTCTTTTTAACAAAATTATCGTTCACATAAGTACGTCGATAATAATTTAACTTGTATAGTTACTAAAAATACGATTTTATAACGTAAAAAGGTAATATGACCAGCTTAACATAAAATAGGAAACACGGGCGTCACATTAATTTAGTCCATATCAATAAAATGCCAAACTAAAATCAAATTAAATTTTGGTTATTAACATAACCAAAATGAAATACAAATTAAGCCAAATTAAATAAAAAAGAACTACGATTGGTTTGATCCTTTATAAAAGAGCTATGTAGGGAGCTCACGATAAAAGAATGAGTGCAACCCAAATTTCAAATCAAATAAAATTATCTGTTTCCATAACCTGCACATGAAGAATGTGTGTGTATAATACCCTTCCTAGAATGTGCTTATACGACCAATATCTAGTGCAATTAAGTTTTAGATATGTGTAATTTGACATTAAAAAAAAAAAACGATAAATGTCAATGCAAATTATATAAAGTCCTATTAATATCAAGTAAAACAGAGAAAGAAAAATAAAATAGAACAAGTTGGAATCAAAAGGTGGTTTCCTGAGAGGGGGACGTAATTAAGGAGATATGTCGTCTTGAATAGGGTTGTACTAAAAAGTAACTCGAAGGCGGATCTTCATCGGGGCTATCCCCATTGATGTTCCCATGGCTGAGGTGATGATAACCTCCTACTCAGAGAAGGTAACAGCACCTAAAACTTCGAAGGTTAAATTCGTTAAACCCTTGGCCTCAAGCACCCCTACTATGGTGCGCAAGACCCTACAGGTCAGGGAGGCTACCTGTCCTCTAGTTTCTGCAAAAGGCAGGATGATATTGCCTTCCAGATCACAAAGCCAAAGTGATCTAACCTCAGAAGGGGTTGGATCACGGGCTTATAGTGGCCCGATCACAAGATCAAGGGCTAAAGCCTTAACATATACTACGGTGACTCTGCAATCCTCTGTCACCACCCTCAGCCAAGGTAGGGACCAACCCGAAGAACAAGATGAGGTTACAAGTCCTGCCTTTTACGAGCTCAAAACTCTTTTCCATGAAGAGGAATTGTCAGCTTTTATCCCACAAGGCCAAATTAGCTAGGATGATCAAGCCGAAAACATGTCGGTCTTAGTGACCAGCACTCCAGTCCTCGAGGAACAAATGCAAGAGCTACAAAGGAGGCTTGCAGAAAAAGAGGCTGAAATTGCTAATCTCACTATTTGCCTTGAAAACAGAGAGCAAGAAAAAAGTAATGAGGCTGACAGTAGCAACACAGTTATCACTTCGCAAAATATGAAGGAGTTGATAGCCCAAGGGATCAAAGAGCACCAAGCAGGCATGAATCCCCCAGTGTTGGGGTACAGGAACCCATATCCAAGTCATTACGACTTGATTCCGTTCCCAAAAGGTTATCAAAAGCCAAACTTTGAAAAGTTTGACAGGATAAATGGGTCACCACATGAACATTTAGCCTATTTTTACTCGGAGTGTGGTGAAACTGCCTTGAATGGTGCATTATCAATTACGCAATTTGTGCAATCGTTAAAGGCGGCTACCTTTATGTGGTACACCCAGCTGCAGTCTGAGTCAATACACACTTGGGATGACCTTTAAAGGGCATTCTTGGCCGTGGGCTTAAAAAGGAAGGTCTCCATAATAGACCTCGCTGACACATGCCAAAGGCCAAATGAAAGTGTGAACGACTTTATCACAAAGGGGAGGAGCCTAAGCTTAAAATGCCCACAAAAGCTAAGCGAGCAATCAGCAGTTCAAACGTGTGGAAACAATTTAGACCTGTAAATTGCTACATATGTAGGCACTGCTCAACCTCAAAACTGTGATGCCCTCGTGTCTGAGGCAAGCAATGTAAAACGACAACTTGCCCGTCAGAAAACTACATAACCTAAGAGGGAAGAAATCAAAAGGCTAACCAAGAAAGAAGAGTCAATGGCCACCTTCATCAAAACAAACTCAAGGCCAACCAATGGTGGAAATGTCAACAAAAATATCAAGCAAAAGGAAGAAGGCCGAGGACCCTTCAAGAAAGAAAGGAAAAGAAGTATCCCTTTGATGATGATGTTCAAGGGATATTTGAAGAGCTTATGACTGCAAAAGCCATCTCTATCCCAAAACCAATGCAACCTGCTGAAGTCAACAAAACAAATGATCCTAAGTAATGTCCATATCATAGGATCATCAGTCATCCTCTAAAGGATTATTTTGTATTGAAAGACATAATTGAAGACATGATCAGGAGGGGAGAAATCAAGATAGAAGGACCTCCACCTAAAGGGCCCACTGCATCATCAAATGCAACTTCAACGGCTGAGCAGAAGGATGATTCTTACCCATCATCCTCAGAAATTAATGAAGGGATCCGAATGGTGTCAGTACCACCTCATGTGGTCCCGATCAAGTTCATTACTGATGATGATGTAGCAATAGTATGGGCATATCCAGATATGCCTCTTCCATCTCCAGGAGCACTAACCTTATATGATTTCTACCTGGACTTGAGTTTGGAGGCATGGGCAACATCAGAAGATGATGATGATGATGGCTTTAGGTGGCAAACCTACTTTAGTAGAAGACCATTTCGGCAGGGTGCGGTTCGAGCTTCTCAGTCCCCAGTTTTTAAAACAAAAGGACAGAAGCCGCCACAAAAGAAAAACAAGAAAAACAAGAAGAAGAAATCAAGGGCCAAAAAGAAGTCAGACACAACTTCCGAAGAGGAGTACGTGCCACCGGTTAAGACCCCTTTCACTTTAGGTGATTACATCCCTAGAGATTTTTTCGGTAATGACTCCTCAGATGATGAGTCCGAAGAAGGGGAAGTAGCCTAATGTTGTATGGTGTCATGGGTTGATGAATGTGAAGAGGTGAACGTCAAGCCTACAAATACCACTCAAGAAGTGGATCAAATAACTCTTTGGTCTGGTCGTTAACTCCAACTACCTAAACCGGCAAGAAAAGAGAAGGAGAAAGAAATGACACTATAGAAATTGCCAACATCGAAGAATGCTAAGGAGCAAAATGGAGAAGAATCACTCTCATCAAGCTCGAATAGCAAAAGTGTTACTAGAGACAAGGAGTTCGTCAAGGGTCTTATAAAGAGAGGGTCCGTTATGATGTCATCTCCCATCTCAAGCGAATCCCAGCACGCCTAAGTGTCTATGATGCTCTACAAATGTCGAAGGAGCTAAGAAGGGCACTTATTCAGGCGTTAATGGACCCCGATGATTATAAGGATTAAGCCGACCCTATTGAGGTGGATGAGGTATTCTCCTCTCCTTTAAACCAGTGTGGTACATGCATGGCTTGCATAATGTTTACTGATGAGGACATGCAATTAGGGTTTACGAATCATAACAAGCCTTTATATATTATCGGCATAATCGGGGATAAAAGGGTAAATCGGATCCTACTCAATTGCAGTTCTGCAATCAACCTTCTTCCATTAAGAGTATTGAGAGCAATGGGGATAGCACCCAATGAATTGTCCCTGACTTTGTTCACAATATAGGGATCTAATCAGGTGGGGCAAAAAGCCTTAGGCACGGTTGCTTTAAAAGTTGAGCTAGATGACCTCTACATAGATGCTCTTTTTCATGTGATAGATGCTGATACTTCATATAATCCCTTACTTGGCCGGCCTTGGGTCCATACTAGTAAGGCTATTGCTTCAAATCTTCACCAATGTTTGAAATACACCGATGAGCATGGCAATGAAAAGATGATTCGGGGGGATGCAAATCCTTTTCATGGAGAAGACATTAATTATGCAGATGCCAAGTTCCATAAGTCAACAGACTTTGGAATTTGCCAAGCACCCTTAGACCCAAATAGGGGGAGCCAGGAAGAAAAGCCTAAGGCTCCTACTTTGCCTCAAAAGGTCATGCATGTTGTCAATAGCTACGCTAATGAAGCGAAGGTGTCCCAATCCACGCGATCAAAGGTGTTATTCACATATACACCTAAGGATAAATGATAGGTTGGCCAAAAGGCATTAACACTAGTAATGAAAATTGTGAACTCTCTCGTTGCGAGTTATACTTTTCCCCTTAGGAGAATTAACCAGTCAATGCCCAAAGAAAACTTGGTCATAAGAACATCACTTGGCAACAAAAGAGTGGTATTAAGAGGAAGCTCTTCAAATCCCTTGATAGGAGCGTCTATTTCAGGTGCTCCCTCTTCAGGAGGACTATCATCATCTCAAAGTAGGCGGGGAAAGGGCAATAAAAGGTGATTTGTTGTGACTGACGAGCAATTGAACGTCGTTCATGAAGGTGGAGTTCTAAAAGGATCGTTTCAAGAAGATACCTCTGAAAATCTTGATGTATCACATGATGGGGGAGTTCTCAAAGCCTATCAATAAATGACTTGGTTTTCACACCCCAAGAACAAGAGTTGTTCTCCTAGGAAAAACAAGTCCAACCTTGAGTCTCAGTTTTTCAAAGGCTTAGAATAGTTAATGAACTCAAATAAAAGAACATCCAAGTCAGAAAGCAGAGGAAGTGGAAGTTAAACAAGAAAGGGCAGCAGCCTAGAAGCTTTGTTTGGGTTCGTGAACAAAATAAAGTCGAGCAAGCAGACCAAGTTAACGTTGTTTCCATCAAAGACGAGGATGATGCTCAATTTTTTAAACTTCCTCGTCAAGAATCTCCCAAACATCAAAGGGTTGCCACGATAGAATCGAAAATGTGTGGTGAAGTTCAAGTTCAAGATGATTCGCCTCAATGCCCAAAAGACAACTCAATTCCTATAGAGCAAGAGCCCTATCAGGATTTTATCGAGGTTGTTCAAGCGGCACCACCAAAAATGAAAGACGGTGGTTAAGCCGCAATTGATGAGCTACGAGAGATAAACTTAGGAACAACTGATGACCCCAAGCCAATTTTTGTGAGTGTCGTATTGAATGATGAAGAAATTGCACAATACAAACAACTCCTTCAGGAGTACAAAAATGTATTTGCTTAGGGATATCAAGACATGCTAGGTTTGGATCCAAATGTAGCTATCTATAAGTCAACCGTTTCTGAAGGTGTAAAGCCAATAAAGCAGCTCGGCGACGTTTTCGTCCTGGATTGATGATCCAAATAAATGCTGAAGTGGACAAGCTCATAAAGGCTAACTTCATTCGTAAAGTTCAATACCCAACTTGGTTGGCTAACATCGTCCCTCCTCGAAAAAAGGGTGGCCAACTCCAGATATGTGTAGACTTTAGGGACTTAAACAATGCATGCCCCAAGGATGGTTTTTCATAACCAATCACCGAGCTTTTTGGGGATGCCACTATAGGGTTTGGTGCTTTATCTTTTATAGATGGTTTATCGGGGTACAATCAAATCAAAATGGACCCTGACCATGAAGTGCTAATTGCTTTTTGGGCACTACAAGGTATATACTATTACACGGTAATGCCATTTGGTTTGAAAAATGCTGGGGCCACTTACCAGAGAGCCATGACAATCATTTTTCACGACTTTCTCCACAACCTAGTTGAATGCTATGTTGATGACTTTGTTGTAAAAACCAAAAAGAGAGGAAATCATCCATATGACCTAGGAAAGGTCTTTGAGAAGCTACGCATGCATCAGCTCAAAATGAATCCCTTGAAATGTGCATTTGGAGTTACTTTGGGGAAGTTCCTAGGCTTTGTGGTTCGGAAAGAAGGAATTGAGATTGACCCCGACAAAGTCAAAGCCATAATCCAAATGCCCCCTCCGAGAAACTTAAGAGAACTGCGTGATTTACAAGGAATATTAGCTTACATACGATAGTTCATCTCGAATTTGTCAGAAAGGTGTCAACCTTTCATAAGACTCCTAAAAAAGGACACGCCTTTCATTTGGGATCAAGCATGTCAAAATGCTTTTGAAAGTATCAAGCAATACCTCATAAGACCACCTGTTCTAATGGCTCCAATACAGGGAAGACCCATAATCTTATACACAATAGCCTTTGAACGATCTTTGGGAGCCATGTCGGCCCAATGTAATGATGAAGGGAAAGAAAATGCCTTGTACTATATTAGCCGAACAATGGTAGGTGTAGAAGTAAATTATTCCTCTATGGAGAAAATTTATCTTGCCTTAGTGTTTGCCGTTCAAAAGTTAACGCATTACCTTCTGTCCCATCATATCACTGTAATCTCAAAGACAGACCCATTTAGATATATATATTATCTAAACCCTTACTATTAGGGAGATTAGCTAAATGGGCTATACTTTTGGCCCCTTTTGACATCAAGTTCGTGCCTTAAAAAGCAGTGAAGGGACAAGTTATAGCCGATTTCCTAGAAGCACATCCATGCCCAGATAATGAGGAGCTACCAGATGATTTGCCTGACGATGGAGTTATGCTTGTTAAAACAAAATCGTGGTAGTTATACTTTGATGGGGTAGTAAGGAATAGGGGAGATGGGGTAGGGATTGTATTTGTCATGCCATCAGGAGGACTTATCCCTTACTCATTTTCTTTACTCGAGAAATGTTCAAATAATGTGGCTGAATATGAGGCACTCATCATCGGCCTTGAATTGGCCATTGAAATGCGTATTGACTAGCTAGAAGTGTTCGGTGATTCCTAACTAACTATTTGACAAATAAATGGCCAGTATGAAGTAAGAAATGCTAAGTTGGTGCCTCTCTACCAAAGGACAAAGAACCTCATGGTTCAATTCCTTCAAATAGAGGTTAAGAGGTTAACCACGCGCCAAGGTCCAAAAATGATAAAGCAGATGCCTTAGCAAAGTTGGCTATTTCACTAACACTCCCTGATGAAAGAGAATTCAAATAACAACCGAGGAATGGCACAGCGCTGGATTGTTTTGATGAAACAGAAGAAATAAATGTGGTCTCCATTTTTGAGGCCGAAGAAGAGACAGACTGGATTGAGTACATTCAGTATGGCATTTTATCCACTGATCTAAAGAAAAGGGTAGATGTAAAATGACGAACACTAAGGTTTACACTTAAAAATGACACCTTATATTGGAAAGCTTTTGAGGGGGTGTTACTTAGATGCTTGTCAAGAGAGGAAGCGACTTACGTTCTAAGTGAAGTTTATGTTGGGGTATGTGGTGCTCATCAGGCATGCCCAAAACTTGCTAACCAAATCAAAAGATTAGGCTATTATTGGCCAACTATGGTTTAAGATGCAATAAAGTTTGCTAAAACATGCCAAGCTTGTCAAATGCATAGGGATTTCATCTATCAGCCACCACAATTACTCCACCCAAGCATATTATCTTGGCCCTTCCATGTATGAGGGCTGGATGTGATAGGACCTTTCAAGCCATCATCCTCTCGTGGCCATGTGTTTATTCTGGTAGCCATAGACTATTTTCAAAGTGGACTGAAGCCATTCCATTAAGAGAGGTGGGGGCAAAACAAGTAGCTGATTTCATCAGGATCCACCTCATTTACAGATATGGAGTCCCATACAAGATCATTTCAGATAATGCCCTCTACTTTAAAAATCCAAAAATGATAAGGCTGGCAGAGAAATACAAGTTCAGACATAGCTTCTCGTCGAGTTATAATCCATCATCGAATGGTCAAGCCAAAGCATTTAATAAAGTGCTTTGCAAGATGCTAAAGAAAATGGTCTTAAGATCAAGAAGGGATTGGCACGAGCGATTACCCAAAGCTTTATGGGCTTATCGAACAACAGTTCGAACAGTGACTTGCTGCACGCCCTATAACTTGGTTTTTGGTTTAGAAGTTGTACTACCCCTTGAAGTGCATTTGCCTTCCCTAAGAGTGGCTATGCAATTCACTGATCCAAATGAGAATGTTCAAGTAAGATTAGCCAAACTTAAAGCGTCAGATTAGCATGGGCTAATGGCTTAGTAAAGGCTTGAAATTTACCAAGCTCAAATGGTTGGGGCATTTAACAAGTGTGTCAAATTCTGCTTATTTAATGTTGTTGGTTCTGACAATAAGCATGCCAATTGTCATCAATCGAAAGACACCAGGAAAATTCGAGTCCAAATAGGAAGGTCCCTATGTAGTTACTAAGTTCTTTCCTAAGGGGGCATATGAGCTCTCAAATCACGATGAACAAATTGTGTATGCCTGTATTAATGGTAAATTTGTAAAGAAATTCTTTACTTAAAATTTATGGACAGTTTGAATCCTATTGAACTACGAAAGGCTTGATCACTCAAAAAGGAGTACGTGGGCAATTGAGCTTCATGCTGGACCCAGTTACAAAAAAATAAATAAACTCTCTTTCCCCAGGAAAAAAATTCCCCCCACATGAAAAAGAAAAATTTTCAAAAAAAAAAAAAAAACAAAGAGAAACAAAGGGGATATATTCCTTATTGTTAGGGATGACAAAAATGGGGATGTCAAAAGGAAAAAAGGTATTTTATGGAATTATGGTGGAGGTAAAAATAAATGACATGCCAATAATGGGCAGATACAAATATGATGATCAAGACATGCAACCAAAGTTAAATTTGAAACATGGCATGTCGACCTCTATTTACATCGAGTTGTTGTTGGAACATTCATGTTAAAAAAAAAAAATCCAAATTACCTCGATGTCTACAAAAGAAGCTCTCTACAGTCCTCTTCATGACTGTGTGGAAAATAAGAGTATAAATCTACCTAAGTCAAGATTATCCAGCAAAGCAAGACCCAAAATACCCTTTTAAAAGCTAGCATATGATGTGGGGAGAGACATGGACTCTTCCTCGAAGATGACTTGTTCAACTCTCTGATGCTGTAACAACTTTTGACAGTAGGCTGCCTTGAACATTCGTTGAATTGGTACCACACATATTTAGGCACAATGAAAAAGGAAGGATCACAAAAAAAAAAAAACAAAAAAAAAGTTGTTCAATGTGAGATCAAACTTTATACGTGTTCAATAAAGTCCACATGTACAATATTTGGGGGGCAACTATTGAACATACATTTTTCACCAATCGAATACTGTCAAAATTGATGTTCATAAATTCAGTATAATGCTGTTATTAAAAGCATGGCCAAATTATTTCTATAAACAACAATTCCCAGCATTGGGCCCCACGAGTTCGAGTTGAGCCCAAAATACCTACACCAAAAAAAATTATGGGGTCTTAAAAACAATCAAATGGCCCAAAACAAAAATTATGAAGGCTACATTGAGGTGGGATTTGATTAATATATCTACTTGGTGCTCTGATCATATTCCAACCAAAAAAATAGATACAAACTAAAGGTTTTAATTGAGCTGTGGTTAATGACTGCAAAAGTACATGGGCATTTGCTTTACATTAAAATAGAAAGGAATGGCTAAGCATAACCAATCACCTCCACTTATTCATGACATGTTAACGTGGGAAGGAAAGTAGGGGGTAATTGGCAGTTATAGAAAATTGCTTTCTATTTGGTTCATAAAAGCTGAAGCATATCAGAAGAGGGGGTCAGTAAAAGCAAAAGAGAGGGAGCAGAACACAGTGCAGCAAGAGAAGAAAAGAAACGGAGAACAGAGTTTAAAGAAAAAAAAAGATCAAGGACAAGAATTTGACTAAAGAATGAAGCACTCTGTCTTTCTTTTGTACCGACTTTCTGAAGATCTGAAGGTAATAAAAGAATGGACTTAATTTAACCTCTCCCACTTTGCTCATCTCTAAATTTTGTTTCCTCTGCGGCTATCTACAAGAAATAAGAATCATGTATGATTCTATGAAAATCGAAAGCATCTCATCAATCGAAGCAGATAAGTATCCTATTATGGATTTGAGAGGATAAAAATAGGATAACCGTGAAGTTTTGAGCTCGAAACGACTCATAAATTGGGATCCATAAGGATCCGGAGTTCGGAAGGACTCACAAATTCAGATTCACCACGAATCCCGGTTCACAAGGACCCGCAAATTTCTATATACAGAGGTTATGGGTTAATTTGGACCCATAAAAAGTAGAAGTTTGAGAGCACTCATGACTTGGTTGTTTTGCAAAAGCTTGTTGCAATTCTGGGTTCCTAGTTCCAGGCATCCTGTTGAAGGCTATACAGTTTAATTTTTTTAAAAAAAATCTTGTGCCATGACGAGTGATTTATGGTGATCTGAAACAACACGGTGTCTTAAAGTTGTAAAAATCATCTTAATTTTCGTGGTGAATAATGCTAAGAAGACAGTCAATACGCTTGATGTTGATTACATGAGAAAAACCAACTATAAATTTGGCACTTTATTAAAATAGAGGATAAGAATGGAGATTGTCTTTAAAAAAAAAAAAAAAGAGAGATGGGAAGAGCAAGGTCCTCTGTTCACAAAAAGAACAAAAAATATAGCCTTCAAAACCATAGTCGTTTTATCTAGTCTCAGAAAAAGAAAACAAAGGTCTGGGTGCCCAACTGGACGAAACAAATTAGTAGAAAGGAAATGTCAAGATAATGATGGATGAAAATGGGAAGGAGACAGAGCCCAACCATGGCTGTCCTTTCTTCTAAAGCAAAGGCAGAAGAGTCTGGAAGACATTCATACTAGTTTTCAACTGTCTTAAATTAATTTGGTCATCGGATGCTAAACGTATTAAAATAGGAGTGGGTATTGTTGACTAAACAGCAAGTACTAATGAAAATAGATTGGTAGTTCTCACAAATTATGAGTGGAAGGTAACCAAATTTGAGCCTCTGTTTATATTAAATTTTCTACGGGAAAAATAAAATATTTTAAATATCGATTAGAACTACTGTGACTTGATTCCACTAAGGATATGTGGGAAGTCCGATATAAAATTTTCGGGTTCAGTCTATAACAAGGTCCTCAAACGAACTTAAACCGACACCTTCTCTTCACGAAAAGTTAATTTTTTGAGGTAATTGCACTTCGCTTGCTTAAAACGGCAAAAAATCAAGCTTTACAAAATAAAAACCGACCCCCTCAAATTTCTAGGTCCAAGAAATGGACCGAAAATCAGTATTCAGTTTCCTTGTCTTTAATAAAAAGCTAAAGTTACAGTTCTTTGACTTTTTGTTACACGTTAAGTAACTAAAATAAATTAAAAAAAGAAAATAGATTTTCAAACAGTCGAAGCCGTTTCTTCAAATAATAAGAATGACAGAATGGACCAAACCTAAGCCAAATATACAACCAAGCCTAATAAATTCCCCCCTCGGTCTAGGCCCTAAAAAAAAAATATTTACATCAAGAACTACGTCGATTTAATCCCACTAAGGGTACATATGAAATTCACAAATAAATTTTGGGTGCAATAGTTAAACCAAATTAATAGACTGACCCCCTTAAAAACTTAAGTCGGTAAATAAAATTCATGAAACGCCTAAAAATGCAACTTAGCTATGACTCAAAAAAAAAATAATTCAAATATCAAAATTAAACCAAAATTATGGTCACTTTTTAGGTCAACATTTATAATTAAAATCATATCAAATGGTTAATAACTTAACCAAAATGAAAGATAAATTAAATCAAAGAAAATTAAAGAGATACGGTTGGTTTGATCCTCTATAAAATAGGCACGTGGACAATTCACAACAAAGAGTGAGCACAACCCAAATTCCAAATCAAATAAAATTACTCATTTCTTGACCTGCGCATGAAAAATGTATACGTATAGTACTCTTCCTAGAAGGTGCCTATACAGTCACTATCTGATGCAATTAAGTTTTGGATATGGGCGATTCGACATTAAAAGAATGATAATTGTCGATCCAAATTATAAGTCTTATTAACACAAAACAAAACAGAGAAAGAAAAATAAAACAAGACGAGTCGGAATGAAAAGGTGGTCTCTCGAGGGGGGGACGTAATTAAGGAGCTTTATCCACTTGAATAGGGTCGTACTCAAAATAAATCGATGTACATTTTTGTACGTTAAAAAATTGTGTTGTGCATATTAATTAGTTTTACTAAAATTTTGCTCAACAGCAATCTTCCGTCACCACCCTCAGCCAAGGTACGGACCAACCCGAAGAGCCAGATGAGGTCACAAGTCCTGCCTTTTACAATCTCAAAACTCTTTTTCATGAAGAGGAATTGTCTGCTTTTATCCCACATGGTCAAATTAGCCAAGATGATCAAGCCGAAAACATGCCGGTCTTAGTGACCATCACTCCAAACCTCGTGGAACAAATGTAAGAGCTGCAAAGAAGACTAGCAGAAAAAGAGGCTGAAATTGCTAATCTCACTATTCGCCTTGAAAACAGAGAGCAAGAAAAAAATAATGAGGCTGACAGTAGTAACACAGTTATCACTCAGCAAAATATCAAGGAGTTGATAGCCCAAGAGATCAAAGAGCACCAAGCAGCCATGAATCTCCCAGTGTTGGGGTACAAGAACTCATATTCGAGTCATTATGACCCAATTCTGTTCCCGAAAGGTTATCAAAAGCCAAACTTTGAAAAGTTTGGTGGGATAAATGGGTCACCATATGAACATTTGGCCCATTTTCACTTGGCGGGTGGTGAAATTACCTTGAATGATGCACTGCTAATTAAGCAGTTCATGCAGTCCCTTAAAGGGCAGCCTTTACATGGTGTACTCAGCTTCAGCTTGGATCATTAAGCACTTGGGATGACCTACAGATGGCATTCTTAGCTCAATTCGTGAGTTCAAAGTGCAAAGTGTCCATAATAGACCTTCTGACACATGCCAAAGGCCAAATGAGAGTGTGAATGATTTTATTACGAGATGGAGGAGTCTAAGCTTGCAATGCCCAGAAAAGCTAAGCGAGCAATCAGCAGTTCAAATGTGTGCTAACAATTTAGACCCTTAAATTGCTATATACGTGGGCACTGCTTAGCCTCAAAACTTTGATGCCCTCGTGTCTAAGGCAAGCAATGTGGAAGGACAACTTGCCTGTCAGAAAACTACACAACCTAAGAGGGAAGAAATCAAAAGGCCGACCAAGAAGGGAGAGTCGATGGCTACCTTTGTCAGATCAAGTCCAAAACCAACCAATAACGAAAGTTTCAACAAAAATGGCAAAGGCAAGCAAAAAGAGGAAGGCCGATGACTCACTCTTCAGGAAAGGAAAGAAAAGAAGTATCCTTTCGATTACGATAATGTTCAAGGGATATTTGATGAGTTGATGACTGCAAAAGCCATTTCTCTTCCAGAGCCAAAACGACCTACCGACATCAATATGACAAATGATCCTAAGTATTGCTCATACTGTAGAATTAGTAGTTGTTCGTGCTAAAAATGTGTCTTTTTGAAGGTACTTTTACACCTGTTTTATGCTCGTTATAATCGTTAATTTTAGGTTTTCATTTGATTTGATTTTGTTTTTGTAGGTTTTGAATAAAAGGAAAATAATTATGGAAAAATGCGAAAAATACAAGAAGAATACTGGATACGAGCCGACTTGACTCAAGCTAATCCGGATTGCTGGGCCCAGTTCCTGTTTCAGCCCATTAAAAATAATAAAAAAGGGGGAAAAAAAGAAAACAGCCCAAACTAACTGGCCCAATTCCGCCCTCCCCAAGCGTGCCTGGCACATGACTTCTAAAGTTACCCCCCTTTTTAATCTTCTCTCTCCTTCCCCTCGATTCTGAGAAACTCAGAGAACCCACCCCGACATCAGACCTTGCTCCATCGTCCTCCATTCCTCATCCCCATTTCCATCTTCTCCATTCTCTCTCTTCAACAGCTTATCGTTTTCAACCGTCAAGCAATAGCTCACCACCATCCCACCCTCATCCACCCGTAATCCACACTTCAAACACCAACGAAGCAAGGTATTTTTGCCCACGTGTCTCAAATCGAACGTTGAAGAATGAAGGAGGCACGGGTATAAATTGCAAGGGCGAGCTCCAGGTTAGGGGTTAGAGAATCTTTAGGTTTAGTTAGTTTAATTTTTAGCGCTTGTTTTCTCAAAATTCAGACACATTTCGGTTCAATTTCGAGCGTTAGGGTTTATTGTTAGTTAGTTATGGGTTCAAATTTGATGTAATTAAATGCTAATTTTTGTCGAATTCTAGTTGATATGTATGAATTAAGCTTTTAATGTAGTGATTTTGGCGACGGTAAGTCAAGCTCTTCCATTTTCACCCCCTCCCCTGTTCGGGCTTTGGTAATGGCTGGCTTTGGTGTTTCTGATGGTGAGAGGCAAGGCTAGGGTTGGTCTGGTTAGCGTTGGCTGTGGCTAATCTTCTCCCCTATGCCGAGTTCAGTCATTCCCTATTGTAGGTTTGCTCTCTGCTGTTCTACTTTTTTTAACTGCTTCAAAGCCTTGCTTAAAAAAAACCGAGTAGCTTAATCTGGGTCGTTGATTGGTACAGTTCGTTAGCTTGGTTTGAGCTGGGTTGAATTGTTATTATTATTAGTTGCGTAAGTTGATTATTAGGTATGATTAATCGTTGATTTGGTTTTTGTTGATATTATGGTTTCGATTTCGCGGATGGAATATGATGGTTTGTGATGATTCGAATGTTGGTATGGCTGTTGGAATGGTGCTGACCGAATAATGAATGGTTTGAATGGTTAATTTAAATGGTTTGCTTAGTTTGCTTGAATGACATAGTTGGTTGATGATGGTTTTGATTTTGATCTCATGGAATAGCTTCATTAATATTGAATGATTATGATGGTTTGTTTGGTTGGTTGAATGCTAATCTGAATATGGTTAAGTTGAATTAGTTGATTTAGTAGATGGTTGATTAGTTGATGTGAGTAGTTTAGTTGATTTAGTTCAAACGGTTTCGTTGATTACTTAGGTTTTGAATGGCTTTGATTGTTCGAAGGATTTGGTTGATTTGGTTGGTTGAACGCGTTTAGTAGCTTGGTTTGATTACCTAGGTTTTAAAATGGTTATTTCTTCAAATTACTGGCTTAGTCCTTCTTGTTGAGGTCCTATTAATCGCTTAGTTGAAAATTTCTAAGTCAAGTATTACCTTAGGTTTAGGTAATGTTAGTTTTAGAAATTTCAATGACCTAAATCTTTTCCGTTGTCCCCAAGGACGCGACCCTCAAGTACTACAGCGAAAGTCGTACGCTTGCAACTCTTTTGTTTATCACTTAATATATCTCAATAGTAGCCACTCTATAAAAGATTGTTATGTCTTTAAAGACATCATCAAAGACATGATGAGAAGGAGAGAAATTGAGATAGAAGGGGTTCCAGCCAAAGGACCCATTGCATTGCCAAATGCAACCTCAACGGTTAAACAGAGGGATGAATCTTATCCATCATCCTCAGAAACTAATGAAGGGATCCTAATGGTGTCATTACCACCTAATGCAGTCCCTATCAAGTTCATTGCTGATGATGACGTAGCAATAGTGTGGGCATATCCAGATATGCCTCCTCCCTCACCAGGAGCACCAATTTTATACCATTTCTACCTAGACCTGAGTTTAGAGGCATGGGCAACATCAAAAGATGATGATGATGTTGGCTTTGGATGGCAAACCTACTTAAGCAGAAGATAATTTCGACAGGGAGTGGCCTGAGCTTAAAGTCCCCTGAAGTTAAAATAAGAGGATAGAAGCCACCATAAAAGAAAAACAAGAAAAATAAGAAGAAGAAATCAAGGACCAAAAAGAAGTCAGACACAACTTCCAAAGAAGAGTACGTGCCATCGGTTAAGACCCCTTTCACTTTAGGTGATTACATCCCTAAAGGTTTTTTCGGCAGTGATTCCTCAGATGATGACCCCGAAAAAGGGGAAGTAGCCTAATGTTATATGGTTTCATGGGCTAATGAATGTGAAGAGGTGAATGTTAAGCTCGCAAGTACCACTCAAGAAGTGGAACACATAACTCTTCGGTCCGGTCGTCAACTCCAACCACCGAAATCAGTGGGGAAAGAGAAGAAGAAAGAAATGGCACCAAAAATACCACTAATATCGGCAAACACTAAAGAACAGGGTGACGAAGAAGTAATTCCCTCAAGCTCAAATAGCACAGGCATCGCTGAGAACAAATGGTCAACTAAGGAGTCTAAGAAGGATCTTCTTGTCCCACTCCCTTTTCAAGTTCGTTAAGGGTCTCATAAGGAAAGTGTTCGTTATGATGTCATCTCTCATCTCAATCAAATCCCAGCATGCCTAATGTCTACGACACTTTATAAGTGTCCAAAGAGCTAAGAAGGGCACTTATTCAGGCATTGATGGACCTTGACGACGATAAAGATCAAGTTGACCCTATTGAGGTGGACCAGGCGTTATCCTCTCCTTTAAACCGGTGTGCTACATGCATGGCTTGCATAACGTTCTCTAATGAAGACCTCCAGTTGGGTCTGCAAATCATAACAGGCCTTTGTATGTCGCCGGTATGATCAGGGATAAAAGGGTAAATCGAATCCTACTCGATTGTGCTTCGGCAGTCAACCTTCTTCCTGTAAGGATATTGAGAGCGATATGGATAACACCAAATCAGTTGTCCCTAATGTTGCTCACAATATAAGGATTTAATCAAGTAGGGTAGAAAGCCTTAGGCACTGTTGCTTTGAAAGTTAAGCTAGATGACCTTTACGCAGATGCTCACTTTCATGTAATAGATACTGATACTTCTTAAAATGCCCTACTCGGGCGGTCATGGCTTCATACTAGTAAGGCTATTGCCTCTACTTTTCACCCGTGTTTGAAATATACTAACGACTATGGCAATGAGAAAACAATTCGTGGGGATGCAAATCCTTTTTATAGGGAAGACGTTAATTATGCTAACGCTAAGTTTTACAAATCAATGGATCCTGGAACCTCTTAAGTGTCTTTAGACCTAAAAGGGGGCAACCAAAAAGAAAAGTCCGCGGCTCTTAGTTTATCTCAGAAGGTCATTCGAGTTGTTAATAGTTATGCTAGTGAAGCCAAGGAATATCAATCCCCACGATCAAAGGTGCTGTTCAAATGCACGCCGAAGGAGAAAAGAAAGGCTAGACAAAAAGCCTTGACACCGGTAAGGGAAATTGTGAACTCTTTTCTCACAAGTTACACCTTTTCCCTCCGCCGAATTGACCAGTCAGTGCCTACAAAAAACTTAGTCATAAGAACATCACTTGGCAACAAGAGAGTAGTTTTAAAAGAAAACTCATCAAACTCTGCAATAGAAGTGTCTTCTTCAAGCGGTCCGCCTCCAATAGAATCATCACAATCTCAACGGAGGAAGAAGGAAAACAATAAGCGAGGCCTTGCTAAAGCCAACAAACAAATAAACATCTCTCATGAAGGTAGAGTCCTAGAAGCATCATTTCAGGGGAATGCCTTCGAAGCACTCCAGGTTTCACATGATGGGGGAGTTCTTAAGGCTCATGCCATGAATGATGTGGTTTTCATGCCCTAAGAGCAAGAGATGTCCTTTCAAAATGAGCAAGTCCAACCTCGAATCTCAGTTTTTCAGAGACATGGGAAAGTCAATGAACCTAAGTAAAAGAATTTCCAAGTCAGAAAGTAGAAAAAATGGAAGTTGAAGAAGAAAAAGCAACAACCTAGGAGCCTAGTTTGGGTTCGTGAACAAAATGGCATTAGCCAAGTAGAGCAAGCAAAATAGGTTAATGTCATCTCCATTGCAGGCGAGGAAATTAATGCTCAAAATTTTGAATTTCCTTGTCAAGAAGCTTTCAAACATCATCAGATTGCCATAACAGGCCATGAAATGTATGCTGAATAATTCACCTAAAATCTTAAATGACGGCTTAACTCCTTAACAAGAGCCCTCTCAAGACATCGTTGAGGCTAGAGCTAGGAATGTCTGACCCGACATGATAACACGACATGAACTTGACTCGAAATTACGGAGAGAAACCTGAACCCGAACCCGAACTGAACCGATTTTGACCCTAAGTTGGCATGATTAAATTGTTTAGTATGAAAACATGTTATTTTTCAATTTAAGGCGAATCGAGGCTATTTTAACATCAACACAAAGTTAACCTGCTTATTTAATCGGTCAACCCACAACCCGACCTATTTCCCAGCTCTAGTTGAGGCTGTTTAAGTTGCACCTCCAGAAATGGAAGACGGCGGTTAAGCAACAATTAGCCAGCTTTGGGAGATAAATTTGGAAACAGCTGATGACTCCAAACCAATCTTTGTTAGTACCATGTTGAATGATGAAAAAGTGGTATAGTATAAACAACTCCTTTGGGAGTACAAAGATGTATTCGTTTGGGGTTATCAAGACATGCCAAACTTAGATCCATATGTCGTTTTTCA
Source organism: Carnegiea gigantea (assembly GCA_029747015.1). Lineage (NCBI taxonomy): Eukaryota > Viridiplantae > Streptophyta > Magnoliopsida > Caryophyllales > Cactaceae > Carnegiea > Carnegiea gigantea. Next base: position 209,136 of record JAKOGI010000136.1, on the reverse strand, counting down.
TAAGTTAGCTGTTTCTAAAGGCATAAAGCCAATAAAGCAGCCTCAGCGGTGCTTTTGTCTTGAGTTGACAATCCAAACAAATGTTGAGATCCAAATAAATATTGAGGTGGACAAGCTCGTAAAGGCTAACTTCATTCGTGAAGTTCAATACCCAACTTGGTTGGCTAACATTGTCCCTATTCGGAAAAAGAATGGTCAACTTCGGATAAGTGTAGACTTCAGCAATTTAAACAATACATGTCCCAAGGATGATTTTCCACTACCAATCATCGAGCTTCTCGTGGACGCCACTGTGGGGTCTGGGGCTCTGTCTTTCATGGATGGTTTCTCTGGGTACAATTAAATCAAAATGGGCCTCGAAGATGAGGACTTAACGGCCTTTTGCACACTATAAGGCGTATACTGCTATACAGTAATGCTGTTTGGTTTGAAAAATGCCGAGGCCACCTACGAGAGAGCCATGATGACTGTTTTTTCGTGATTTTCTCTACAACCTCATTGAATGTTATGTCGATGACTTGGTTGTAAAAGCAAAAGACAGAAAAAATCACCCAAATGACCTAAGAAAAATCTTTAAAAGCTTCGTCAACATCAGCTCAAGATGAACCCCTTAAAATGTGCATTTGGAATCACCTCAGGGAAGTTCCTTGCCTTTGTTGCTCGGAAGGAAGGAATAGAAATTGATCCTGGCAAAGTCAAAGCCATAATCCAAATACCCGCTCCGAGAAATTTAAGGGAATTGCGAGGATTACAAGGAAGGTTGGCTTACATAAGGTGGTCCATCTCAAATTTATCAGGAAGATGTCAACCTTTTATGAGACTCCTCAAAAAGGACATGCCCTTCATTTGGGATCAAATTTATCAAAATGCTTTTGAAAGCATCAAACAGTACCTAAAAAGCTACCTGTCCTAATGGTTCCAGTACAAGAAAGACCCTTAATATTATACACATCAGCCCTTGAACAGTCTTTAGGTCCCATGCTGGCTCAATGTAATGATGAAGAGAAAGAAAATGCCCTGTACTATATCAGCCGAACAATGGTAGGTGCAGAAGTGAATTACTCTTTTATGAAAAAAATTTGCCTTGTCTTGGTTTTCGCCGTTCAAAAGTTACGACACTACCTCTTGTCCCATAAGATCATTCTAATCTCGAAGACAGACCCGTTAAGATATATATTATCTAAGCACATGCTATCAGAGAGATTAGCCAAATGGGCTATGCTTTTGACCCCTTTTGACATCAAGCTCATGCCTCAAAAGGCAGTAAAGGAACAAGTCATAGCTAATTTTCTAGCAGCAGATCTGTGTCCAGATAATGAAGAACTACCCAATGATCTAGTAGATGATGAGGTTATGCTTGCTGAAATTAAAATTTGGCAGTTATATTTTGATGGGGCAGCAAGGAATCGAGGAGCCAGAGTAGGGATTGTGTTTGTTACACCATTAGGAGGACTTATCCCTTATTCATTCTCTTTCCTCGAGATCTGTTCAGATAATGTGGCTGAATATGAGGCACTCATCACTGGCCTCGAATTGGCCCTTGAAATGCGTATTGACTAGCTTGAAGTATTCGACAATTCTCAGTTAATCATCTGACAAATACATGGCTCGTATAAAGTAAGAAATACCAAATTAGTGCCTCTTCACCAAAGGGCAAGAAGCCTTAGGAACCAATTCCTTCAAGTACAAGTTAACCATGTACCAAGGTCTAAGAATGATAAGGCAGATGCCTTAGCACAGTTGGCTACTTCACTGGCACTACCTGATGAAAGGGAAATTCAAATAACAATCAAGGAACGCCATTTACTGGCCTCAGTATTAGACTGTTTTAGTGAAACAGAAGAAATAAATGTGGTCTCAGTTTTTAAGGTCGAAGAAGAAGCAGATTGGAGACAACCACTTATTGAGTATATTCAATATGACATCTTACCCACTGATCCAAAGAAAAGGGCAGATGTAAAATGACGAGCTCTAAGGTTTACATTTAAAAATGATACCTTACATCGAAAGACATTCAATGGGATGCTTGTCAGGGAAGGGGGTAGCTTATGTCCTAAATGAAGTTCATGCCGGGGTATATGGTGTTCATCAAGTAGGTCCAAAACTTGCTGATCAAATTAAAAGGTTGGGCTATTACTGGCCAACCATGGTTTAAGATGCAATAAAATTTGCCAAAGCATGTCAAGCTTGTCAAATACATGGTGATTTCATTCATCATCCACCAAAGTTACTTCATCCAAGCATATTATCTTGGCCCTTCCATTCATGGGGACTAGATGTCATAGGGCCTTTCAAGCCTTCCTCCTCCTGTGGCCATGTGTTCATTTTAGCAACCACAAATTACTTTTCAAAGTGGGCTGAGGCCATTCCGTTAAGAGAAGTGGGGGCAAAGCAAGTCGCTGACTTCATCAGGACCCATCTCATTTACAGATATGGAGTCCCATACATAACCATCAGACAATGCTCTCTATTTTAAAAATCAAGTGATGATAAGACTTGCTAAGAAATATAAATTCAAACACAACTTCTCATCATGTTATAATCCATCGTCAAATGGCCAAGCTGAAGCATTCAATAAAGTGCTTTACAAGATTTTAAAGAAAATGGTCTCAAGATCAAGGAGGGGTTGACATGAACGACTGCTAGAAGCTTTATGGGCCTATCGAACCACAGTTCGAACTGCAACTAGTTGTATAGCGTACAATTTGGTTTTTGGTTCAGAAACCGTGTTACCCCTTGAGGTGCAATTACCTTCCCTAAGAGTGGCCATGTAATTTACTGATGCAGATGAAAATACTCAAGTCAGATTGGCTGAGCTGGAAGGGTTCGATGAGCGTCGGTTATTAGCCTAACGAAGGTTTGAAATTGCGAAACTCAAAATGGTTGGTGCATTCAATAGGTGAGTCACGTTTTGCTCATTTAGCATTGGTGATTTGGTCTTAACAATAAGAAGACCTATTGTTATCAATCGAAAACCATAAGGGAAATTTGAGTCCAAATGGGAAGGCCCCTATGTAATCACCAAGGTCTTTCCTAAAAGACATATGAGCTCTCAAATCATGATGGACAAATAGTACATGCTTGTGTTACTGGCAAATTAGTAATGAAATTCTTTATTTGAAGTTTCTGGATAGTTGAATTGTATTGAACTACAGAAGACTTGATCCTTCAAAAAGCAGGTACGTAGGCAATCTAACTTTATGCTAGCTCCAACCATAAAACATGAATAAAATCCTCTCTTCTCTTAAATGCAAGATTCCTTGGTTCATGTGGTGTTGTAAATTATCATATGAAATTCATAATGGAGATCAACTATTAATTGTCATTTTTAGTGCAATTATGTTGATTTCTGTTATTGTCAAAAGGGGCAAGGGAAATGAAATGATAGCAGTTAGCCAAAAAAAAAAAAAAAAAGGAAGAAGAGGGTGCTACTGCATCATTAATGTCTCTGTTTTATTCTAACATCCAACATAACTTCTTATAAAGAGTAAAGTCTAAACACAAACTAAAAACAATGGGAACTAAGGAATGAAACATAATAAATAAAATAGAATAAAACTGACTTAGTATTTATTAAAGGAGACAATAGAGTAAACCAAATTATTCAATTGGTGCTTTTCCTTTTCTAAATCCTGAAGCTTCGTAACTCGAGCCTCAGCTAACTCCACTTGAAGATGTTCCTTTTCCTTTCTTTTGCAATGGAGGGAGGCCCTCATTCCTCCTCTGTAGTAACCAGCTTCTGTTTCTAATCCATAAGATCCTCTCGCATTTTACAGAGTCGTTCTTCTTCCTTTAAAATCTCCTTCTCCCTAAGTTCAAGCTCCAAAGTTTCATTGGATAACTCTTTAAGATTGCTTCCTATGTGAACCATTTTAGAGTCGTATACAGAATTTTGGGAAGGCAGAAGATGAAGTCATAGGATATCCACTAACTCTTCCATTTTTGCAACGATCTCAGCTGCATTGAATATTTCCTCTACCTTGGAAGTAAGCCAAGAAATTTCCACAGTGCTAAGTTGAGAGTTGTCGACCACAGAGTGAAGAATCTTTAAGGATCAAAAAACCTGTACCTTGTTGGCCAGTAAAGCTCGGGTAGAGTCCTGGTTGGAAATCATGCCCACGATAGCCTTCACCCCGTGAAGAATGCTCTCCTGGACCTAATCCTCTGTTGAGTTAACAAAAAGGCTCACTATTGTGGTCGGAACACTTTGAAGGGGCATAGCTTGAACTACATCATCTGGAGTGACTTGTGCAGGGATAATAGCAGTCATAAATGTATCCAGCTTTTCTTTTATAAGAGAAGTGACTGTTAGTACAGATGTATCTATGCTCTCTGATATTGGGATATCCTGTGGGCATAAAGTCTCTTTTTGGAAGTCAGGCACCGGCAAATCCTTAAATTCTATGTCATTTCCTGCGTCAGAGTCAACGGAGTGATTAGGATGATCATAGCGAGCCCTCTTGAAATTGATGTTGCTAGGAGGCCACTGACAAGAAGTTCTTTTTTGCTTTTGTCATTTATGGTCACCCCCGATGATCTTTTCTTTCCCTTCCTTTGAAGAGGCTCCCGCAAACTTCCCTTTGGTAGAAATGCTTATAGATTGCCCTTTCGAAGAAGCTCCAGTACTTTTTCCTTTAGGTGAAGCTCTGGTGGGCTTCACTCTGGGAGATTTATTACCCATCATCTCTGAAATTCTAATAGGTCTGCCAATAGACTGTGGATCTGGGCGAAGGTGATCAATGATGAAAATCTGGTCCCTTAAAATTGCCTTATCATTGACGGCAATCTGGTGGATTTTCTGGACAGACTGGCTTAAGTAAGGGGTGCTGGATCTAACCCAGCAATTACAATAACTCCAAGTATAAAGTCCTTCGAAATAAACATTTGGAATGTGGAATTTGGCACCAGTATCACGCCTATAGAGAGTTGCTACCGTTTGAGCAATGTCCATAATGTTTCTTTGTTGTCCAAGAGAGACTACAAAGCTTAAGTTGTTAGCAGGAACACCTTGGTCAAATCCAAACTGGCGAGCAAATTGATTTTGATAATAGGGCTCCATAAGCAATTTTGAACCAATTCGCATAGGGAGTACAGAAGATCTTATCGATAATAAAAATTTGAAGTCTTTATTTGATAGCTTCATGCTAACTAAGTCTCGTCCTTTTGGAGACTGCTCCCAAAATGCGCTTGTGCGATAAGAGATGGATGACCCATTTCTAAAAATGCTCCTTTCTTGCGCTAGTGTAAATTGTTTGGCTAACATTCCAGCATAGTGCATTAGTGTAGGAAAATTTGATGGACACTCAAAATCAGGTCGTTGAGAATATAAGGCTGGAAAAATCTCTGCTAACCAACCTACCACATAGTGAACTAGAAAACAAGGGTTAGCTCGACCTGGATGGCCAGGATGACTTGCGACATACCCCAAACCATGGTAGATGTACCCTAGCACAGTTGGAGCCAGGGGGATTTTTTGACCTTTCACCATTAAAGACGCCATTATAAAAGTTTCTGGCCTTATCACTTCGTTATGATATGGTAGGACAAAGCAACTTAACCAAAAAGCCAAGAATGCAACAAGCTTCCCAATATTTGTGACATTTAAAGTTGAAAAGACAATCCCTTTGAGAGATTCGTGGAGGGCTAGCTGAAGTCCTTTTTCTAACTCTTTACCAAAAGCACCCCAGGTCAATTCTCCTCTATAAAATGAGCCAACCACCAATTTTAGTAGACATGACTGCTCTTATAAAAGTGACAAAGTTCAGCATGAGCACGAATCAACTCCAAAACTGTTGGTGAAAATTTTTCATCATCCATCAGGTCTTAATTAGGAGGTAAAAATTCTTTATATACATCTCCTGCAATTGAGAGGCCACCAATTCTCTCCAAGTCATAAAGAGAGATGCCAACTCCTCCAACACCGTGATGGAGTGTGTTGTGATTTTTCCACAAGCGTACAGTTTATTGTTGTATGAATTACGGGTATCGTCCTCAGGGATGGTTGTGAAATTAGATTAAAAATTCTAATCTAATTTAAAACTAAAGGCTAATTTTCTAACTCAAAGGTTGAATAATTCTACAACTTAAAGGACCAAATTAAACAAAATCAAATTGCAAGCGATGATTTGCAAAAGGAAAAGCACTAAACTGTAACAAGTTTGAGTCACCAACACCTGGCTGCAATTATTCCATAAATTTGAGCAGCACAGGAACACGAAAGGAAAAAAAAAAAACAGAGGAACATGAGCAGAGCAACGCAAATCAGAATGAGAGCAAAGCAATGGAGCTTTAACCCTAACCCAAACATTTGAATTAACAGCACCGGGAGTTAAATCTCGAAAGCTTCATTCGAATTCAACAAACTCAGGCTGACTAACATGAAATTGGTGAAACTAAAACCTAGATTTGAAATTGAAATAAAAATGAAGATTGAAAACTAAAACCAAATTCGAAGGCCAAATCTCCTATTTACTCTACGCTAAACTCCTCCTACTTGCAACTCGAACACCTCTGCTCTCGACTTTTAAGCCTCTCTGCTGAAGCTTTGCCCAGAACCTGCTCGTTGCCCCTTCAGTTGCCTCCATTATTTCCTTGTAACTCCTGTTGATTATGGTATTGAGAAACTAATAGTGAAGAGAGAGAGTGCGGTAACAGATGGAGAGGAAGAAGAAAAGCCACGCTCGAGTGCCCTATTTTGGCCTCCCCTAGGCTGGAACCGTACGTGGGAAGAGGAAGAAGAAAGAGAAGGAAAGGGAGGGAGACTAGTCACGTGCCATGCATGTGATCACTTAAGTGAAAGAGAGAGAGAGGGAGATGGGGATGGGAAGAATATGGCCGAACTGAGCAAGGGAAAAGAGAAGAAGAAGCAAGCGGCCCGGTCCAAGAGAGAAAGAAGAGGGAGCGTGTGGGAAATCGGCCACGGCTAGGGCAAACGGGCCTGTCCATAGGGAGGGAGAAGGAAGGGGAAGAAGAAGGCGAAAGGGAAAAGAAGAGCTCAGCTGGGCCTATGAGAAGGGGACTGGGCTTCGCGAATCTGGGCTGAACTTTCCTCGCTTTCTTCTTGATCCAAAGCTTATTCTCAATCCAATCGCTTCTTGATTCTTCTTTTCTTTTTTTTTTTTCAAGCAATTTATTTATTCTTCAAACCCCTACAAAACAAACAAAATGATATTAAAATTTTAAATTAATAATTTATTTCGAGCAAATATTAGATAATAAAAGTGCATAAAATATCATAATTTTTGGTTGAACAAATACCCCCACACCTAAGTTTTGCTCATTCTCGAGTAAAACAAAAGGAAAAAGCCTAGAAAAACAAAACAAAATCCTAACTCACTTTCGTAGGAATCATGATTGCACTTAGCATGTGCAACAAGCCCTTTAAACCCTTAGGTTACCCCTAGTGGACGAGTAAGGTCTCGTGAGGGTTTGCAGAAGATATACTCATAAAATTTATTAAAGAAAACTTAAACAGAAACTCGAAAATCTTTTTGGGTTTTGTTTTTCAAAAATTAATGTGTACAAAATTAGGGAAAGATATATACACATTTTAATCAGCTAAATCACCCATGTAACAAAGATGTTGGCCTGCATATAAACATATCGTACACATCAAGGCTCTCTACCCCGTGGAGGTCATCAAAGCACTAAGTTTTCACCCCACTGTACATCAAGACTTGGAATTCAGTCCAGCGCTTGTGTGCATGTGTATCATCATCCTAGGGCTCAGGTTTACCAAAATCAAACTCAATCCCACTTGACTGATACAAATTACATTATTGATGTAACAACATAGGAAGCAAGCTTTCCCAGTAGCAATATTGCCTCAAAGGGTACCACCCAGTAGCGCATGCCTCAAAGGGTTACTTGTCATTCCAAATTTTATTTTATTGCCTTTTTTCAATTCTTTCTTTCTTTTCAGTTTTTCTTTTCCATTTTTTTTCATCATTTTTTTCCTTTTTTTTTCCTTATGTTTTTCAAGACAACAATCAAAGTAATTGTGCCTAAAATAAGTGGGAGAGCCGATCATGAAAAACAAAGACCTTAAGACAATGAGGATGAAATAAGTAGGGATTGGATCACACAGCGATAATGAACAAATGGGATTAGAATTAGAGCCAAAAATGCCACACCGAGGACAGAGACCTAACATGCACATCATGCTTACGTACATGCTAATAATCCAAGCACAGGGGGTTTGAACTAATCAGAATAGTACCAAACTTCCCAAAATAAAGCAAAAATCTTTTTGGATTTTCAAAATTTTGCGATTTTTTTAGATTTTTTTTTTTAGATTCAAAATTTCCCCACCCCCACACCTATTCTGAACAATGTCCTCATTAGGAGTAAAAAGAAACATAAAACCACAAAATAAAACTGAAAAAGAAAACAAATAAAACAAGACTCACAAAGATACGACTCAAAATTAGATAGTCAACATATATACAAAAGAAAGACAAAAAGAACCAACTATACAAAAGGAAAGAAAAGGGAGAAAGAGAAAAAGAGGAAAAGAGAGAAGGGATGAAAAGAAGTTCTTAGCAAACCAGGTCGGGTGCTAAGTACACCCAAGCTATCAGTTCAACACATCACTGAGCAGGACTCGGTTCGCGGAGTATCAGACACTCTACATCTTCCTTGCTAGGCAACTCTAGAAATTGCTTCAATCTTTAGCCATTCATCTTAAAAGTAGCACCACTGTTAGGGTCCTGAATTTCGACTGCACCATAGGGAAAAAGACGTGAGACAATGTAAGGACCAGTCCATCGGGACCTTAACTTCCCTGGAAACAAATGGAGCTTAGAATCACACAAGAGCACTTTCATTCCAGGGGCAAACTCTCTTCGAAGGATATGCCTATCATGAAACAACTTCGCTCATTCTTTGTAAGAACGAGCACTCTCATAAGCCTCAGCTCTAATCTCATCAAGCTCATTCAGTTGCAATCTGCGCTCCTCACCAGCCTCAGTCAAGTCATAGTTGAGTTTCTTAATGGCCCACCAAGCTCTATGCTCTATTTCCACAGGAAGATGACAAGGCTTACCATAAACAACCCTATAAGGTGACATACCTAAGGGGGTTTTGAAAGCCGTCCTATAGGCCCAAAGAGCATCTACGAGTTTATCAGCCCAATCCTTTCTATTCCGACTCACGGTCTTTTCAAGAATCTGCTTAATCTGTCGATTAGACACCTCAACCTAGCCACTGGTTTGGGGATGATAGGGGGTAGCAAGCTTATGGAAAATTGAATACCTCTTCAGTAAGGTATCAAAGGACCTATTATTGAAATGGGTACCCTGATCACTAATAATAGCACGGGGCATGCCAAATCTAGCAAAGGTGTTCTCCCTTAAGAACTTCATAACAACTTTAGCATCATTAGTCCCAGAAGGGATGGCTTCAACCCATTTGGATACATAGCCTACAGCTAGCAAAATATACTCATTCTCAAAAGATGATGGAAATGGTCCTATGAATTCTATACCCCACACATCAAGAACTTCCACCACAATGATGGGACTTAGTGGCATCATATCCTACCTGCTGATTCTACCCAACTGCTGGCACCTAGGGCAACTCTTACAGTACTCAAAAGCTTCTCTAAATAGAGTAGGCTAGTAGAAACCACATTGAAGAACTTTAGCTACAGTCTTCCTACCACTAAAATGCCGCCCACATGCTTGATCATGACAGAAAGAAAGGACACTTCTCACCTTATGGTCGGAAATACACCTCCTAAACATTTGCTCAGAACAGTACTTAAACAAATAAGGGTCCTTCCAAACAAAGAACTTTACAAGGTGAAAGAACCTATCCCTATCATTTTTGGTCCAACTCTCAGGAATCCTACCGGTAACCAGGTAGTTCACAATGTCAGCATACCAAGGATCAGGGTGGACAGCATACAACTGCTCATCAGGGAAGCACTCAGAAACAGTTGACTTACTGTCTCTATCATAGAGAATCCTAGACAAATGTTCAGCTACAAGGTTTTCAGAACTTTTCTTGTCTCTGATTTCACAATCAAACTCTTGCAACAGCAATATCCATCTAACAAGTCTAGGCTTAGCATCCTTCTTAGAAAGAAGATGCTTAAGAGTAGAGTGGTCAGTGTGCACAATCATATGAGATCCAATCAGATAAGGTCTAAATTTTTCAAACCCAAAGATCACAGCCAAAAATTCTTTTTCAGTCACAGTATAGTTCAGTTGGGCATCATTCAAAGTGTGACTAGCATAATAGATCACATGGGACTTCTTATGAACACACTGCCCTAAAACTGCCCCAATAGCATAATCAGATGCATCACACATCAATTCAAATGATTCTCCCTATATGGGAGGATGGAGAACAGGAGCAAAAGTTAAGGCTTCCTTAAGCTTAGTGAAGGCCACAAGACATTCCTCAGAGAAGTGAAATGACACATCTTTAGCTAGCAAGTTGGACAAGGGCTTTGCAATCTTACTAAAGTCCTTAATGAAGCGACGATAGAAGCCAGCATGTCCAAAAAAAGACCTCACTTCTTTCACACAGGTGGGAGGGGGAAGATTGACAATCAAATTAGTCTTAGCCTTGTCGACCACAATTCCATCTTTAGAAATAACATGGCCTAAGACTATTCCCTTCTTAACCATAAAATGACATTTCTCCCAATTCAGAGTCAAACTTTTCTCCCTACACCTTTCCAACACTTTTCTCAATTTAGACAAACAATCATCAAAGGAAGACCCAAATACAGATAAGTCATCCATGAAAATTTTCATGCATTGTTCAACTAAATCTGAGAAAATGGAAATCATGCAACGCTGAAAGGTAGCAGGGGCATTGCACAGTCCAAAAGGCATACGTCTAAAAGCATAGGTTCCAAAGGGAAAGGTGAAAGTAGTCTTCTCCTGATCCTCAGGAGCAATAGAGATCTGGGTGTAGCCAGAGTATCCATCTAAAAAGCAATAGAAGGAATGTCTAGCCAAGCTCTCTAAAATCTGATCCAAGAAAGGAAGGGGGAGGTGGTCTTTCCTAGTGGCAGCATTCAATTTTCTATAATCGATACACACACGTCACCCAGCTTGGACACGAGTAGGGACTAACTCCTTCTTGTCATTCCTAATCATGGTGATCCTGGTCTTCTTAGGCACAACTTGAATGGGGCTAGCCGACTCACTATCAGAAATGGGATAGATAATCCCATGGTCTAACCACTTCAGCACTTCTTTCCTAACCACTTCCTGAAGAGTAGGGTTCAAATGCCTTTGATGGTCACGGTAGGGCTTAGCATTGTCCTCTAGATGAATCCTATGTTGCACAATGAAAGGACTAATGCCCTTAATATCCCCTAAGGTCCAACCCAAAGCTTCCTTGTTCTCTCTAAGTAGGGTAATCAACTCAGTCTCTTAATCCCCGTCTAGGTCAGAAGCAATAATGACAGGCAAAGATTCATTAGGGCCTAGAAATGCATACTTGAGAGAGTCAGGAAGAGGTTTTAGTTCAAGAGCAGGAGGGGAAACAGATTCAGAAGCAGCAGTGAGCAAGCAATCAGCAGTAGAGTACAAGTCATCAAACTCAAAAGCATGATACTCAGGCTTATCATTCATAAGAAAGGACTCATACTCAATAGCAAACGCATCATCACAAGCATCTTTAAGTATAGAATCCTCTACCCAGTGAAGAGCAGAGAACTCCATATCATCAAAACCAGAGGGCTGCCTTTGCAGATTAAAAATATTAAGCTCTAAGGTCATGCTACCAAAAGACAGTCTCATCATGCCATTCCTGCAATTAATGAGAGCATTAGTAGTGGCCAAGAAAAGACGCCCTAGAATAATAGGAACTTGACTAGCTAAGTTAGACATCGTCTTAGTCTCAATCACAACAAAGTCCACAGGGTAAATGAATTCTCCCACTCTGATCAGCACATCCTCAACAATATCCCTAGGCAACTTGGTCGACCTATCAGCTAATTGAATAACCATCTTAGTAGGCTTAAGCTCACCTAACCATAGCCTCTCATACTTAGTGAAGGGAATCAAGTTGACACTGGCCCCTAAATCAAGCAAAGCTCTATGAATGAGCTGGTCTCCTATAACTGTAGAAATAGTAGGGCAAGTGGGGTCCTTGTACTTCACTGGTATCTGATGAGATAGAATAGAACTAGCACTAGAGGCTAAGAAAGCCTTCCTAGAAACATTGGTAGCTCTCTTGGTTGTGCACAGATCCTTTAAAAACCTAGCATATGGAGGCATCTGCTGAATAGCATTGAGCAAAGGAATGTTGATCTTGACTTGAGAGAAGGTCTCTCTCATCTTCTCAACATGGGCTTGGTCTTTCTTCTTAAGCCTATGGGGAAAAGGAGGCAAAGGCATATAGACTTTCTCAGATGAAGAACGAGAAGAAGAAGAAGAAAGACTCTTAGAAAGAGAAAGGTTAACTGACTTAGAGGAGTCTTTCTCTTTAAGCTCTTCATCCTTAGACAGTGACACAGGAGAATGGTGAGAATCAGAATCATTGGGGACACCATCAGTAGTATCCCCTGGCTCACTGGATGAACCAGTCTCTGGAGGTGAAGAAGAAGAAGAAGAATTCTGAAAGAACTGGTGAGGATACCTGCAGGGCTCACTGGGACTTCTAACTTGGTTATCAATCTCTCGACCAGAATGGAGAGATGTCACTGCATTTGCTTTCCTCACAGGCTCATTAGGGTTACTAGAAGAAGAAGAGGCGTGACCCTTAGGATTCACCTCAGGTTGACTTGGAAAAGTACCTGGCTCCCTAGAAGATGATGCTAACTAGGAAACCTGTTTAGTCATCATTCGCATCATTTTCTCCATATTAGCACTTATCATTTTCCCCACATTACTATTAATTCTCCTCTCTATTCTATCAATATCAGTGTAACCAGGAGGAGGTTGAGCTTGAGCTATAGGTGGTGGAGGTCTAGGTGTATTAGGCACACCTGGAAAAGTTAGTCTCTGAAAAGAATTGGGAGGATGGGAAATAGCTTGGGAGTTACGAATGGCAGCATTGGGTCTATTACTCCCAGAAAAGTTAGGGTGATTCCTCCACCCTGGATTATAATAAGGGGAAAATAGGTCGTTCTTTAGTCACTGGAAGGCCATACTTGCTTGCTCTTGTCCAGTTGCTAATTGATAAGCAAAATAAGGACAAGCACTTAAGGAATGATCTAAGGCCTGACAGTGGGAACAAGACACAGTAGAAGTCTGAGACATTTGGGACATTTGGGGAGACAACCCCTTTAACATGTTTTCTAGAACAGCAATCTTAGACTCTAAGTGACTTACATCAGAGATAGAATGCAACCCACCCCTTGTAATCCTAGAACTTAGACTGTCATCACGAGCAGTTTCCCATTGCATGGTCTTCTCAGCTAAGTCCTCTAAAAATTCCCAAGCAGCTGTGGCGCTCTTAGAAAGAAGGCCACCTTGACACATGGACTCTACCATTGTTCTAGTTTGTTGGTCCAGTCCTTCATAAACAATCTGGCACAAACATGCCTGGTCTAACCATGATGGGGACACTGGGCCAGCAAATTTTTGAACCTATCAAAATATTTCCAAAATGATTCCCTATCGAGTTGCACAAATTGATTAATCTCATTCCTCAGCTTAACAGTCTTGGCATTAGGAAAATATTTTTTTAAGAACAATCGTACAAAATCATTCCAAGAAGCAGTAGAGTTAGCAGCCAAGCCATACATCCAATGTTTAGCAGAATCTTTCAAAGCAAAAGAAATTAATTTCATTCACACAACATCAATGGGGATATTAGGGAAATGCATCATAGAACATACTTCTTCGAATTCCCTTAAAAATAAATAAGCATCTTCTAAACCAGTAAATTTGGGGAGCATCTGAGTATAATGAGGCCTCAATTCGAAAGTTACATTCGGTTCAAGGTCAGGTATAGTAAAGCAAGATGGTAAAGCAGTCCTAGGAGGATAGAAGATATCACTCAAAGATCTTTCTTGTGCCATTTCTTCAATTCTAGGCTTGGGTTCAGATTCGGGTGTTAATTCAATTTTGTGGTCATATTCACTCCTAAAAAGTCGATTATTTTCAGAATTTCTTACCCAACCAGCCATATAAATCCCACACCCTCACAAAAGGTCTTTTCTTTTTCGGTTTTTGATTTTTTTTTCCTTTTTGGTTTTTTTCTTTTTTTTCTTTTTTTTTTCTTTCCACAGAACAAAACAAAAAAAAGTTGAATCAAAACTAAAGACAATTTACAAACAAAAAGTAAACAAAACTCAAACAGAAGCACAAACACAAAGAAACTAAAAATGAATAAATAAAACTACACCTAAACAAACTAATTCTCTAAATAAAATTTAAAATAGAAAATAGGACTCCTAAAATTAAAACTAAATATACAGCAAAATCCACACAATCACAAGGGGCATAAATATAATTTTTCTCGAATTTTTCCTATCGCCGAATAGTGCAGAAAAATGCAAACACATTATTAAGTCCAAATTTCACAGACAAATGATGACAGCTCCAAACATTCCACAAAAATTCATACAAACTGTAAAACTTATCTTGAATCTAGGAAAAATATCAAAATAGCAAAAATCACACCAAAATTTGCCCAGAAAATTCGAACAGAGTGAGAAAATCGGTGAAAAATCTGTACTTTAAATATTTCCGGATCAGTTCTACTTTGCTTCTTTCGCTGCACAAAAACAAAATACATTATTACTATTTTTTTAGCGGTGAATAGCATCTTAAAATTAAAATTAGACTAATTTTGACAAAAACAAAAATCGAAATCAAAATATAAACTAAATTCAAAATTAAGACTAAACTAAACTACTAAAACAAAAATAACAACTCAACTAAAACTAAAATGAAAACAACTCTAACGACTCTAATAATTAAACTATGGCACGATGTAACCAAATTTCACAACGCCATCCTCGACAACGGTGCCAAAAACTTGTTGTGATTTTTCCGCAAGCGTATGGTTTATCGTTGTACGAATTACGGGTATCGTCCTCAGGGATGGTTGTGAAATTAGATTAAAAATTCTAATCTAATTTAAAACTAAAGGCTAATTTTCTAACTCGAAGGTTGAATAATTCTACAACTTAACAGAGCAAATTAAACAAAATCAAATTGCCAGCGATGAATGAAAAGAGCTAAACTGTAACAAGTTTGAGTCACCAACACCTGGACGCAATTATTCCATAAATTTCAGCCACAGAGGAACACGAAAGAAAAAAAAAAAAAAAAACAGAGGAACATGAGCAGAGCAATGTAAATCAGAATGAGAGCAAAGCAATGGAGCTTCAATCCCAACCCAAACATTTGAATTAACAGCACCGAGAGTTAAATATCGAAAGCTTCATTCGAATTCAACAAACTCAGGCTCAATAACATGAAATTGGTGAAACTAAAACCTAGATTTGAAATTGAAATAAAATGAAGATTGAAAACTAAAACCAAATTCGAAGGCTAAATCTCCTGTTTACTCTACACTAAACTCCTCCTACTTGCCACTCGAACGCCTCTGCTCTCGACTTTTAAGCCTCTCTATTGAAGCTTTGCCCAGAACCCACTCGTTGCCCCTTCAGTTGCCTCCATGATTTCCTTGTAACTACTATTGATTATGGTATTGATGGGAAACTAATAGTGAAGAGAGAGAGTGAGGTAACAGATGGAGAGGAAGAAGAAAAGCCACGCTCAAGTGCCCTGTTTTGGCTTCCCCTGGGCTGGAACCATACGTGGGAAGAGGAAGAAGAAAGAGAAGGAAAAGGAGGGAGACTGGTCACGTGCCATGCATGTGATCACTTAAGTGAAAGAGAGAGAGAGGGAGATGGGGCTGGGAAGAATATGGCCGAACTGGGCCAGGGAAAAGAGAAGAAGAAGCAAGCGGCCCGGTCCAAGAGAGAAAGAAGAGGGAGCGTGTGGGAAATCGGCCATGGCTAGGGCAAACGGGCCTGTCCATAGGGAGAGAGAAGGAAGGGAAAGAAGAAGGGGAAAGGGAAAAGAAGAGCTCGGTTGGGCCTATGAGAAGGGGACTGGGCTTCGCAAATCTGGGCTGAGCTTTGCTCGCTTTCTTCTTGATCCAAAGCTTATTCTCAATCCAATCCCTTCTTGATTCTTCTTTTCTTTTTTTTTTTTTCAAGAAATTTATTTATTCTTCAAACCCCTGCAAAACAAACAAAATGATGTTAAAATTCTAAATTAATAATTTATTTCAAGCAAATATTAGATAATAAAAGTGCATAAAATATCATAATTTTTGGTTGAACAGAGCGTATTTTTCAAAGGACCCTAAAGTTCACAAAATGCTCTCCATATGTCCCCATCAAAATGATAGGGACAACAAGATGTGCCAACAACCCCATACATGCTTGTTGATATAAGAGTATGCTCAAAATGTTTCGAGCTATACTCAGTCCATTCAATTACCCCAACCATAAAGTTGGATAAACCTCGAAACTTAAAGTCTACACCCAATTTCTTTTGAGAGTGAGAACTTTGTGAAGAGCAGGATAAAAT
This sequence comes from Carnegiea gigantea, assembly GCA_029747015.1. Lineage (NCBI taxonomy): Eukaryota > Viridiplantae > Streptophyta > Magnoliopsida > Caryophyllales > Cactaceae > Carnegiea > Carnegiea gigantea. Next base: position 192,619 of record JAKOGI010000136.1, on the reverse strand, counting down.
GATGGTGTGACAAGAAAATTTTCATCCCCATTAGATTCTGTGTTGACTTTCTCAAGAACCATGACATCGAAAAAGTTCGCATAACCCCTGCAGACATTGATGCAACTTTTCTTAGTGTTGTATGAATACGAAGGGGTTCCCTTTCGTTCCTTTTCTTTTCGTACCCATGTGACCCTAGCGTCTGATGGAGGAGAAACAGCAAGGGTTTTCGAGGAAGAGGTACGTCTGTAAATGGGATCATAGGTTGACTTGTCACGATTTTCAAGGGGTGCCCTTTAAAAACCGCAACTCCCATCCATTGCAGTCTATTAAAAAAAAACAGTAAATTAATACAGCAAAGTTCATGTATTACCTGTGCTCAAAAGTGCTCATACACATGATACACGGGGGGCAACTGTTAAATGTCAAAATTTAATGAATATAAATTTATCAAAATTAGCATTTAATTGCAAGAGCAGTGGCTGATATTTTATGAGTGTAAGTTGAAGTAAGGTGTCTCAAAATTAGACCCTTTATACTCAATTAAAATCATGTTAAAAAAATTTTTAGTATCATCCCATTTACTTTTCCTACACTTACCCCAAAAAAAAAAAGGAAGAAGAGGAATCCAAGGTGTAGGACGGGTACGCATGCTCATGTAATCTAGTAAAAATACCAAGCCCAAGAACTTAATTAAAAAAAAAAAGCAAATGAAGTTGGGGATAAAAGAATGATGTCGGCGTATGGGTTTATCAACTAACTTTTGTAAGTACTTTGAACCTGGACAAAAATCAAAAAAGGCAAGTTACATGAGAATAGCCACCCCAACCCCACCACTCTACTTTCTGCAATGTGGGCCACAAAATAACAATTGCTTGCCTAAGTCATTATAAAAGCAGAGAATGAAGAAACACAGAGGGGAGGATTAGAGAAAGAAATCAGAAAGAAAAGAGGGAAGTTGAAACTCAAAACTATAAAAAAAGAGAGAAGAGAGTTTGAAGGAAAAAAAACATCAGATTTAGAACAGAGAGTACGAAAGGAAGAAGGATCACAGCTAGAAAAACCAAATTATTTATCCTTCTGTGCCAGTTCTTTTTGAAGATTTGAAGGTAATTTAAGAATGGAATCAAGTAAATTCTCCCCCTTTTCATGCTTTCATCTCTAAATTCAGCCTCCTCCATGGCTACTTATAAGAAACATCTACACCTCCGTTAAAATCATAAACATGGTAGTAATTGAGGCAAGGGGGTATCCTGTTATGGATTCGAAAGGATCAAAATGGGATAACCATGAAATTTTGAAGTCGAAAGTAATCACAAATTTGGATCCATAAGGATCCTGGGTTCGAAAGGACTCACAAATTTGGATTCGTAAGGATCTTAGGTTTGCAAAGACTCATAAATTTTGAAGGATCTTAAATTCGAAAAGACTTTCAAATTAAATCCATAACCATGGTGAGCTATAATACGATACATATATCTTCCCCCCCCCCCAAAAAATTCTGATTCTAATATGAGGTTTTGTATGACTAAAGGCCACCAATCTCCTAAAAAACCTTCAATAATCAAACCCAAAAAAAGGAGGAAGTGATTGTTTGTTCACTACATAGATAGGATAGCCATGGTTATATCCTCTTTCATTTGCTTTTCCTTCCTATTCCTAAAAAGCAGGGAGTAGCAGAAAAGTCAAAAAAATAATAATGATGGAAGATGAGGCTCAGACGTCGTAAAGTTGGGGCTAATATAATTTCAGCTTGTAAATTCTTCACAACACAATTTGGGGTTTAAAAAAAAAAATAAGAATCACAAATCCATTCATTGAAATTTGTTTAATTTGTCTCAAATTTATTTTATTAAGGCCATATATTCATTAAAGGAAGGGAGTAGTGATCATAATGGGTTAGTTTTGGGAGTAACAACAAAGGTACAGTAAATTAAATCGGTATTTTCTCCTAAGTCCGCAAAAGGATTTAAGCCTAATTTTGATCGCGTCGGACATCCAACCCTTGTAACTACATGGGATATAGATCCTTATAGATCTCGAGTCCTGACGAACTCATAAGGTACGGAACCCTGCAGGATCTTAATACATTTTTATGATTTCATACCAAATAAAAAGGGACTTCATACCTTCTTAAGTTATACAAGGAGATCACCATGGACAAACCTTTAAGGAAAAGATGAAGAAATTAGGCTTTGTAATACTCTGGTCGAATTGAACAAACGTATTATTATAAAGCCGTTATGGTGAAAGTCTAATTGATTTTAAGAAGTGAAAAGTTGAGGATGAGTTCATTGCTTTGATAGCCCTTTACAAGTTTGCAATAGTTAGGATCCCTAACCTAAACATCTCCAAGGGGTTCTTGGACTCTATTTCGATTTTTTTCTATCATTAAAGAAAAAATATTTGCATAAATGATGATAGTTATGGGAATTCTATAAAGTTGGGCTAGTTGGATGCCTAAGATGGTAAAGCTACGTCAGACTGTGGCCTAGTAAAAAAAAGGGGCTTATGCAAGAAGGAAAAGGGAAATGAAATAAAGTTATCAACCTCATTTTAGAAGGAAAAATAAAATAAAGTGACAAAGCCTGTTTGACGTCACTTGATTCAAAATGTGTAAATGTAAAAGAAGCCTTTTTCAATTTCCCTCCCTTTCATAAAAAATTAAAAAAAATCAATCAAAAAAAATTAAATCAAATTTGCAGCTATGAATTTAGTCCATATCAATAAAATCCAAAACTAAAATCAAATTAAATTTTGGTTATTAACATAACCAAAATGAAATACAAATTAAGCCAAATTAAATTTAAAAGAACTACAGTTAGTTTGATCCTCTATAAAAAAGGTATGTAGTTAGCTCACGATAAAAGAATGAGTGCGACCTAAATTCCAAATCAAATAAAACTATCTGTTTCCATAACTAGCACATGAAAAATGTGTGTGTATAGTACTCTTCCTAGAAGATGCCTATATGATCACTATCTGATGCAATTAAGTTTTGGATATTCGTAATTTGACATAAGCAAAAAAAAACCGATAAACGTCGATCCAAATTATATAAAGTCTTATTAATATAAAATAAAATAGAAAAAAAAGAACGAGTAGGAATCAAAAGATGGTTCCCCGAGAGGGGGACGTAACTAAGGATGTCTATCTTCTTGAATATGATCATACTCAAAAATGAATCGATGTACATTTTTTGTGCGTCGGAAAGTTGTGTTGTGCATTTTATTTTTATTAAATTTTTACTCGACAACCTTCCTTTCTCAGTTTGATGGTTTCATGCTCACAGATCGGTTTGCCTTCTCACAGTGCCGACCACCACGAGGAGCCTTCGTTGCCTTCGCTCACACATCAGTAGCAAGAAGTAGTCTCATCTTCAATGGTTTTAATTGAAATACTCTTGCATCGCTTTGCCTTTGCTGCCTGATTTGGAAACTAAGATCGGTATTCTCATCTTGAATGGTTATTAATTTTGGTTTTATGTTTTCTTATCTTGAATGCTTTTAATTTCCAACTAATTATGCACTACCGTGTTGGAATTTCTCTTCTTCTCCATGATGTGGTTTCACGATCTTGTGGTGCATCTTTTAGGGTTTTTGAGTTAATTAGTTATCTGTGTAGAATCAATGGAATGGAAAATTTAGGGGTTGTGAGAGGATAAAGAGAGGGAAAAAATCAAGGGTGGAGAGATTAAATTGTGTTGTGTATCAACTTTGAGTGCTCAAATTTTCTATTTAATCATGGTTTTTTTCTTATGAGGTAGAGCATGCTGTTAATAATTTGTCTACATACTAGAAAATTTGATAGTGTGCTTAGAAACATTAACGAAGTTGCACTTCACTGGGCTTATCAAATTTTTTGGGGGAAAAACTATGGGCCCAAATAACTTTTTAGACAAAGTTGGACAACTAAAATTATCAGATTGTATGTAGGATTTTATATTTCTAAAAATTACTAATTTAGGGAGACCCTGAAGTTAAGGTAACTCCTCTATTTATAATTTTGATTCAAGCTATAGAATGATGGCTAATGCTAGGTAATAATTCCATGAAAAATCTTAATTAAGTACTTGTGATGATGAGCTGCTTGGCAGCTACAAGTGCTGAAAAGAGATCCAATGAGGGCAAATTTTGGAGAGATTATCACAAGCTATTTATTATGTCACCTATTATTCTATAAAATTCAACATTTACAAATGCTGAAATGTACACTAGTGCAAATTCAAGCTTCTAATGCAGATATAATGACGTACATTAGTGTTGAAGAAAATATGTTTAGGTTCTTGTAGTGGATTTTGGTGCTGGGAACCATTGAGTGGACATATGAGGTGGTCTCGAATATTGTATTCTAAAGATGTGCAGCCCAGAGCTATGTGCTTATGCTCTGTTTTTGTATCACTAAAAGAGGTGAAGGGGTAATATTAATTAAAGTCATGCCAATTACTTCAAGTTCCTGTGAAATTCACTCATCACTCAGTAAGACCAACGAAGCTTCTGTCCACATAGTTTGAGGTTGTCATTTGTCAACTTGAAAGACTATGGCTCTTTGCTCCAGGCATTTTTAAGAGGTTATTTGCACCGAAATCTTAAATCCTTGAAATAATTCATTGAGAAAGTAAGAATCCATTTAGAATCGTGCCTGAATGGCAAAGCAAAGTGGGGCATCATATAAGAAGATTATAACCCAGCTTTGCAAGGCAGAATCAAACTCAGGCTTGTGCACACAACAGGGAACTTAAATCTAGCCTTCTGAAAATGAGATGGGCTATCTTAGGTGGCTAAGTCAAACCCTCATTTGAAACCATAACTAGGAGTTGGATGTATGAATTGCGGCGACTATAATATAGCCTTAGGAATTGCCATAGATAAGAGACCAATGAGTGAGAAAGAATGTAGTTTCTAACTTGTGTAATTTTGTGAACTGTCACCTGCAAATTTGAGCTAATTTATGAAGGCATGAGTGGATTTTTGGAGGATTAATTATATTTAAATCTAAAGGGATTCAATATAAATTTAGTTTCTTTTTATTCCCAAAAGGTGGATTGGTGGCTTAGCTTCCCCCATAATCTTTTTTTTATCTTGTCCCTTTTGGTCAGAGACATATTAGTGTACAGACCCATGGTAAGCATATGTATATAATGTTCTCATTGCCAGGGGTTATATGATAACCACATTATGTGGTGAACAAAATGGTCATCATATTGGTTTTAAGCTTTGATGGAAATTAGTCTAAAATGAATGAAGTAAAGATTATAAAATAACTCTTTTCAAGAAAAGGTGCAGACTGGTACAGATGGTTATCAACTTAGCGTAATATTGTGTAATTTTTAAAATTTCTAGCAATATCTTTGAAGCATGCATTCTTTTGACTGTTGATTACTTAGCAAGTGAGTTGCATTTCGTAAGATAGTTCTCAAAAAACATGGGATAATTGTTTTGTACATTACTATTGTGATTTCGTTGTACCACAAAATATAGAATGAGATATATGGACCAAAGTTTTTCAAATAGAGTTTGCATGTTCTCTTTCTACTATCTTTTTCATAAAGATGCTTTTCCCTTGTTCATTCCCTAGGAAAAAAATATAATTGAGTTAGATTTTTTTGATATATAATCCAATGTCATTTTTATCATGTAATTATGGTTATACCATCATATTAAGAGAACTCAGTCAGGTCATATGTTCCATAAGTGTAGGTCTTGCTAATGTATTACACCATAACTCTAAGTTTTTGAAGAGACACATAATTAAATATACGGGGCTTGTTTAGTTTTGTAAGATAGGACTTTGTTTAGCAAGGGAAGGTGAGGAGAAGAAAAGAAAAAAAATAGATTATTATTGTTTTATTAGGATGACATGCTATTTTAGCTTTGTTCAATTCAATATGGGATGTTATCCCCATGTCTTTCGGCTATGATATTATAGAATATACTATGTGTTGTATGTTGCTAATGCTATTCTAATTTTAATATTTGTCCTCTAGGATTTGATACATTGCACGTTGAAGAAAGATTCAAGTTGCAGTTCATATTGAAATTGTTTTTAGGTAATTTATATCTCAGTATCAGTTTGCAATTCAAATCTTATAGGATAAATGCATAGGCTAGTGAATCAGAGAAAGAGGCTAATAAAATAAAATGATGTTTTATGGTGAAACTCACAATTAAAATGCTTTGCACAGACTAATTTTTAGGATGACATGCTTAGATGGTTTTATTGTTTTCTGTTTAGTTTACTCTATTGATGCTACTAGCTACTAATTAATCTAAACAATAAGAGAATTATACTAGTGAACGGATGAGTGTCAACTCCCTTGATGAAGTTTATTGTGCATTAGTGCTAGTAGCAACCTTTATTTATGAGATAATGTCTTTTTTTTAAATAAGAAGAATTAAATTTTCATCCTTTTAACAGAGTGGACAAAACTTGGATCAAATTACCTATTCATAGCCAAGCTTATAAGGAAGGGGCCAAACATTTTATTCATTGTGCAAGTGAAAAGGCTGTGCAGGGGACAATATCTTGTCCGTGTGTGAGATGTTGCAATGAGAAAAGATGGGCATGTGATGCTGTTCAAGGTCATATTCTAAAACATGGGTTTTTGCATGGTTATCCCACATGGGTGTTTCATAGGGAAAAAAATGACACTAGAACATGGCACTTCTAGCACTGAAAATTTAATGCCAAGTGCAGCTTGTCTCAATTCTGAAATTATGCATGATTTGAGGTCACTACTTTGGGATGTGGTAAGACATCCCTCTGTAAACTCAAGTACTGACCAAGATGATGTTGATAGAGAAACAGGTGAAACAGTAGAAATCATTGAGAATATAGTCATAGATGCAGACCAAGATAGGGATGGAGATGTTGATGTTACTCATAACAATATTCAATCAGATACACAACACCTAAGTCCTTTACCAAGTGTTAATGCTACTAGATTCCAAAACTAGTGGATGATTATGATGAAAAGTTTTACGATGGGTGCAAATATTCAAAGTTAGCATTCAACTTGCAGTTGTATCATCTTAAATGTCTGGGTGGCTTGGCGATAAGATTTTCACCATGTTGTTAGAACTTTTAAAGGATGTCTTTCCATTTTTGCCATCTTTGTCATCTTACACAAATGAGTTTAAGAAGTTGATAAATGAGTTAGGCCTTGGTTATGAGAAAATCCATGCATGTCCTAATGATTGTATGTTATATTGGGGTCCAACAATAAATGAACAGTCATGTAATGTTTGTGGGGCTTCTTGATATAAGACTCGGCATGATGAAGCCACAAATGCAGAAGCAGAGGACCTGAATTCTTGTAAGTCAGTGAAGCCAAATCCTACTAAAGTGCTGCATTATTTCCCATTGATTCCAAGATTGAGAAGAATTTATTCATGTGCAACAACGACTAAAGATATGAGATGGCATCACACTGATCGTCCAAGAGATAGAAAATTGAGGCATCCAGCAGATGGTTGAGATAGGAAGGAGTTTGATAATCGATATAAAGGGTTTGCCTCAAACCCCCACAGTGTTAGGCTTGGACTTGCAAGGGATGGGTTTAATCCTTTTTATACAATGAGTACTACATGTAGTACTTGGCCAGTTATATTGATCCCATACAACTTGCCCCCTTAGTTGTGTATGAAACAGACATCATTCATCTTATTAATGATTATTCCTGGGGAGAAAGGTTCTAGAAATGATATTGATGTTTATTTGCAACCTTTAATACATGAGTTGAATATGCTATAGAATGGCATAGATAATTATGATGCGTTTGCTAAAGAACATTTCACATTGCAGGCAACTCTTCATTCCACTACGAATAATTTCCCTGCTTATGCAAATTTATTTGGTTGGAGTACTGAGGGTCATGTTGCTTGCCCTAGTTGTACTACCTCCACCCATTCTACTTGGCTAAAGCATGGAAAAAAATTTAGTTACATGGGCCATCGAAGCTGGCTAGAATCAAACCATCCATATCAACTTCAAAGAGATATGTTTGATGGCTCTATAGAGTTTGGTGGACCTCTAACCCAGATAAGTGGATGTGATATACTAAAAGAGTTGAATGGAATTTTCTTTAAATATGGAAAGACTTCTAAATCCTCAAATAAGAGGGTAAGAGAAGATACAGGTAATCTCACGCCTTGTGCTTTCTAGGAACATACTATTGATGATCCTAACTCAAGTGCTTATGTTGATCTTGTTGAGAATGCTACTGATGATTTTATTCAAGATCATGTTGATGGGGGCAAGTACTATGGATGAAATAAAGTATCTTCTTTGATTTGCCTTAGTGGGAACATAATCTTCTTAGACACAATCTCAATGTGATGCACATTGAGAAAAATGTTTGCGATAATTTGCTTTGGACATTGCTAAATGTTGACAGAAAGTCTAAAGATAAAGAGAAGGCGCGAAGGGATTTAATGGACATGGGTATCAGGCTTGAGCTCCATGTGATTGATAATCCTAACAAGAAGTCTTATATACCTCATGCTTGCTCCACTTTGTCCGCTTCTAAGAAGAGTGATTTCTTATAAGTGCTAAAAGATCTTAAAGTTCCTGATGGATATTCATCAAATATTTCTAAGGGGGTCAATTTGAAAGATCGAAATCTTACTAATCTAAAGAGCCATGATTGTCACTTTTTAATGCAGGATCTTTTGCCTATTACATGTCGGGCCTCCATGCATTTTGATGATCAAAAGAAGGTTGTCAAGGTGATATTTGAATTATGTTATTTTTTTGAGGCAATTTGTGCGAAAGTACTTGATCCTTGTGAATTAGATGAACTGTAAAATCGAGTTGCAAGAACATTGTGTGATCTAAAGGAAATATTTCCCCCTAGTGTTTTTACTATCATGGTTCATTTGATCATTCATTTGGTCTCAGAAGCCAAACTTGGAGGGCCTGTGTTTTATCGATGGATGTACCCTATCAAAATGTAAATTTTGAATTTCTTGTGATTTTTTTTGAATTAATTATATTTTTATACTAATAAAAAAATTTACGAAACTTGTAAAGGTTTCTAGTGGTCCTAAAATCAAGTGTTGGTAATAGAGCTCAACCGAAGGGCTCAATGGCAGAAAGGTACATTGCAAATGAGTGTCTTATCTTTTGTTCAAGGTACTTTATCAGTGTTGAGACTCGACTAAATCATGCTCAAAGAAATGATGATAGTGAGGTTAGCAAGGAAAAGTACTTGTTCAATTCTGGGGGTCGTATTATTGCAGCAATTGAGAGTGTCCAACTTGGTGGTAACTCATATGCTCAAGCACATTGCTATGTGTTATTGCATAGTGACTTCATCAACCCTTATTTGGAGTAAGTATCATTATATGTTGAAAAATAATAATCTAACCATGTCAAATATCGATAACAAACTTAATCTACTGAGTGTTGTGGGAAATTCTTGCATGAACGACACATTACTTGTCATGGAAGAGTTGCTGACCATTTGGAAGCTAAGTAGATTATAGAAGATTTCTCTTCTTTGCTTCGTGGCTAGGTTCAACAACACTCATAAAACATATTTCATGATAAATTAAAGGTCATGTTATGATAGTTATATCAAACAATTGCAGGTGTTATCCATGGAGAGGGAAAATTATGGAGAAGAAATAATAGCCCTTGCTCGAGGCCCGAGTACCTATGTAAAAAAGTATAAGGCCTTTATTATCAATGGGCATCGATTTCATACCATGGACCATGAACTCCAAAGGAATACGCAAAACTCTGTTGTAGTTGTAGAAGTAATTGGAGGAAACAGTTATCACAAAATTATCATAGGTAGATCCATGAAATTTATGAGTTAGATTACTATGGAAGGTCTAAGGTGGTGCTTTTTAAATGTAAATGGGTCAATATTAAGTCTTCTAGAGGATTCAAGGTGGATAAATTTGGATTTCCGCTTGTGAACTTTTCAGATCCGATTCATACTGGGAGAAATTTAAAGGATGATCCATTTGTGTTATCATCTCAAGTAAAGAAAGTGTTTCATATGGATGACTGTAGAGATGGTAATTGGAAGCACATCATCAGGACAAAGCCAAGAGACTTGTACGACATGGGCATAAATGTAGATTGGATGATGGCAAAAGTTACACAGAATTTTGTTCATCAAGGATAAACAATTGGTGCTTAAATTGTTTTGCTGATGCTGATCTTGTGCAAGTCTGTGACATCTAGAGATTCACCATAGCATAAATAGTAGTGATTTTCTTTTGTAACATTATTATTATATAAGAAGTAATTTATTTAAAAAAACTTGTCAACTACTATATGATTTCTCATTTGGTTTACTAAATGTAGTACACACATAGTTGTTGAAGTCATCAATGAAATATGTGACCTTCTATGTCAATCAAGGTAATCTTGTTGCCTTATTTAGTTTACTCCCTCTTTTTTATATATTGCCTTATTTACTTATCTACAATGCTTGTTTTTGTTCGTTTTTATGGGGTTATGTTAATATATTCTTTTCATTGATTTGCAGCCATCCCAATCATCATAAAATGTACAGAAGTAGAAAAATGAGGCTACAAAATTCAAGGACACCTTGCCAAGCCAATTTATCTCAATCCCCACCTGAACATCCCAATTCCCAATATATGCCAGCCTTAAATGAACATTTTTTGCACCCTCAGCTTGTTGTTTGCATGCAGCCACCTATTACATTGTCCCCTCCTTCCACCTGTCAACCATCTACAAGTCCTATGCCACATAATTTCTCAAGTTCTTTCCATACCAGTTCACCTAATATGGCTACTGGTCAACCTTGGGTTTCTGCATATGTTACTAATACACATTTATAACCTCTTGGATCATTAGCCAATGAATCACATCTTATGCAACATTCTTCTTTTGCGCAGACTTTGCCATATACACCAACCTTTGCTACCAAATTTTAGCCACAAGTTGAGAGGCCATCACCTTCTGTTCTAAATAAACTATCATCGTCGTCAAATAATTCTCAATTACAACCTTCATTTTCTCAGCCTATGGCATCTTGTTATATTCGCTGTCAATCTCCAAATTTTAATTCCTAATCATAACCCTAAAGCAATGCAGTAGAAGAGACTCATTCAAATGATGAGGATGAGTCAAATGCAATGAGTGATCACTCAAATTCAGCACAAGACCCATCAATAGATCATGAGAGTTTTGGAAAAGTTGTTGAGATTGTTGGTAATATTTTAGTTCCTTTTTTCCCTTCTGAAGTCAACGCATAAGTTACTGGTATATCTGGAGATATGCTTGTCGTACATCCTTTACAACTAATATTATTTTCCATAATTTTAATATGTTAAGATATTCTCCTTTAAACATATATATAGATGAAAGTGTGAACCTAACAAGAAGAAGGATTTCAAGTCAAAGGATATAAATAAGTTATGAGATGATGAGAGGGTTTTAGTACAATTTAATAGTGTTGGGCAACCAATTGGAGATTCTAGAAGTGCTTGAGTAGATGGATGGCATCATTGATGAAAGAACCAAAACTTTTCCCTCGGGATGCTAAAGATTTTAAAGAGGTGAAGGAAAACTATGATGCTAAACTATTGAGGAATCTACGGGTAAGCTATAAATTTTTCTTAAATGATTCTTAATCCAATTTTATATTTATGTTAATTTTTAATCAAAAGTTGAACAAAAGTTGCACAAGTATTTGAGTTGTAATAACAGATGAGGATAAATATTTGATGAGTTGCAAATTCTTTTAGACAAGTTGAATTTACCAATTATATTTTACTTTTTATATTATTAACTGTTTTTCTTTTCAATATTTCGTAGGAGAAATTTTTGATTCCTAAAGGTGTTGATGTTGAGAAGGCTCTTAGTGACATTTTTGGCATCAAGTTTCGAAGCATGGGGCATAAGCAGAACAAAGAACTTTTCCAACACACTGAAGGCAATGTACGAAAAAATTTGAATACAATTCTACAAGCTGCAGGGCTATTTGGCGATGAGTTAGAACAAACTTTGAAGCAACATCAATTTGCTATGAGTGACATTGAGGAAGAGCTTGATAAACTCCCCAGCACAAAAGATTTTTCGGTTCCTTAACGGTCTAAGTACAAGAACTATCTAAAATCGGCTAACTTCAAGGTACTCTAATGAGAACGGCAAAAATTGCTTACTTTTTTGGCTAAGAAAAAGAATCAAGAACTACTTGTTGTGTCTCCATAAGTTTGAATTACTCCTACATTTCTCATTGGTAGAAATACTCATAAGATGAAAAGGTTGCACGAGCATTGAAGTCTCATATGCACATAACAGGGACTGAGAGTTTCGCACAATATTGTGCAGAATTTGTTAGTTTTTTTAATCTTATAAGTAGGTTTAATTTGCAGGACGTCAATATCCCAGTAACATGACCCCCCGGTCATTTCTTATAGGAAGAGAAGAATAAAAGGCAAGCTAGATATGTAGAGCTTTTTGATGCCACCCATAGAAGGAAGAGTGGATCTTTTATAGAAGTTGAATCTACAACTTTCATGCTATATATTTCACTTATTCTTTCATATTAATGCATGAGTGGTAGACAAAGCTGCTACTATTCTAAAGCATGTTTCTAATTTCAGGATGTAGAATGATGCCAAGGCGAGGATGGAAAGGCACAGGGCTAGTGGATTGTTTACCAGTGAATTTGAAATAAATAAGGAAGTTTGGACATATTTCATGGGTGATGATAAGCCTGGACGAGGCCAACTGTGTGGAAGGAAAGTTACTAAATCACAAGTGAAATGCCTCCGTGACGTTTCATTGATATCAAGGAATGTTAGAGAAATCATAATTGACGATGCCACTACTACTAAATTACATCACCTACGAATGTATTTGTCCAGCAACAAAATAGAGTACAGCAACAAGAGCAAATGATATTGAACACTATGCAAGTTATTGCACGTTTGGAATCTCAAGTTGTACTGTATCAAATTGCATTGAAAGACTGAAGATGTGTGAACCCCCCTCTTCTAGATTAGTGACAGGAGCTCATACATATAATAGGGAGGTTTATCGCCTATAGGTTAGTAACCCCTTATTCTTTTAGTTATTCAACATCTCTACTCTCCTAAACTCATCTAACTAATTCATTGATCATATGAAACCCTAGCATATGAATTTTTGGATTGTGATTTATGTAAAATGCTAATTTTGTATTAGAATCCCTACTAGTGTCCCCCCTCCCCACCAACCCCAAAGATTTCTACCAATTTAAGACATGGGATTTCTTTAAGTTGGTATTGTCTAAACACGGGGATAGAATTCTTTTTGTAATACTTTCACCTGTGCAACATCTTGACATTCTAGCCTAATTTTGAGTTAGTCATTTATAAGTATGATTCACAAAATGCTAAACAAACTGTGTTGTACATTCCAAGAAATCCCCTTGTATTTTAGAGGTGATAAGTGCCTTAATATACTTCATTTTTTGGGTTGTTTTGTAGCACTTTTTCGGGAATTCATAGGCTTTGTGTTATAATTTTTACTCCTATCCTCATTTTATGCTTGGGTATGGTTCTTTGATGATTTTTGCAGAATTTTAGACCATTCGACCCAGCAATTGACCTTCATTTGAGTGCATATTGGCCCCCACAGAGGTACCCCAAGTCACTATGTCCATGGAAGAAAGAGAAGAATAAGAGAACACCGAGGCAGTGGCCACCATGATCTATCTGTGGTGGTGCCCACGGTCTGTGGTGGACCTCTTTCTGTCGAGGCTGTTTGTTTTTTGCGTCTGTTCGACTTCTAGGTTGTTTTAATTCCATTATTACGCATGGCCGTTTGGCTTCTAGAGGTTTCGCTATAAAAAGGGCTGTTTGCAACGTCATTTGATCATTCCATTCTATCCATTCCACTCCCCATAATCCACTATCTAGATTAGGATTATAGATTAGATTAGAGTTGAGAGCAAGTTGAATGTGAAGACTGCAAGGATTCCGGATCGTATTTGCAACGACGGTTCAAGCGCGCATCGACTGAGCAATTCTTCTCCCTTCTTTTCTCTTTAGATTTTTATGCTTTCAGGTTATTGTTGATTTTCATGTTAAGTTTTGGATTTTCAATCTTGGAATTGAGTTGAATTGTTGTGATTGAACCAATTCTTGTTTTAATATAAAAGTGCTGCAGATTTATTGGGTTTATTCTATTGATTTTAGACGTTGATTTGCTAGCAGGAAACTTGATCAATTTCTTGCTTGTTTTAGACATTTGGTGAACAACTGAAAGGTCAAACTAGATGTTGAAAACTAAGATTCGACTTAAGTGTGTGGGATGTTGAAAAATATTCACTGTTTAAGAAACCCCTAAATTTGATAATTGCATTCTTAATGATGTTAGATTAATAAAAAACCCTTGATAAATGGTAAGTTGATTAGATTTAAGAATTTCATTCCACCTTGACAGAGGGGTTTGATAAATCGATTATCGATTTTAGAATTGCCCATCTAAAGAAAAGGAGCATGATTAATTCTTAAGTTGTAAAATTGCTTGGTTTGATTAAATTCCTTGATTGATTGTTTATTATATTAGATAAGTAGCATGGATTAATTTCAATTTCAAATTTTGAATTTGCTTAGCCTATCTCAACGGAATATAACCCAATATATCAACCTTAAATCTGTGAGATCGACCTTGATTTGGTACAATGCCACCGTGCGCTGTGGCCCGATCAAGTCGCATGCTAGCTGGAAGAATGATTCATAAAATCACACTTTGAAGTTCAGAGTTTTTGTTCGGATACAAGAACTCATATTGATCTTGTTGGAATTGATGGAATTAGTTTTTATGAATTAGAAAGATAATAAGAGCTTATGCATTTTATTGGTTCATGTATTTGTGACATATTCTATTTATCTCTATGACCAGCAAGGCGTTGAAATCTACGATCATTGCGAATATGTTCCATGTTTTGATTATTTAGGTTCCCAATAAACCAGCTAATGGCAGCTGAAACGTCACGACAGAAAGTGAAAAAGCTAATGGCTTACCAAATGGAGAAGATAGTATAAGTTAATCCTGCATCATCTGGATTGGTTAAATTTTGATATTTTTGGAGAAACAAGTATTAGATGGACATGTCTTTTTTGGGACCAATACATTTGCAACTCAGATACAGCACAGATGATATTATAGTTAGCTCATCTAGTTTGGATAATCTACTTAGCTTTGGAGGATATGTATATCTACGTACATCGCCCTGGTCCTCTGTGTGGATGACTTCCTTTTCCTCATATATATATATATAGATACTATGTATGTATATATACATACATACATACATAAATATACATATATGTATATGTATGTATGTGTATATGGTACATACATACATATATATATATATATATATATATATATATAATATATATAGATATATACATATACATACATATATATATATATATATATATATATATATATATATATATATATATATATATATATATATATATATGATATGTACATACACACATACATACATTACATATATATATATAAATACACACACATATATATACATATATACATATACACAAAAATATATATATATATATATATATATATATATATATATATATATATATATATATGTATATATATAATATATATATATATATATATATATATATATATATATATATATATATATATATGTCTGTGTATGTATGTATATATTATGTATATATATATATGCATATATATATATATATATATATATATATATATATATATATATATATATATATATAATATATGTATATATATATATATATATATATATATATATATATATATATATATATATATATATTTGTGTGTGTCTATATATATATATATATATATATATATATATATATATATATATATATATGTATATATACATAGATATACATATCTGTGTATATATATTAATCTATATATATATATGTATGTATGTATATACATATATATATATATATATATGTAGATATATCTACATATATAATATAATATATATATATATATATATATATTATTATTATATATATATATATATATATATCTATCTATCTATCTATATATTATATATATGTCTTAATATATATCTATATATATGCATATATATATATATGTATATATCTATATAATATATATATAAGATAATATATATATATACATATATATCTCTATATATAGTATATAGTATGTATGTATAATATACATATATGTAATAGATATATGCTAATATATGTATATGTGTGTGTGTGTTTATATATATATATATATATATATATATATATATAGACACACACACGCACAGACACCGATATATATATGTATATATAAGAATTTTGGTTTGTGAATTAATTTTTATGGATTCTGTTCTTTCATGCAACACTGCCCAAAAAAAAGAAAACAATTTATTATTTATGTTGGAGATTGCAAGGGAAACTTGTCAATTATAAAAATTTAAAGTAAATTAAAACTTGCTGCAGCTGAGATGTAACAAATATAATTTCAATTTTATTAATTAAAATTATACCAATATTATATGCGGCCATGATTACCTACATTTGCTGCTGGGGCAATGACTTGCTACAGGTTGCGTGCATCAGTGGGGTAGTTACAGCTAAAAGGTGTATGTAATTTTAGTCACATGCGAAATATTCATGGCTTGGTGATGTAATTCAGTCAAACACATCTCAGTTAAATTCCCCAAGTCAAGGTACTCCAATTACACGCGTCAAAGTCCAAAGACCAAGTTCCGTTTTGCAAATCCAAAAAGATATGGTACCCTGGTATACCCCCTTGCACATACCCGGTATTCTTTTTATCATTTCATAGTCCAAACGACATCCAAATCATGTAATTCTTTTTTTGTTAATTCATTTAGGATGTTTAGTTTATTTCTTATGCTAAACACAAAGGCAAAAGAGCACGTTAAAGGGGTCAATTTAGTCATTTTGTCAAAATTGCCCAGCAGGCGTCAGAATTTGCACGGTTAGAAAGATCTTGGTGATTAAGGCACACAATGACGTCTAAATCATGATTTTCAAACAGGGGGGTTTCTAGAAATCTTGGGGTTTCCCCACTAAAGAAAACCAAGAATTAGTCACCAAAATGGGCTGACACTTGCTGCCTGAAGACACGGCTCACACGGCATCCCCACGGCAGTTTGCTTAACAAAGGAGTTTTACCCTCCTAGGTGGGTTTGTTCCACCAAGGTAGGTGCTAGGTTGGCTGGTGCCTTGAGCTTAATCACTATGTGACTCATAAATGGAGAGAAAGCCATATAAAAGAGGAAGATTGTGCCACTTTGGAAGCTACATTCGTGCACTCAAGCAGGAGGTGGCAAACATGCATTACTCTTCTCCTTTTAAGGTGGTACTGTGTGTGATTACCCTCCTAGGGAGGAAAGATGAATCTTGCTACCTAAGATCACTAAAGATTAGTCTAAGTTAATTATTTTGAAACTAGTACACTCGTTAGTACTTGTTTTAATTCGGTTTTGTACTAAACCGCGTACTTAGCTATGTAAATGTATTTAGTGAGCTTCCTTAACATTAAGTGATCTTCTAATGATTACCTAAAGACTAAGGAAAGCCTTTAGGCATGCCATTATAAGTAGTTTGGCATTCATTTTGTAACTCAGTGTTGAGAAATTGGAATCAGAAGTTGAGCTATAAACTCCTCTGTGTGTTACTTTAAATTCTCTACTTGCTTATCTCTAATTCGGCCAATTAGAGTGGTGTTCAAGTGAGTCTTAATCTTGATTAGGTGGTAAATTCTGTACCCTAATCTAGGATTAAGGGCCCTGAAACAGTTCTTAGTGGTGAAATCTGTATCTAAGAAATGTTTCAGTTCTATCAATCTGTAACACCCCCAACCTCTAGGGTCAGGAAACGTTACGTTTTCTTAACTTCTTACGTAAATTTCTGGGGTGAAACGGACAGAGTTTCCCCTAAAAACTGAACGTTTCCAAGCTAAAAGCCTTACAATAAGTCCCTATAATCAATTGAAGCGCAAAACATTAAAAGAAACTCAACGACCACACACCGGAGTTCATAACTCAACGAGCCACCCGCTCGAAGTACACCAAACAACATAGTTCATTAATAAAGAATAAATGAAAGATACAACTCAACGGTTCACACAACCGCAGTGTTGGGGATTACATCCCAAACACACAACTAACTTTAACCAAGAAGACATATAACTATTTAGATGGTTGGCTCATACGGCCATACAGAGCGACCTTTATACCATATGCATTACATGAACTAGAATGCTTGGCCTACATACGTTTACAAACTAAGAATACATTGCATGACTTCATTGAGACGTAGGATCCCTTCAAAATGGCAACACACGACACCTTGTAAGCAATAATAGATTCCATCTAAACATAGCTGACTCAACTTCTTCCTGTCATAAAGAAAACCTTAGGAAAAAGGGGAAAGGAAATGGAGTGAGCCACCACATGCTCAGTGAGTGTTCCTCCACTCCCTAAAACAAAACCATTGCAAGCAATACTACTCGTATTAACCACATATCAAGCATTTCTGTATTACCAAACATTATATTAAGCTATATGACACATTCATAGACTACTCACATGTCAAACCTTCATTCATTCAGTCATTCAGGAGAGATGTTCTCATTCATAGATCTTTCACACGCTAGGCTATTCACATGATAAACATTCATTCATTCATTCACGAATCCTTTAACGCCTTAGAAACTTCCTTATTCAACGCATGCAGGTTTAATCAAATAGACTTAAAGTAGAAAAAAGGTGAGGGCACATGATATTAGAAACCACATTCAAACATGCTTGAGAATCATTTCATTAAGCATTCATTGAAAACTTTTTTTCTTTCATTGAAAACATTTTCTTATCCACTTGAGACTCTTGTCTTTCTAAAAGAGATTTCATTTCGTAATGGTCGTACAACGACCCTTATAAAACTTTTCATACTTCATTCCATATGGCCACTTAGGGTCCATAAAAACTTTCTTTCATTCAAAACATATACAATGGCCAAGCGCTAATTGCTTTTCTTTAGTTATTAGGAAAATACATCTGGTATAAGATCATTACAGGGTGCTGATTGGGTGAGATCTGTTCTCAACCCCATAGTGAGACTTAACGCTCACGCTCAAGCTCTTACTCCTGGGACGGCTACATAACATATCAGACCATTACATTACCCTCGTCAAGGTCTTCTAGGGTCTCCTAGTACTAGGACTTATTCCCTAGGCAACATCATTCCTATCATATTATCCGAAGCACATTATTTTAGCTAATTTAAAGCGTATCGGCCATAACAGCCAGTAACTTTGTTGTTTCTTTTGGTAAAATCATTCATCATATGACTCACACCTTTCTAAAACATTTTAGGGATTCCTCCGTTCAAGCAGGTTCACTCCCAAATACTGTTTGTATAGCTAAAATAGGCCATTACTTGCTATTAATCATGGCTATTATTAGTTTGAAAACACGAGAAACGTTCTTTGTCAAATCACCGAACTTTCACACATAATGCATCTTAGACATATAAAAGGGAAAGGGATTTACACGTCTCACATTCGAACACTTCATAATCATTTCAACAACACAATGAGCCACACGTGGCCTTGTAATCCACACGATTGCGGTTAATTCACAACCCAGGCTCCCTCCTCACAAGCACCGTACCACAAGGACCTCGAACCACTCATAGTTCTTCCTCAAGCCATCCAACTACCATCTCAGTTTCAGTTCACAATCTAGCATCCTAATCATGATGATGTACTGAAAGGGGATACATAAACTTACCAATGCTGAACTTTACCGATCAATTAACTAACAGTTAGTCGAGCGCTGCAACCAACAGTCATATCCAAGCGCGCGCGCGCACACACACACACACACACACACACACACACACACATATATATATACGTGTAGGCATTCATACGGACTAAACTTAATAAGAAGCATGGGGTGTGATTTGCATTCATGTAGGTTAGTTAGGAGTCGTAAACATGCCATTCTAAAGCTAAGCATAACTCACTAAATGGACAACATTGGCTTCACGTTACATTTAGCCTATTACGTCATTTACATTCTCACGGCGTTCGTCTATCACATTATGGATACCAAGCCGACCTACTTATGTCATTCAACTTAGCATGAGCTAGATCTCCATTTAAGCATGAAACGGTTCATTGCTTAGGTTAATGTGGCCATTTAGGCATAATACGATTCGAGCGCTTACTAAGCATGCTTATTCATACTATGAAAGATTAACATGAATCGAATTTCTATCTAGGCGTAAATCGATTAACAATTTACGCTAATTGGGTCATTTACGCGTCATACGATTCTAAACTTTCATTTATCGTATCAATGTTACTATTTAAACCCATTTAGGTCGCTTAGGCATAATACACTTCTAGGCATGCACTTATCATGTCCGGGTCACTATTCGAGTCGACCTTTCAAGCCGCATGAACTAAATATATTAAACTTGATTGGAAACATGAATCGCTTACTTTCAATTAAACTTTTAGGCACGTGTTAACTGATTGTACTAAAATCAATTCTAAGCATGCATGCATCATCTCAAAGCTATTAATTAGACATGAATTAAGTAAACATGCTTGAATCAATTAGGAGCATGCGTAATTCATTTGAAGTTATTTTTCAGACATTAACTAACTACACTAATATACATCGATTCGAATCACGTTGTAGTTACGATTCAAGTCTAAATTGATCGTTTAAACACATAACGATTCAAGTCTTTATATTCGCCCTTCAAATTAGTTCTAGGCAGCGATTCGTACATAAATTGGCATGAAATCATCAGACAGCATATTCACATTCAATTCTTCGCATTTCTAACGACTTTAGCTAGCCCTAATCCGACATGCAACATTAATCTGCTGAAAAATATTTTTGAAAGTAATAATAGCTTAGGAGGGGAGAAACACTTACTTGAAATTGCTTAATATCGAATTCAAACAACAGTGATTGAAGGCCCTGACCAACTGAACCCGAATCCTAGCCCATGAGCTTGAGAATCCCGAACCCTAGCTTCCGATTTGGCGGCGTTTTTGGTTGATTTAGACTCGAATTCGTCCCGCAATTTATAGAGGAGGTCGTTTGGGGTGTGGGCTGTCGGATTCCGGCACGTGGGTGGCCGGTTTCTGGGTGGTGGGCGTGTGTTTTTGGGTTGTTTGGTTGTAAGAAGTGGGGGGCGACGGGTGGTGGTGTTCGGGGGTGGTTGTCGTGGGCTGACGGGACCAGGCGTCCCTTTCTCTCACCGACGACAGGTGGCGGTCGGCGGTGACGCCAGATGGCGACCGGTGGCCCCAGAGAGAGAGAGCGTAGGCGCTAGAGAGAGAGAGGAGGTGGTCGGGGGGGTATCGGGGTCTCTCCCTGACCCGAAAACAGCCCTCCTCCCCTTTTGTTCCATTTTTCCTTTTTCCTTTTTCTTTTTTTTTTTTGGTTCAAACAGTATAATTCATCCAGGTTTCAGACCCAAACTCGTTAGTGATTAGACTAAACTCGAGTTGAAGCGTCCCACAACTAAAATTTCAATCGAGACTTCGGGAATCAACTAATTAAAACGAAAACGATTTCAAAAACTCGGGTTAGCATTGATTCAATAATTTATAAATAAGCAACGTCAATAATAACATAAATCATATAGTTAATAAAAATATGATTTATGACGTAAAACGTAGGACAACCAAGTTAACTTGAAAATAAAGGAGACGGGTCTTACATAATCTTTCAGTTTTTAGGCCGTTGAACCTTGTTCAAGGCACATTTTCTCTTCTTTTCTCCACGCCATTTCCCTTCTTCTCACTAAACACTTGAGCTTTCCTTTCATTCCCTCCTTTTTGCAGCGTGATTACATCAATTTTAGTATCAGAGCAAGTTCATTCTTGCCCTGAAATCAAATCCCCACATGTTTCTCTCCCCCGTCACGCCACAAAATTCCAAAACATAAAAAAAATTTTTCAGCCTTGGCTCATGTTCTTGAGTTCCAACATGGCTAGTACCAGTGAAATGACCTTTGAAGAAAAGTTTGAAGCTCTCATGAAGAATTATCAAGATGTGTCTTCTTCAAAGGTAGAATTAGAGAAACAAAATGAGTACTTGCGAAAATAACTGGGAAATGACCTGAAACGGAAGTAGAAAGCTCTTGAAAGTCCAATTACATTTGTTCATGATGAAGATGAAGCAAGTGACTTGAGCAGTTCTTCAAGTGATGAGGAACCTCGAAGAAGGATTAGAGGTACTAGAAGAACGCCCCAAAACTCAAATGATTTCAAAGTTGAAATTGCTAAGTTTGAGAGTAAACTTGATCTTGATGCGTTTCTGGAATGGTTACACATTGTGGAATGAGTTTTTGATTACAAGGACATTCCAAATGACAAGAAAGTGAAGCTGGTTGTGCTTAGGCTTTGAAGATATGCATCCCTTTGGTGGACTAACCTTTGTGCTAAGAGAACCAGAAATAGAAAAGGCAAAATCAGAACCTAAGAGAAAATGAAATCCAAGTTGAAGTCCCAATTTCTTCCAGCAATGTATCTCCAAGACAGTTATTCATAATTGCATAATTTGACTCAAGGGAATTTAACTGTTGAGGAATATACAAGAGAGTTCAAAAAGGTTCCTAATTAAATGTGATATTCAGGAGCCTGAAGAAAAAACAATTGTTAGATACTTGGGTGGCCTTGATCTTAAGTATTCTAATGTCGTTGAATTGCAGCAATATATCACATTTGATGAAGTTTGTATGTTAACACACAAAGTTGAACAACAATGAAGAAATAAACCAATCAAACGTGATTTCCTAAAACCTCCAATTTGTACTTCACCTTTTAACAAGGGGAGTCCGAATTTTCCTCCAAGATCATACCCATAAAATCCGTCTTTCCCTATGCCACAAAGAACCCAAACTCCTCAAAGAACCCAACCTCCAGCACGATCACCGTACCTCTAGCCACGGCTTCAGCCTAGTCTAGAACATCCCACTCCATTTCTAATGAGTAACCGACGCTGTTTCAAGTGTCAGGGACTTAGGCATATTGCTTCTGATTGCCCAAATCGAAGAATTATTACTCTTGCTGAATGGGATGCAATTAGAGAAGAGGATAAAGAGGAGGAACAGAAAGAGGACGAAGAAGAAGAACAGGAGGAAGTAGTTGAAGCTGCAGATGAAGGAGAAATGCTAGTACTTCGAAGGGTACTAAGCAATCAATGTGGAGTTAAAGATGAACAACGAGAAAACATTTTTCATTCGTGAAGGCAAAGTGTGCTCATTAATAATTGATGGAGGCAGTTGTGCTAACGTCGTATCATTGAGTTTGATTGAGAAGTTGGGCCTCCAGGCCACGGCACATCCCCGCCCATATAACATCCAGTGGCTCAATCGGAGTAAAGGTCTTCAAGTTAATTCCCGATGTTTGATTTCATTATCAATAAGGAAGAATTATCGAGATGAGCTGTGGTGCGATGTGATTCTAATGGATGCGTGCCTTATTCTTTTGGGGTATCCATGGATGTATGATCATAAGGTGATCCACAATGGATTTCTAAATGCATATTCGTTCTCCAAAGGAGGAAAGAAGATCACCTTGACACCGTTAACTCCATCTGAACTTTCCAAGCATAAACTACAAAAAAGCCTTGAAAGATCGGATATGTTATTTGCCAGCAGTGAGCCTTTACTAAAGGCATCTTACCATGAATTTAGAGCTTTCAGAGAGTGGATTTTAGCCACTCAAGAAGAATTTAAATCACCTTTTCCGGATCATCCAACAGCTAAATCATTACTCAAATGGTTTAGGCATTTATTTCCATAAGAGATACCCTCTGGATTACCCCCAAAAAGGGATATCCAGCATCATATTAACTTATTCCTAGCTCAATCCTTCCAAACAAACCTGCCTACAGAATGAACCCAAATGACACTTCTGAAATTCAGAAGCAAGTGGAAGAATTGATGGCTAAAGGATTAGTTTGAGATCCTTGAGTCCTTGTGCCGTTCCTGCACTCCTAGTACTAAAGAAAGACGGGAGTATGCATATGTGCATCGATAGTCGAGCTATTAACAAGATTACTATCAAGTAACGGTATCCAATATCGAGACTTCAAGATATGCTTGACAAGTTGCATGGTTCGAGGGTATATTCAAAGATTGATCTACGAAGCGGTTATTATCAGATTCGAATCAGAGAAGGTGACGAGTGGAAAACCGCTTTCAAAACAAAGGGTGGTCTATTCGAATGGTTAGTGATGTCGTTCGATTTATCAAACGCTCTGAGCACCTTTATGAGGTTAATGAATCAAGTATTCAAACCTTATATTGGCAAGTTCGTTGTCGTTTATTTTGATGATATTCTGATGTTTAGTAACGATGAGAAAGAGCACCAAAATTATTTGACTGAGATTATGAGAGTGCTTGAACATGAACAATTGTATAGGAATCTCAAAAACTATTCCTTTTTCACTTCTAAGGTCACTGTTTTGGTATATATCGTGACTACTGAGGGAATTAAAGCTGATGAAGCCAAGATTGAGGCTATTCAGAGTTGGCCCATACCGAAGAGCATACATGACGTCCGTAGCTTTCATGGACTTGCTTCGTTCTACTGGCATTTTATTAGGAATTTTAGCACTATTACTGCACCAATGACCGAGGTGCTTAAGGGAACATCTTTTAGATGGACCCCTAAGGCACAAACGACCTTTGAAGAAGTGAAGGCTAAGCTAACGTAAGCACCAGTGTTAGCACTTCCCTGTTTTGACAAGGTGTCCGAAGTGGAATGCGATGCATCTGGCGTTGGTATTGGCCATGTTCTTACTCAAGAGGGCAAACCATTAGCCTTCTTTAGTGAGAAATTGTGTGATTCAAGACGAAAATACTCGACTTACGATAAGGAATTTTATGTTATAGTTTGATGCTTGGAGTATTGGAGTCATTATCTTATGGCCAGCGAGTTTATTCTCCATTCTTATTATGAAGCTTTGAAGTATATTCAAGGCCAGCATAAATTAAACTCCCGGCATGCTAAGTTGGTGGAGTTTCTCTGGTCATTTCATTTTGCTATACGACATAAATCAGGGAAGTTGAATAAAGGCACTGATGCCTTATCCAGAAGATACCTATTACTATCCAGTTAGATGCTTATGTTATGGGTTTCGAGCATCTAAAATTATTATACTCTGGAGATGAAGACTTTGGGGAGCTCTATGGTGCATGTCAAAAGCACCCCAAAGATGATTTTTTAATTCAAGAAGGATTTCTATTTAAGAGTACATGCTTGTATGTGCCTAAATGCAGCACTCGGGATCGTCTGATTCGAGAAGTCCATGGAGGATCATTAGCAGGTCATTATGGTGAGACTAAAACTCTTCCCATTTTGAAAGAACATTATTATTGGCTCGGGATGCATAAAGATGTGCAAGATTTACTGAAGCGATGTGCAACATGTCAAGTGGCTAAAAGTCACTTACTCCCGCAAGGGTTATATACGCCACTTCCTGTTCCAACCCAAACTTAGGTAGACATGAGTATGGATTTCATTCTAGGCTTGCCTAGAACACAGCGGAGCAAAAATTCAATCTTTGTGGTGGTAGACTGGTTCTCGAAGATGGCCCATTTTATTCCCTGTAATAAGACTAATGATGCCACTAATATTGTAGAATTGTATTTCAAAGAAGTGACTAGATTACATGGTATTCCATGATCTATTTTTTTAGATTGGGATACTAAGTGTTTAAGTCATTTCTGGGTCACTAAATGGAAGAAGCTGGGGAAACAACTGAAATATAGCACAACCTGTCATTCCCAGACTGACGGTAAAACAGAGGTAGCAAATCGAACCCTGGGAACACTCCTGAGGGCTTTGATTTCGCCCCCAGTCTAAGAAAGCTTGGGATCTTTTGTTACCACATATAGAATTCTCCTACAACAGAGCCCCAAGTTGAGCAATTGGCGTGTCACCTTTCAAGGTAGTATATGGGACTGATCCCATAACTCCCTTAGATTTGACACCACGCCACCTTGATCAAAGCCCAGTGCAGATGTAGATCAGAGAGTTAAGAAAATTCAGAAACTACATGAACAAGTTAGAAATAAAATTGAGCAATTTAACCTATCCTATTCTGCTCACGCAAACAAGAAAAAGAAGCAGAAGACGTTCCAGCCAGGAGATTTAGTTTGGATCCATCTCAGAAAAGAGCGTTTTCCAGCAAGACGTAAGAACAAAATTATGCCAAGAGTAGATGGCCCATTTGAGATCCTAGAACACATCAGCGACAATGCTTACAAGGTGGATCTACCTAGGGACTATGGAGTTTCAGCTACGTTCAACGTAGCCGATTTGAGCCCTTACGAAGAAGATGATTACCTATATGATTTGAGGTCAAATCCTTTCAAACAAGGGGGAGGATGATGTAACTCAATCAGACACACCTTAGTTAAATTCCCCAAGTCAAGCTAGTCCAAGGAACAAGTTCCGTTTTGCAAATCCAAAAAGAGATGGTACCCGGGTATACCCCCTTGCACGTACCTGATTTTGTTTTTATTATTTCATAGTCTAAACGACATCTAAATCATGTAATTCTTTTTTTTTAATTCTGTTAGGATGTCTAGTTTATTTCTTATGTTAAGTACAAAGGCAAAAGAGCATGCTAAAGGGGTCAATTCAGTCATTTTGTTAGAGTTATCCAGCAAGCGTTAGAATTTGCACGGTTAGACAGATCTTGGTGATTAAGGCACTTAATGACGTCCAAAGCATGATTTTCAAAAAGGGGAGGTTTGTAGACATCTTGAGGTTTCCTCCCTAAAAAAAACCAAGGATTAGTCACCAAAATGGAGTGACACTTGCTGCCTGAAGACACGGCCCACACGGCATCCCCA
Organism: Carnegiea gigantea; assembly: GCA_029747015.1. Classification (NCBI taxonomy): domain Eukaryota; kingdom Viridiplantae; phylum Streptophyta; class Magnoliopsida; order Caryophyllales; family Cactaceae; genus Carnegiea; species Carnegiea gigantea. The sequence goes on along the minus strand of JAKOGI010000136.1, from coordinate 165,722 downwards.
CGGCAGCTTGCTTAACAAAGGATTTTTACCCTCCTAGGTGGGTTTCTTCCACCAAGGTGTGTGCGAGGTTGGCTGGTACCTTGAGCTTAGTCACTATGTGACTCACAAATGGAGAGAAAGCCATGTGGCAGAGGAAGATTGTGCCACTTTGCAAGCTTACATTCGGACACTCAAGCAATAGGTAGCAAGCATGCATTAGTCTTCTCCTTTTGAGGTGGCAGTCGCATGTGATTACCCTCCTAGGGAGGAAAGATGACTCTTGCTACCTAAGATCATTAAAGATTAGTCTAAGTTAATTATTTTGAAGCTAGTATACCCATTAGTACTTGTTTTAATTCGGTTTTGTACTAAATCGTGTACTTAGCTATGTAAATATATTTAATGAGCTTCCTTAACATTAAGTGATCTTCTAATGATTACTAATGAGTAAGGAAAGCCTTTAGGCATGTCATTATAAGTAGTTTGGCATTGATTTTGTAACTCAATGTTGAGAAATTGAAATCAGAAGTTGAGTTATAAACTCCTTTATGTGTCACTTTAAATTCTCTACTTGCTTATCTCTAATTCGGCCAATTAGAGTGGTGTACAAGTGAGTCTTAATCTTGATTAGGAGGTGAAATCTGTATCCTAGTTTAGGATTAAGGGCCCTGAAATAGTTCTTAGTGGTGAAATCTATGTCTAACAAGCGTTTCAGTTCTATCGATCTTTTAGTTTTTAAGCCATTGAACTTTGTTCAAGGCACATTTTCTCTTCTTTTCTCCACGCCATTTCCCTTCTTTTCCCATGCCCTTTCCCCTTCTTCTCACTAAACACTTGGGCTTTCCTTTCATTCCTTCCTTTTCCCACTGTGATCACATCACTTGGGGACGTTTATCAAATTTTTATTGTTACAATTATAAGTTTATCAAATAATATGCAATAAGTGTAGCTACTGGGAAGATATGCTGTAGTGACTATTTGGACACCTTATTATCCAAATGGAGTTCCAAATCTACTTGTTTTCTAAGGCTAACATCTGGCCTCATTAAAGTAGACCAGGTAAAGATTCATTTTTACCCATATATTATAGTGACTTTTTTTTATCACTTTTAAGACAACATTTTACTATTTTAAGCTGACAAGTTTGCAAATTATCCTTATAACAATTTCATTTAAAATCTTGTTTGATCTGCCATTAACAATCTAACCAATAGAGGTGGTTACCTATATAAGGGCTAACATCATATCTACTAACACGCTTCTTACTTCAAGAACGCACAATGAGCCTCCATGAATAACAATGTGGTTTAATAATAACAAATGCATGCAAATCAACTTATTTGATATTTGTAACATTAGAAGATAATTTATGGACATCGGGGAAAAAATTACTGAACAACATGCCAATGCATATTATCATCTATGAAGTCCCATAAGACCTTATGTGCACAAAAAACACATCTTCTTATCAGTCCATCAATGGCTCCATAACCATATTCTTTGTAGGAAAGTTGCTTTACCTTCACTCTCTTTGTGTGTTATCATGTTATCCACAATTATTAAGTTTGATGTTCAATTTATTTGGTCTTATAATGATACTTAAGGTACCTGGTACATGTGATCATAACTTGTCATAATAAACAAACACTAGCAATAGTATTCGTGCACAAACCCAATAATCCACTTGCCTCTTTAACCAAACACACTCTTCCACTTCTGAGGAAAAAGAGTCATGAACTCTTCATTCTTCATATAGGGCAAGCTCTGATTGCTTATTTGCCACATTAGCATCATTCCTAAGTAGGAAGACATATCTATCTAGAGGTTGGATTTCTTATCTAAACATCCCACAGTCAGCATTAGTGCACCCTTTTTAGTGAGAGTTGTTGTCGTTGCCTTTAGGTATCTCATGACTTAATTGCCTATCATTATGCTAGTCTTAAGTCTAGTTGACATCTATTTAAATGTATCAAGTCTTGAATGCACCATAAGATGCATTAGAATCCCATTCACACTAGCTATCATCTTCTTCTCATTAGTCCTTTTCTAATAAAGTCTAGACACATTTTACTGGCCTCACCTTTGTTGATATGAGTACCAATAAGGTCATACTTGTGCGTATTGAGTTATTCAAGGACCTTTTCATGTAATCCTCTTAGGAAAGACGCCAATGTTGTTGAATATTCTCTTGAAAACTTTATTTCAAGAGAGTTATGAATCATCTCTAAGTTAGGTGATAACAGGGCCTGTTGCCTTGCCTAGTAACTCTACATCATTTGTAGCTACTAGTAAATTATCCACATATAGTGACTTAACTTCAAATTTTAACTCTGGACTATTGGGTATGAACACATTGATGTTCATCAACCACCAAAGATGACTACATTCTTAAAAGCAAATATATCAATTCCCTAAAGGGTATTTTTAGGCCATGAATTAACCTTACAAATCTATAGACCTTACATTTGTGACGCTATAAATGAAACCTTTAGCTTATTCCCTACAAGTTTCCTTAGTTAAATCTCATTTAACAATGGCATTCTATGCTCCATGATATAAGTCTATGTCCAAACTAGCGATAATAGCTAGATAAAATGAATCAGGGTAAAGCCAACAATAGGAGGGTAGAAAAGCCCTTGTAATAGATCATATCCTATTGTGTGTACTTTTCAAGTGGAGCCTAATGTCAACCACACCATTGGCCTTACTATCTAAGAATCCACTTGTTCTTGAATAACTTTGTGTCTTTTGGGAAAGTCAACTAGCTCCTGTACTTCGTTAATCTTGACTAACTGCATCTTATTTTCGATTGTCTTAATCCACTTATTCTTAGAAGGGTTGGAAAGAGCATCTCAGTTCATTTCCTTCTTATAAGAGCGCCGTAAAAGATTCATTTACCTCATTGCCCAAATGTCAAGGAGGAACACTTTATAACTACTATGTCTCAGTGGAGATTCACATATTCTCAAGTCATATCTCTTTGGATCAATTTTATTCCCATTTAAATCAAGAGTGATCTCCTTTTCCCACTTGGAATAAGAGTGGGATCATTTTCATCTGCTCTTATTGATAAACTTATTCATCACCAGTTAAAGTTCTTCCACTCAGATGAAGGGGTCTAGTTCAACTTGGAGAACTAATAGAGATCAATCTTAACCTATCTTGCCCTCCTATAATAATCTAGTCTTTAGAATGTGATATGTATTGATTTGATTTAGTTGCATGTTGTGTAAAATTACCGCAAGTACATGGCGTTGCAGTAGCTAGCAATCCGCAAGTATGGGTCGTGTCCTCAGGGAACTTGAATCAACTATGAAAACTAAACTTGTAATTAAATCTAGGCTAAACAACTTTGGTTATTGTTTTATGGGTCAACAGTTTTGATCTACTGAACACTAATTGACTAGTTGAAAACAGTGAATGACTAGAATCCCAGATCAGGGGGTCACCACCCTACTGTACCTCAGGAATCATGAACTAAAGCAAGCAAACCTACTCATGCAGAAGCTTTGAATGGAAAGACTACAAATTTAGAGCGCAGCCATGCCTTATCTCGAAGGTCGCTAGGCTGACGAAGGCAATTCTAGTTATCTATTTTCATGAAACGGGAATTAGCAAAGTCAAAGATTTAGTAATCTAAACAACTCAATTGAAACCCTAACTGTTCTCATGTTAAGAAATTCAATTGCCCACAAAGTCGCGTCAGATAAAAGATTCAACTTTTGCTAATCTTCTAAACACTAATTAAGAATAATGAATAGGACTCTTTCAAGTAATTTAATAAACAATTTGTGATCTAAGCGGGAATCAAATTCGCAAGCATGGGCAAGTCACAAACAACGTATAACATGATTCGATTTAGCACAATAGAGGCTAGCCCCCAACCCAAGATCGAGGGTTTAGCCTCTACACATATTCATAATCACAACTTCTAAACCATAATTGATGAACATAGATTTAGCAACAAAAACCAAGAAAAGGGATTGCAAAAGAAAGAAAGTAAAGGAAGGCGAACAAATTAGATTAAAGGATGGACGGATGAATGTCTACAATAATCTTCAAATTAATCAAAAACCAACAACTGTAATCCTACTTAACTTTCAAATTAACCCTAAAATATGTTTAGACAGATTTTTACAAGGAATAAGTCGTAACCCAGAGAATCATGAAAAAAAAAACTATTTATATTTAAAATCTAGGTACAGGCGACGGCTACTGGAAACATGGTGGTGGTGGCGACGACTTGTTGATATGGCGACCGAGGGCCATCGCCATCTCTTAGAATCTTGGGCTAAAATTTGCAGGGTGGCAATGGTCAGGCTGTCGACTGTGCAACAGCTGTCGCCTCCCCTGCACCTTGAACTCTTACTTTTCTTGCCCTCTTGCTCCCTCTGGGCCTCCGTGTGATCGCCTTTCCTGTTCACATGTATTAGCGGCTCCCCTTCCTTTGATAACTCGAGAAACACCTGTAAAAAGGTTGAACAAGGATTAGAGAAGGCATCGGGTTTAGAAGGAACAAAACTTGGTCAAATCCCACTAAATTAGATGACAAATAGGGGAAATGAACCAAGAAAGGGGATAGGAAAGAGTCAAAATTGAGGTTTACCAACTCCTCCTTGCTTGGATCTTGCTTGCCCTCAAGCAAGCTTAGCTTGTAAGTAAACGGATGGGGAAAGTCGAGGCCTCAAACACCCTTCTTAGACATTGTGATAAAAGCTAACCGATCAAGCAAAGTTGCACACATCGAGAAGCAACAAAGATGAGGTGAGGGAGCAAGTAAACATGAAACTCCCTAGATGCCACCTTGCCCAAAGGCGCATACCAAGACTAATCGAGACACTGAAGGCAAGAAATGAGATGGCTTGCAAGTGGTGGGTAAAAGTGACCCAGGGAGAAGCTCACTTATGGTCAAGTGGAACTCTCCCCTCATAGTGTTTTAAATATGAACATGGTACTCTCGACAATCAACCAATCTTGCAGAAACCATAGGTTTAGAGGAGTTCTCATCGTCCACCATTCAGGTCAAAAACACACACACCATGATCAAGAGGGCTTTGAAAAGGGTTGTGCTGGGGCTCTTGGGTAAGGGTGAGACAGGGGAAGATCTTTTGGGGATAAGTGGGGCTAAATAGCCTTAAGACTAGGAAGTAAGAACACTTTCCACACTGAAAGTGTAGAAACGAGACACCATTTCACACCCACAACCACTTTGAACAATATGGAGGGAGCCGATTCAGTTGAAATGAATAACATTGTACCAAGCATCTTATTTACAAAGCTAAGCTTTCTTTTCTTTTATTTTCTTTTTTTCATGCCAAAAGCCTTAGTCCTTTTTCTCTTTTTGTTTTTTCTATCAAGCTTGAAGAAAAGGCTTGATGCTAGGCATGCTGTCAAGAATATTCCGGCTTCCCTTTGTCTCCTTTTCAAAAATAAATTTCCGCAACCAACGTCCTAAAGATGAACCAATTCTAAAAACAAACCCCAAGTGTGAAAAGTGTTGCTCCACTAACCTCTATGACAAAAAGATGGGAAGTGAATGTAGGCCAAGGATGAAATGATTATGGGAACAACAAAGATGGGTGAAGCTCAATGGGGGTAAGCAAAGGGTCAAAACATCATTTGGGTGACCTTTTAGGTGATGTGGCCAAGAATGAACAACAAATGTCTCAATCATTTCAAAAGGTGCGTAATGCCTAATGTGATTTTGGAGAGGACTAAGCCAAGTTCTAGCATTGCAATCAAGGGTAAGCCATGCAAGAAAAAGAGAAAGGACCACTAAAAATGAGTGGTTATAATAAGACTCAAAAGCTCATGGGTTAATTTACCCGGGTTGCACCTACTTACCCTATGAATCAACCACTAGCTAAGCCTTTCCAAGTTAAGACAATGACACCTAAAATGTTAAAGCATACACACAAGGAAAACCGATCACCAAAAGGAGCTTACATAATTAAGCTCCAATCAACCAACACAAAAGTCACAACTTAAGTGTGCAACTAAGTCAATCAATCAACAACCACACCATGTAATTACATCATAGAAGGGCCTTTTTTTCAGAATTTTTTAATTTTTTCAATTTTTTTAAATTTTATTCATAGGGGAACATCAATAAGAAGGAAATGAAGAGTAAGGTAGAGAAATGTACCTCGTAAGTTCCAATGATGCCCTTCTCAACATTACATCTCAAGATCGAAAAAGAAACAAGTATATGTACAATGCCATAAAAGAAACTACATGCTCTAACCTACATGCTCAAGTCATGCCAAGCCTAAGCAAGCAATGATTCTTAGGATGATTCCTAAAATGCAACTATATGAGTTATCTAGCCTAGCAAACTACTATGTACAAGGGTGAATACCTTGCATTCGAAATCACCAACCATTCAAACAAACCAAACAAACTAACAAACACCCTCAATCAATACATTCCTAAGAAATGCCCCCCAATGACATCAAGCAAAGAACCCAATCAAAAATTAACACTTCTCGCAGCCTATGGTCCCCCGAAAATATGAGTGTGAAGGCTCACCCCCCATGCTTAAGAAATGCATTGTCCCTAATGAACAAGCAATTAAAGAGTAAGGAAAGGGGATGGGGGACTCACAAACCAATCAATATGGGTCGGAGGGGCCGCTAGGCCTCCGCTCGGGTGGAGGGTAGGGCCAACCATGATACTCATATGAATAATAAGCATGGTGCTCTAAGTTACATTGCCGGCAATCAAACTCCATTTGCCGACGAAGCAACTTGTGCTGATCTTAAGCGTGCTGCTATTACTGCTCATCAATGGCATTGAGCCTCAGGTGGAGGTGGAAGAACTGATCATCTAAGTGTTAATAGAAGTGGGTTACATCGAAACTCGAAGAGCTCGCCGCAGCGTGACCCCTAGTTATTGGAGGCTCAAGCATCTCCTCCTCAGGGGGCACTGCCCCGGAACTCCCGGCCACATCCTCCATTCGCACACCACTAACACCCCCACCAACATCTCCACCTTGGTACATATGGTCCGAGCGGGGTTAGGTAGGGCAAAAAGAGAGTGATCACGATGGTAAACGAAGACCCGACCACCCTCCATTTTGAGCATCTCTATTTGAATACACGCGGCCAAATTGAGACCCCCATTAACAAAGGTTGTAATTACGTAACTTGAGTTTCCAAACCCCACACACAGGCAATGGTGGTGATAAGGCCACGTAAGCAACGGGGGACTTAGGGGAGGAGGCCTGGGAGATCAATCGGTGGAGAAGAAAAGCCCCAGTATCAAAACTCTGGTCCTAAAGAATGCACCAAAGAAGGAACATTTCACTTAAATGGGCTCGGCTTTGGCTTTTATGCTTAGTGAAAATGATGTTGGCGATAAGCCTATGAAAGTACCAAATGGTGGGGCTGCAAATTGAAGTGGCTTTGGAGCCACTTGCGTTACAGGTAACACGAATCCCATGATTTCAACGATCGTGGTACGCTTGTCACAAGTTATTTCACACAAAACCTCTTGAACATTAAAGTTCTCATGGCCAACTATCAAAACCCCACCATGAGGAAGGTGCATTCAGCAGTCAAACTCCGCGACCATAGCCTCATATAATCGATTGAAAAATTAAAATTGGATATGTACAGACCGGTTTTGGTAGGGGGTATTCCAATCCACATTAAGGGAGCTCAAAAACTCCCAGAATGACGCTCATACATGGGTTTATCTAGCTTTATAAACTCCACCCACCTCGCAACCTCAAGCAACTCATGCAAGCTATCCCATAACCCAAGACTTCTCAATAAGTCAATATCCATATATTTGGGCTCAGTAGTCCATCTAGTAGCAATTAAATCGTAACGAGCAATGTATTTAGGATCACCAAAATGAATTTCATACTTATTGATAACATGAGGAGGAGTAAAGTGATTACGTCAGGCCGCTTAGGCCAGCTTGGGAGGAAGAGGTGCATTGGCGGTGGTGGGGGAGGATGAAGCACCCGTTTTGGTGCGCTTTAAAGCTCCCGAATGTGGAGGCCCAATGGTGGTTGTCTTCCTTCTCATCTTCAAATAACCCAATAAGCTTCAACCTCAAATGGAAGCAACTTTTGAAAGACCCAAAAGCCATGCAAGCAAGTGTGAAATTTAGGTACCCACGAGCAATTAGAGCACCAAGGTGCAAAACATTTGCCTAAAAAGATGAAGCTTTCTCTCTCCTCGAGCTTTAATGGTGGTGAAATTTGTAGAGAGAGAAAGTGGTGAATTGGAGGTGCAAAAAGGTTTGCAAATGGAAGCTTGGACTGTGGAGAGGCAAAATCCGACAATGGCATGGCCGAAAAATACCTTTAAGTGGCTAGATTTTTGAGGTAGAAAATTAGAGGTTAGGGTTTGAGTGAAGAGAAATTGATTGAGTGGGGAAGAAAAGAGGTGATTTGATGCAAAAAAAAAGGGGTAGAAGATGGAGAAAGTGAAATAAATGGTGAAGACTGGTAGTGATTTAAGTGGAAAGAGTGAGATTGATGGTAGAATGTGGTTGAGGGTGGCACAAGTAGAGAGAGAGAGAGAGGAGCCACAGGATGTCGAGGATGAATGAAGTGGAAAAGAAGAAGGAAAGAGGAAGAAAAGAAAAGTAGCACGGGGCAATGACCATTGCCAACGCGACGGCCAGCCGTCGCCAGGTTGGTTTAATCCTCTATAAATTAAATCAAATAAAATTAAAGAACTGTGGTTGGTTTGATCCTCTATAAAAGAGTACGTGGCCAACTCACGACAAAGAGTGAGCGCAACCCAAATTCTAAATCAAATAAAATTATTCGTTTCCTGACCTGCACATGAAGAATGTGTATGTATAGTACTCTTCCTAGAAGATGTCTATACAGCCACTGTCTGATGCAATTAAGTTTTAGATACGGGTGATTCAACATTAAAAGAATGATAATTGTCGATCCAAATTACAAGTCTTATTAACGCAAGACAAAATAAAGAAAGAAAAATAAAACAAGACGAATCAGAATCAAAAGGTGGTCTCTCGAGCGGGGGACGTAATTAGGGAGGTATATTCTCTGGAATAGGGTCGTACTCAAAATAAACCGATGTGCATTTTTGTACGTTGAAAAATTGTATTGTGCATATTAATTAGTTTTATTAAATTTTTGCTCAACATAATTTTTGGCACGCCCGGTGGTACCCTATTTTCATTTCCATCTCCAATTTATTTATATTTGACTAATATTTATTATTTTCTTTCTTTCCATTGTTTTTGTTTTTGTGTGATGTTTGCAGAAAAATGGCACCTCAAGTCACCATCTACTTAAATGAGCTTCTTTTCACTTTTGTGGTCAAACGTGGGATGTTCCAGGTAAAGGGGAACGTCCAAATGGTCTTCACGGTAGGACCACGATCTATACTCACTGAATTTCCATTGGCAAATTCAATGGAACCTCTATGGGGCCTCAAAAGGGCAAGCAGGCCCACCTTTATGATCGACAGACCGTTAACCAAGAAAACGGTCAAGAACTTGAAGCGCAATAAGCGCGGAAGTGACAAGCGCCGTGCTAAATCTAGCGCACCCAAGCTTGGTCCATCACTAGCCCTAGATCTAGCCAAAACAACTTTGAGGAGGGCTTTTTAACAAAGGCCATCCTTCGCAGCATGCTCGTTAATGGCTATGCTGCATAACCAGTGCTAGTTCCCCGCTGCAAGGCTATTCTAACTCGGAGGGGAACCTTAACAAAGGAGGCACCAACGACCTGGGCAACCTGACCAAGGCAAGTTCGAGTCCCTAATCCGGCTCCAAGGCAAACCTGGGTCCCTACCTCAACTCTAAGGCAGGTTTTGGCTCCTGCATGCACGAAGAAGGGGAAAAGCCAAGTCAAAAGCCCCCAACCTTAAAAAACCCTAATGAACCATTTGGGGAAGGGATCTGAGGAGTCATAAAGGTTCCTCAAGTCCACTCAATGAGGCGGATTTTCATCGGGGCTATCCCTATTGATATTCCTATGGCTGAGGTGATGATGACCTCCTACTTAGTGGAGGTAACAGCACATAAAACTCCGAAGGTTGAATTCGTTAAACCCTTGGCCTCAAGCACCCCTACTATGGTGCCCAGGACCCTACAGGTCAAAGAGGCTACTCCTCCTGCAGTTCCTGCAAAAAGTAGCATGATATTGCCCTCCAGATCACAAAGCTAAAGTGGCCTAACCTCAAAAGGGGTTGGATCACAGGCTGATAGTGGCCTGATCACAAGGTCAAGGGCTAAAGCCTTAACATATGCTGAGGTGACTCTGCAATCCTCTGTTACCACCCTCAGCCAAGGCAGGGACCAACCCAAAGAACAAGATGAGGTTATAAGTCCTGCCTTTTACGATCTCAGAACTCTTTTCCATGAAGTGGAATTATCAGCTTTTATCCCACAAGGTCAAATTAGTTAGGATGATCAAGCCAAAAACATGCCGGTCTTAGTGATAAGCACTCCAAGCCTCGAGGAACAAATGTAAGAGCTGCAAAGGAGGCTTGAAGAAAAAGAGGTTGAAATTGCTAATCTCACTATTCGTCTTGAAAACAGAGAGTAAGAAAAAAATAATGAGGCTGATAGTAGCAACACAGTTATCACTCCGCAAAATATCAAGGAGTTGATAGCCTAAGGGATCAAAGAGCACCAAGCAGCCATGAATCCCCCAGTGTTGGGGTACAGGAACCCATATCTAAGTCATTACGACTTGATTCTATTCCCGAAAGATTATCAAAAGCCAAACTTCGAAAAGTTTGACGGGATAAATGGGTCACCACATAAACATTTGGCCTATTTTTACTCGGCATGTGGTGAAACTGCCTTGAATGATGCATTATTAATTAGGTAGTTCATGCAATCGTTAAAGGGGGCTGCCTTTACATGGTACACCTAGCTATAGCCTGGGTCAATACACACTTTGGATGACCTTCAAAGGGCATTCTTGGCTCAATTCGTGAGCTCAAAAAGGAAGGTCTCCATAATAGACCTCGCTGACACATGCCAAAGGCTAAATGAAAGTGTGAACGACTTTATCACAAAGTGGAGGAGCCTACGCTTAAAATACCCAGAAAAGCTAAGTGAGCAATCACCAGTTCAAATGTGTGCAAACAATTTAGACCCACAAATTGCTACATACGTAGGCACTGCTCAGCCTCAAAACTATGATGCCCTCGTGTCTAAGGCAAGCAATGTAAAACGACAACTTGCCTGTCCGAAAACTACACAACCTAAGAGGGAAGAAATCAAAACGCCAACCAAGAAGGGAGAGTCAATGGCCACCTTCATCAAAAAAAACTCAAGGCCAACCAATGGTGGAAATGTCAGCAAAAATATCAAGCAAAAGGAAGAAGGCCGACGACCCTTCAAGAAAGAAAGGAAAAGAAGTATCCCTTCGATGATGATGTTGTTCAAGGGATATTTGATGAGCTTATGACTGGAAAAGCCATCTCTCTCCCAGAACCAAAGTGACCTGCTGAAGTTAACAAAATAAATGATCCTAAGTAATGTCCATATCACAGGATCCCAATGGTGTCATTGCCACCTCATGCGGTCCTGATCAAGTTCATTACTGATGATGATGTAGCTATAGTATGGGCATATCCAGATATTCCTCCTCCCTCTCCGGGAGCACCAACCTTATATGATCTCTACCTGGACCTGAGTTTGGAGGCACGCGCAACATCAGAAGATAATGATGATGATGGCTTCGGGTGGCAAACCTATTTCAGTAGAAGACCATTTCTGCAGGGAGTGGTTCGAGCTTCTCAGTCCCCAGGAGTTAAAATACGAGGACAGAAGCCACCACAAAAGAAAAATAAGAAAAACAAGAAGAAGAAATCAAGGGCCTAAAAGAAGCCTGACACAACTTTCGAAGAGAAGCCCTTTTATTTTAGGTGCTTACATTAATAAAGGTTTTTTCGGTAATGACTCCTCGGATAATGACTTCGAAAAAGGGAAAGTAGCCTAATGTTGTATGGTCTCATGGGCTGATGAATGTGAAGAGGTGAACGTCAAGCCCACAAATACCACTCAAGAAGTGGATCAAATAACTCTTTGGTTTGGTCGTTAACTTTAATCGCCTGAATCGACAAGAAAAGAGAAGGAGAAAGAAATTGACACTAAAGGAATTGCCAACATTGGAAAATGCTAATGACCAAAACTGAGAAGAAGCACTCTCATTAAGCTCGAATAGCAAAAGTGTCACTAAAGACAAGGAGTTGACTAAAGACCCTAAGAAGGATCTATCCATCCCGGTCCCTTTTTAAGTTCGTCAAGGGTCTCATAAAGAGATGGTCCATTATGATGTTATCTCCCATCTCAAGCGAATCCCAGCACGCCTAAGTGTCTATGATACTCTACAAATGTCGAAGGAGCTATGAAGGGCACTTATTCAGGCATTAATTGACCCCGATGATTATAAGGATCAAGTCAACCCTATTGAGGTGGATGAGGTATTATCCTCTCCTTTAAACCAGTGTGGTACATGCGTGGCTTGCATAATGTTTACTGATGAGGACATGTAATTAGGGTGTATGAATCATAACAGGCCTTTATATATTACCGGCATGATTGGGGATAAAGGGGTAAATCAGATCCTACTCAATTGGGGTTCTACAATCAACCTTCTTCCATTAAGAGTATTGAGAGCAATGGGGATAACACCTAATCAATTGTCCCCGACTTTGCTCACAATGCAGGGATTTAATCAGATAGGGTAGAAACCCTTAGGCACGGTTGCTTTAAAAGTTGAGTTGGATGACCTCTACATAGATGCTCTTTTACATACGATAGATGCTGATACTTCATATAATGCGTTACTTGGCCGACCTTGGCTCCATACTAGCAAGGCTATTGCTTTAACTCTTCACCAATGTTTGAAATACATCGATAAGCATGGCAATGAAAAGATGATTCGGGGGGATGCAAATCCTTTTCATGGAGAAGACGTTAATTATGCAGATGTCAAGTTCTATAAGTTAACAGACTTTGGAATTTGCTAAGCGCCCTTAGACCCAGATAAGGGGAGCCAGGAAGAAAATCCTAAGGCTCCTACTTTGCCTCAAAAGGTCATGCGTGTTGTCAATAGCTACGCTAATGAAGCGAAGGAGCCTTAATCCACGCGATCAAAGGTGTTATTCAAATATACACTTAAGGACAAAAGGCAGGTTGGCCAAAAGGCATTAACACCAGTAAGGGAAACTGTGAACTCTCTCGTTACGAGTTATACTTTTCCCCTTAGGAGAATTGACCAGTTAATGCTCAAAGAGAACTTGATTATAAGAACATCACTCAGTGACAAAAGAGTGGTATTAAGGAGAAGCTCTTCAAATCCCCTGACAGGAGCGTCTATTTCAGGTGCTCCCTCTTCAGGAGGACCATCATCATCTCAAAGAAGGTAGGGAAAGGGTAATAAAAGATGATTGTTGTAACCAACGAGCAAGTGAATGTCGCTCATGAAGGTGGAGCTATAAAAGGATCGTTTGAAGGAGATACCTCTGAAAATCTTCATGTATCACATGATGGGGGAGTTCTCAAAGCCTATGCAATAAATGACTTGGTTTTCACACCCCAAGAACAAGAGTTGTTCTCCTAGGAAAAACAGGTCCAACCTCGAGTCTCAGTTTTTTAAAGGCTTGGGATAGTCAATGAACCCAAATAAAAGAACATCCAAGTCAGAAAGTAGAGGAAGTGGAAGTTGAGCAAGAAAGGGCAGTAGCCTAGAAGCTTTGTTCGGGTTTGTGAACAAAATGAAGTCGAACAAGTAGACCAAGTTAATGTTGTTTCTATCAAAGATGACGATGATGCTCAATTTTTTGAACTTTCTTGTCAAGAATCTCCCAAACATCAGAGGGTTGCCACGATAGACTCGGAAATGTGTGGTGAAGTTCAAGTTTAAGATAATTCGCCTAAATGCCCAAAAGACAACTCAATTCCTATAGAACAAGAGCCCTATCAGGATTTTATCGAGACTGTTCAAGCAGCACCACCAGAAATGAAAGACGGTGGTCAAGCCACAATCGATGAGCTACGGGAGATAAACTTAGGAACAAATGATGACCTTAGGCCAATTTTTGTGAGTGCTGTATTGAATGATGAAGAAATGGCACAATACGAACAACTCCTTTAAGAATACAAAGATGTATTTGCTTAGGGATATCAAGACATATCGGGTTTGGATCCAAATGTAGCTGTCCATAAGTCAGCCGTTTCTGAAGGTGTGAAGCCAATAAAGCATCCTCAGCGGCGTTTTCGTCCTGGATTGACGATCCAAATAAATGCTAAAGTGGACAAGCTCATAAAGGTTAGCTTCATTCGTAAAGTTCAATACCCAACTTGGTTGGCTAACATCGTCCCTGTTCGAAAAAAGAGTGGCCAACTCCGGATATGTATAGACTTCAGGGACTTAAACAATGTGTGCCCCAAGGATGATTTTTCACAACCAATCACCGAGCTTCTTATGGATGCCACTACAGGGTTTGGTGCTTTATCTTTTATAGATGGTTTCTCGGGGTACAATCAAATCAAAATACACCCTGACGATGAAGAGCTAATTGCTTTTTGGGCACTACAAGGTATATGCTGTTACACGGCAATGCCATTTGGTTTTAAAAATGCTTGGGCCACTTACTAGAAAGCCATAACAATCATTTTTCATGACTTTCTCCACAACCTAGTTGAATGCTACGTTGACAACTTAGTTGTAAAAACCAAAAAGAGAGGAAATCATCCACATGACCTAAGAAAGGTCATTGAGAAGCTATGTATGCATAGCTCAAAATGAATCCCTTGCAATGTGCATTCGAAGTTACTTTGGGGAAGTTCCTAGGCTTTGTGGTTCAAAAAGAAGGGATTGAGATTGACCCCGACAAAGTCAAAGCCATAAACCAATGCCCCCCTGAGAAACTTAAGAGAACTACGTGGTTTACAAGGAATATTGGCTTACATATGACAGTTCATCTCAAATTTGTCAGGAAGGTGTCAACCTTTCATAAGACTCCTAAAAAAGGACATGCCTTTCATTTGGGATCAAGCATGTCAAAATGCTTTTGAAAGTATCAAGCAATACCTCACAAGACCAGCTGTTCTAATGGCTCCAATACAGGGAAGACCCCTAATCTTATACACAGTAGCCTTTGAACGATCTTTGGGGGCCATGTTGGCCCAATGTAATGATAAAGGGAAAGAAAATGCCCCATACTATATCAGCCGAATAGTGGTAGGTGTAGAAGTAAATTATTCCTCTATGGAGAAAATTTATCTTGCCTTAGTGTTTGCCGTTCAAAAGTTAAGGCATTACCTTCTGTCCCATCATATCACTGCCATCTCAAAGACAGGCCCATTGAGATATACTACTAGGGAGATTAGTTAAATGGGCTATGCTTTTGGCCCCTTTTGACATCAAGTTCGTGCCTCAAAAAGTAGTGAAGGGACAAGTAATAGCCGATTTTCGAGCAGCACATCCATGCCCAGATAATGAGGAGCTACCAGATGATTTGCCTGACGACGGAGTTATGCTTGTTGAAACAAAATCGCGGTAGTTATACTTTGATGGGGCAGCAAGGAATAGGGGAGATGGGGTAGGAATTGTATTTGTCACGCCATTAGGAGGACTTATCCCTTGCTCATTTTCTTTGCTCAAGAAATGTTCGAATAATGTAGCCGAATACGACGCACCCATCATCGGCCTTGAATAGGTCATTGAACTGCGTATTGACCAGCTAGAAGTGTTCGGTGATTCCCAACTAATTATTCGACAAATAAATGGCCAGTATGAAGTAAGAAATGCTAAGTTGGTGCCTCTCTACCAAAGGACAAAGAACCTCATGGTTCAATTCCGTCAAATAGATGTTAACCACATGCCAAGGTCCAAAAATGATAAAGCAGATGCCTTAGCAAAGTTGGCTGTTTCACTAACACTCCTTGATGAAAGAGATATTCAAATAACAATTGGGGAACATCATTTGTTGGCCTCAACCTTGGATTGTTTTGATGAAACAGAAGAAACAAATGTGGTCTCCATTTTTGAGGTTGAAGAGGAGACAGACTGGAGGTAACCCCTTATTGAGTACATTCAATATGGCATTTTACCCACTGATCCAAAGAAAAGAGTAGATGTAAAATGACGAGCACTAAGGTTTACACTTAAATAATAACACCTTATATTGGAAAGCTTTTGAGGGGGGTGTTACTTAGATGCATGTCAAGAGAGCCAGCGACTTATGTCCTAAATGAAGTTTATGCTGGGGTATGTAGTGCTCATCAGGTAGGTCCAAAACTTGCTAACCAAATCAAAAGATTAGGCTATTATTGGCCAACTATGGTTCAAAACGCAATAAACTTTGCTAAAGCATGCCAAGCTTGTCAAATACATGGGGATTTCATCCATCAGCCACCCCAATTACTCCACCCAAGCATATCATCTTGGCCCTTCCATGTATGAGGGCTGGATGTGATAAGACCTTTCAAGCCATCCTCCTCTCGTGGCCACATGTTTGTTCTAGTAGCCATAGACTATTTCTCAAAGTGGGCTGAAGCCATTCCATTAAGAGAGGTGGGGGCAAAACAAGTAGTTGATTTCATCAGGATCCACCTTAGTTACAGATATGGAGTCTCATATAAGATCATTTCAGATAATTCCCTCTACTTTAAAAATCAAATAATGATAAGGCTGGCAGAGAAATACAAGTTCAGACATAGCTTCTCGTCGAGTTATAATCCATCATCGAATGGTCAAGCCAAAGCATTTAATAAAGTGCTTTGCAAGATGCTAAAGAAAATGGTCTTAAGATCAAGAAGGGATTGGCACGAGCGATTACCCAAAGCTTTATGGGCTTATCGAACAACAGTTCGAACAGTGACTTGCTGCACGCCCTATAACTTGGTTTTTGGTTTAGAAGTTGTACTACCCCTTGAAGTGCATTTGCCTTCCCTAAGAGTGGCTATGCAATTCACTGATCCAAATGAGAATGTTCAAGTAAGATTAGCCAAACTTAAAGCGTCAGATTAGCATGGGCTAATGGCTTAGTAAAGGCTTGAAATTTACCAAGCTCAAATGGTTGGGGCATTTAACAAGTGTGTCAAATTCTGCTTATTTAATGTTGTTGGTTCTGACAATAAGCATGCCAATTGTCATCAATCGAAAGACACCAGGAAAATTCGAGTCCAAATAGGAAGGTCCCTATGTAGTTACTAAGTTCTTTCCTAAGGGGGCATATGAGCTCTCAAATCACGATGAACAAATTGTGTATGCCTGTATTAATGGTAAATTTGTAAAGAAATTCTTTACTTAAAATTTATGGACAGTTTGAATCCTATTGAACTACGAAAGGCTTGATCACTCAAAAAGGAGTACGTGGGCAATTGAGCTTCATGCTGGACCCAGTTACAAAAAAATAAATAAACTCTCTTTCCCCAGGAAAAAAATTCCCCCCATATGAAAAAGAAAAATTTTCAAAAAAAAAAAAAAAACAAAGAGAAACAAAGGGGATATATTCCTTATTGTTAGGGATGACAAAAATGGGGATGTCAAAAGGAAAAAAGGTATTTTATGGAATTATGGTGGAGGTAAAAATAAATGACATGCCAATAATGGGCAGATACAAATATGATGATCAAGACATGCAACCAAAGTTAAATTTGAAACATGGTATGTCGACCCCTATTTACATCGAGTTGTCATTAGAACACTCATGTAAAAAAAAAAATCCAAATTACCTCCATGTCTACGAAAGAAGCTCTCTACAGTCCCCTTCATGACTGTGTGGAAAATAAGAGTATAAATCTACCTAAGTCAAGATTATCCAGTAAAGCAAGACCCAAAATACCTTTTTAAAAGCTAGCACATGATGTGGGGAGAGACATGGGCTCTTCCTCGAAGATGACTTGTTCAACTCTCTGACGCTGTAACAACTTTTGACAATAGGTAGCCTCGAACCTTCGTTGAATTGGTACCACATATATTTAGGCACAATGAAAAAGGAAGGATCATTAAAAAAAAACGAAAAAAAAAAGTTGTTCAATGTGAGATTGAACTTTATACGTGTTCAACAAAGTCCACACGTACAGTGTTTGGGGGCAACTTTGAACGTACATTTTTCATCAATCCAGTACTGTCGAAATTGATGTTCATAAATTCAATATAATGTTGTTATTTAAAGCATGGCCAAATTATTTCTATAAATAACGATTCCCAGCATAGGGCCCCAAGAGTTCGGGTTGAGCCCAAAATACCTACACCAAAAAAAAATATGGGGTCTTAAAAACAATCAAATGGCCCAAAACAAAAATTGTGAAGGCTACCTTGGGGTGGGATTTGATTAATATATCTACTTGGTGCTCTAATCATATTCCAACAAAAAAAAATAGATACAAACTAAAGGCTTTAATTGAGCTATGGTTAATGACTGCAAAAGTACATGGGCATTTGCTTTACATTAAAGTAGAAAGGAATGGCTAAGCATGACCAATCACCTCCACTTATTCATGACATGTTAACGGGGGAAGGAAAGTGGATGGGGTAATTGGCAGTTATAGAAAACTGGTTTCTACTAGGTTCATAAAAGTTGAAGCATATTAGAAGAGGGGGTCGGTGAAAGCAAAAGAGAGGGAGTCGAGCACAGTGCAGCAAGAGAAGAAAAGAAACGGAGAGCAGAGCGTAAAGGAAAAAAAAGATTAAGGACAAGAATTTGACTGAAGAATAAAGCACTCTGTCTTTCTTTTGTACCGGCTTTCTGAAGATCTAAAGGTGATAAAAGAATGGCCTTAAGTTAATTTAACCTCTCCCACTTTGCTCATCTCTAAATTTCATTTCCTCTGTGGCTATCTACAACAAATAAGAATCATGTACGATTTTTCAAAACTGAAAGTATCTCTCATCAGTCGAAGCCGATAAGTATCCTATTATGGATCTGAGAGGATAAAAATAGGACAACGGTGAAGTTTTGAGCTTGAAAGACTCATAAATTTGGACCCAAAAGGATCCGGGCTTCGGAAGGACTCATAAATTCGAATTCACCACGAATCCTGGTTCGCAAGGACCCACAAATTTTTATATATAGAGGTTATGGGTTAATTTGGGCCCATAAAAAGTCGAAGTTTGAGAGCACTCGTGACTTGGTTGTTTTGCAAAAGCTTGCTGCAATTCTGGGTTCCTAGTTCAAGCAGCCTGTAGAAGGCTGTACAGTTTAATTAAAAAAAAAATCTTGTGCTATGACGAGTGATTTATGGTGATCTGACACAACACGGTGTCTTAAAGTTGTAAAAATCATCTTAATCTTCGTGGTGAATAATGCTAAGAAGACAGTCAATACGCTTGATGTTGATTACATGAGAAAAACCAACTATAAATTTGGCACTTTATTAAAACAGAGGACAAGAATGGAGATTGTCTTTTAAAAAAAAAAAAAAGAGAGAGAGAGAGAGATGGGCAGAGCAAGGTCCTCTGTTCACAAAAAGAACAAAAAATATAGCCTTCAAAACCATAGTCGTTTTATCTATCACTTAGAGTCTTAGAAAAAGAAAACAAAGGTCTGGGTGCCCAACTGGACGAAACAAATTAGTAGAGAGGAAATGTCAAGATAATGATGGATAAAAATGGGAAGGAGACAGAGCCCAACCATGGCTGTCCTTTCTTCTAAAGCAAAGGCAGAAGAGTCTGGAAGACATTCATACTAGTTTTCAACTGTCTTAAAATTAATTTGGTCATCGGATGCTAAACGTATTAAAATAGGAGTGGGTATTGTTGACTAAACAGCAAGTACTGATGAAAATAGATTGGTAGTGCTCACAAATTATGAGTGGAAGCCAACCATATTTGAGCCTCTGCTTATATTAAATTTTCTATGGGAAAAATAAAATATTTTAAATATCAATTAGAACTACGGTAATTTGATTCCACTAAGGGTACATAGGAAGTCCGATATAAAATTTTCGGGTTTAGTCTAAAACGGGGTCCTCAAACGAGCTTGAACCGACACCTCCTCTTCACGAAAAGTTAATTTTTTGAGGTAATTGCACTTTGCCTGCTTAAAACGGCGAAAAACCAAGCTTTACAAAATAGAAACCGATCCTATCAGCGAAAAACCAAGCTTTACAAAATAGAAACCGACCCTATCAAATTTCTAGGTCCAAGAAATGGACCAAAAATCAGTATTCAGTTTCCCCGTCTTTAATAAAAAAGCTAAAGTTACAGTTCTGTGACTTTTTATTACACGTTACATAAACCAAAATAAATTAAAAAAAGAAAAGAGATTTCAAATAGTCGAAGTTGTTTCTTTAAATAATAAGAATGGTACGATGGACCAAACCCAAGTCAAATATACAACCAAGCCCCGTAAATTCCCCCCACGGTCCAGGCCCTAAAAAAAATTATTTTTAGACCAAGAACTATGTCGATTTAATCCTACCAAAGATACATAGGAAATTCACAAATAAATTTCAGGTGCAATAGTTAAACCAAATTAATGGACTGACCCTAATAAAAACTTAAGTCAGTAAACAAAATTTGTGAAACACCTAAAAATACAACTTAGCTATGACTTCAAAAAAATTCAAATATCAAAATTAACCAAAATTATGGTCACTTTTTAGGCCAACATAAATAATTAAAATTATATCAAATGGTTAATAACCTAACCAAAATGAAAGATAAATTAAATCAAAGAAAATTAAAGAGATGCGGTTGGTTTGATCCTCTACAAAAGAGGTACGTGGACAACTCATGACAAGGAGTGAGTGCAACCCAAATTCCAAATCAAATAAAATTACTCGTTTCCTGATCTGCACATGAAGAATGTATACGTATAATACTCTTCCTAGAAGGTGCCTATACAACCACTATCTGATGCAATTAAGTTTTGGATACGGGCGATTCGACATAAAAAGAATGATAATTGTCGATTCAAATTATAAGTCTTATTAACGCAAAACAAAACAAAGAAAGAAAAATGAAACAAGACGAGTCGGAATCAAAAGGTGGTCTCTCGAGAGGGGGACGTAATTAAGGAGCTCTATCCTCTTGAATAGGGTCGTACTCAAAATAAATCGTTGTACATTTTTGCACATTGAAAAATTGTGCTGTGCATATTAATTAGTTTTATTAAATTTTTGCTCAACAGCAATCTTCCGTTGCCACCCTCAGCCAAGGTAGGCACCAACCCGAAGAACGAGATGAGGTTACAAGTCCTGCCTTTTACAATCGTAGAACTCTTCTCCATGAAGAGGAATTGTCATCTTTTACTCCACAGGGTCAAATTAGCTAGGATGATCAAACCGAAAACATACCGGTCTTAGTGACCATCACTCCAAGCCTCGAGGAGCAAATGCAAAAGCTGCAAAGGAGGCTTCCAGAAAAAGAGGCTGAAATTGCTAATCTCACTATTTGCATTGAAAACAGAGAGCAAGAAAAAAAATGATGAGGCTGACAGTAGCAAAATAGTTATCACTCCGCAAAATATCAAGGATTTGATAGCCTAAGGGATCAAAGAGCACCAAGCAGCCATGAATCTCCTAGTGTTGGGGTACAGGAACTCGTATTCGAGTCATTATGACCCGATTATGTTCCCAAAAGGTTATCAAAAGCCAAACTTTGAAACGTTTGATGGGATAAATGGGTCACCATATGAACATTTGGCTCATTTTTACTCGGTGTGTTGTGAAACTGCCTTGAATGATGCATTGCTAATTAAGCAGTTCATGCAGTCCCTTAAAGGGCAGCCTTTACATGGTGTACTCAACTTCAGCCTGGATCTGGGATGACCTCTAGATGAAATTCTTAGCTCAATTCGTGAGTTCAAAGCGCAAGGTGTCCATAATAGACCTTGCTGACACACGCCAAAGGCCAAATGAGAGTGTGAATGATTTTATTACGAGATGGAGGAGTCTAAGCTTGTAATGCCCAGAAAAGCTAAGCGAGCAATCAGCAGTTCAAATGTGTGCTAACAATTTAGACCCTAAAATTGCTACATACGTGGGCACCGCTGAGCCTCAAAAGTTTGATGCCCTCGTGTCTAAGGCAAGCAATATAGAAAGACAACTTGCCCATCAGAACACTATACAACCTAAGAGGGAAGAAATCAAAAGGCCGACCAAGAAGGGAGAGTTAATGGCTACCTTTGTCAGAACAAGTCCAAAACCAACCAATAACGAAAGTTTCAACAAAAATGGCAATGAAGGCCGACGACTCACTCTATAGGAAAGGAAAGAAAAGAAGTATCATTTCGATGACGATAATGTTCAAGGGATATATGATGAGTTGATGACTGCAAAAGCCATTTCTCTTCCAGAGCCAAAACGACCTGCCGACATCAATATGACAAATGATCCTAAGTATTGCTCATACTGTAGAATAAGTAGCCACTCTATAAAAGATTGTTATGTCTTCAAAGACATCATCGAAGACATGATGAGACGGGGAGAAATTGAGATAGAAGGGGCTCCAGCCAAAGGACCCACTGCATCATCAAATGCAACCTCAACGGTTGAACAGAGGGATGAATCTTATCCTCATCCTCAGAAACTAATGAAGGGATCCTAATGGTGTCATTACCACCTCATGCGGTCCCTATCAAGTTCATTGCTAATGATGACGTAGCAATAGTGTGGGCATATCCAGATATGCCTCCTCCCTCACCAGGAACACCAACCTTATACGATTTCTACCTAGACCTGAGTTTAGAGGCATGGGCAATATCAGAAGATGATGACGATGATGGTTTGGGATGGCAAACCTACTTCAATAGAAGATTATTTCGACAAGGAGTGGCCCGAGCTTACAGTCCCGCGAAGTTAAAATAAGAGGATGGAAGCCACCATAAAAGAAAAACAAGAAAAACAAGAAGAAGAAATCAAGGACCAAAAAGAAGCCAGACACAACTTCCAAAGAGGAGTGCTTGCGACCGATTAAGACCCCTTTCACCTTAGGTGATTACATCCCTAAAGGTTTTTTTTTTTTTTTTTTGCAGTGATTCCTCAAATGATGACCCCGAAGAAGGGGAAGTAGCCCAATGTTTTATATTTTCATGGGCTGATGAACGTGTAGAGGTGAACGTTAAGCCTGCAAATACCACTCAAGAAGTGGAACACATAACTCTTCGGTCCGGTGGTTAACTCCAGCCATCGAAATCAGTAAGGAAAGAGAAGAAGAAAGAAATGACACCAAAAATACCATTAATATCAGCGAATGCTAAAGAATAGGGTGAAGGAGAAATAATTCCCTCAAGCTTAAATAGCAAAGGCATCGCTGAGAACAAATGGTCAACTAAGGGGTCAAAGAAGGGTCTTCTTATCCCACTCCCTTTTGAAGTTCGTCAAGGCTATCATAAGGAAAATGTTCGTTATGATGTCATCTCTCATCTCAAGCAAATCCCAGCACGCTTAAATGTCTACGACGCTTTACAAATGTCCAAAGAGCTAAGAAGGGCACTTATTCAGGTATTGATGGACCCTGACGACGATAAAGATCAAGTTCACCCTATTGAGGTGGACGAAGTGTTATCCTCTCCTTTAAACCAGTGTGTTGCATGCATGGCTTGCATAGCATTCTTTGATGAGGACCTCCAGTTGGGGTCTGCAAATCATAACAGGCCCTTGTATGTCACCGGTATAATTAGGGATAAAAGGGTAAATTAAATCCTACTCGATTGTGCTTTGACAGTCAACCTTCTTCCTTTAAGGATATTGAGAGCGATAAGGATAACACCAAATCAGTTGTCCCCAACGTTGCTCACAATACAAGGATTTAATCAAGTAGGGCAGAAAGCTTTAGACACTATTGCTTTGAAAGTTGAGCTAGATGACCTTTACACAGATGCTCTCTTTCATGTAATAAATACTGATACTTCTTAAAATGCCCTACCTGGGCAGCCATGGCTTCATACTAGTAAGGCTATTGCCTCCACTCTTCACCAGTGTTCGCAATACACTGACGAGTATGGCAATGAAAAAACAATTTGTAGGGATGCAAATCCTTTTCATATGGAAGACGTTAATTACGCTGACACCAAGTTTTACAAATCAACGGATCCTGGAACCTCTCAAGTGTCTTTAGACCTAAAAGGAGGCAACGAAAAAGAAAAGTCCACGACTCTTAGTTTGCCTCAGAAGGTCATTCGAGTTTTCAATAGTTATGCTAGTGAAGCCAAGGAATATCAATCCCCACAATCAAAGGTGTTGTTCAAATACACGTCGAAGGAGAAAAGAAAGGCTGGACAAAAAGCCTTGACACCGGTAAGGGAAATTGTGAACTCTCTTCTCGCGAGTTACACTTTTCCCCTCCGACGAATTGACCAGTCAGTGCCTACAAAGAACTTAGTCATAAGAACATCATTTAGCAACAAGAGAGTAGTTTTAAGAGAAAACTCATCAAACTCTGCAACAAAAGTATCTTCTTCAAGCGGTCCGCCTCCAAGAGAATCATCACAATCTCAAAGGAGGAACAAGGAAAACAATAACAGAGGTCTTGCTTAAGCCAACAAACAAATAAACATCTCTCATGAAGGTGGAGTCCTAAAAGCATCATTTCAGGGGGATGCCTCCGAAGCACTCTAGGTATCACATGATGGGAGAGTTCTCAAGGCTCATGCCACGAATGATGCGGTTTTCATGCCCTAAGAGCAGGAGATGTTCTTTCAAAATGAGCAAGTCCAACCTCGAATCTCGATTTTTCAGAGACATGGGACCTAAGCAAAAGAATTTCCAGGTTAGAAAGCAGAAAAAATGGAAGCTAAAGAAGAAAAAGCAACAACCTAGGAGCCTAGTTTGGGTTCATGAACAAAATAACGTTAGCCAAGTCAAGCAATTAGATTAGGTTAATGTCATCTCCATTACAGGGCAGGAAAGTGATGCTCAAAATTTTGAATTTTCTTTTTAAGAAGCTTTCAAATATCATTAGATTGCCATAACAGGCCATGAAATGTGTGGTGAATAATTCACCTAAAAGCTTAAATGACGGCTTAACTCCTGAACAAGAGCCCTCTCAAGACATCGTTCAGGCTAGAGCTAGGAATGTCTAACCTGATATGATAACACGATACAAACCTGACCCGAAATTACTGAGAGAAACCCGAACCCGAACCCGAACTGAACCGATTTTGACCAGAAGTTGACATGGTTAAATTATTTAGCATGAAAACATGTTTTTTTTTTTCAATTTAAGGCGAATCTAGGCTGTTTTTAACATCGACACGAAGTTGACCCGCTTATTAAATGGATCAACCCACAACCCGACCTATTTCCCAGCACTAGTTGAGGCTATTCAAGCTACACCTCCAGAAATGGAAGATCGCGGTCAAGCAACAATTAACCAGCTTCAGGAGATAAATTTGGGAACAACTGATGAACCCAAACCAATCTTTGTTAGTACCATATTGAATGATGAAGAAGGGGTACAATATGAACAACTCCTTCGTGAGTACAAAGATGCATTCGTTTGGGGTTATCAAGACGTGCCAGGCTTGGATCCAAATGTCATTGTTCACAAGTTGTCTGTTTCTAAAGGCATAAAGCCAATAAAGCAGCCTCAGCGGTGCTTTCGTCCTGATTTGACAATCCAAATAAATATTGAGGTGGACAAGCTTGTAAAGGCTAACTTCATTCGTGAAGTTCAATATCCAACTTGGTTGTCTAACATTGTCCCTGTTCGGAAAAAGAATGGTCAACTTCGGATATGTGTGGACTTCAGGGATTTAAACAATGCATGTCCCAAAGATGATTTTCCACTACCAATCATCGAGCTTCTCGTGGACAGCACTATGGGGTTTGGGGCTCTATCTTTTATGGATGGTTTCTAAGGGTACAACTAAATCAAAATGGACCCCGAAGATGAGGACTTAATGGCCTTTTGCACACCATAAGGCATATACTGCTATACAGTAATGCTGTTTGGTTTGAAAAATGCCGAGGCCACCTACAAGAGAGCAATGACGACTATTTTTTTTTACGATTTTCTCTATAGCCTCGTTGAATGTTATGTCGATGAGTTGGTTGTAAAAACAAAAGACAGAAAAAATCACTTATATGACCTAAGAAAAATCTTTGAAAAACTTTGTCGACATCAGCTGAAGATGAACCCCTTAAAATGTGCATTTGGAGTCACCCTAGGGAAGTTCCCCGGATTTGTTATTCAAAAGGAAGGAATAGAAATTGATCCTGACAAAGTCAAAGCCATAATCCAAACACCTCCTCCGAGAAATTTAAGGGAATTGCGAGGATTACAAGGAAGGTTGGCTTACATAAGGTGGTTCATCTCAAATTGATCAAGAAGGGGTCAACCTTTTACAAGACTCCTGAAAGAGGACATGCCCTTCATTTGGGATCAAATTTGTCAAAATGCTTTTGAATGTATCAAACAGTACCTAACAAAGCCACCTGCCCTAATGGCTCCAGTACAAGAAAGACCCTTAATATTATACATATTAGCCTTGAATGGTCTTTAGGTGTCATGCTGGCTCAATGTAATGGTGAAGGGAAAGAAAATTCCCTGTACTATATCAGCCAGACAATGGTGAGTGCAGAAGTGAATTACTCTTCTATAGAAAAAATTTGCCTTGTCTTGGTTTTCGCCATTCAAAAGTTATAGCACTACCTCTTGTCCTATAAGATCATTCTAATCTCGAAGACGGACCGTTTAAGATATATATTATGTAAACACATGCTATCAGAGAGATTAGCCAAATGGGCTATGCTTTTGACCCCTTTTGACATCAAGTTCATGCCCCAAAAGGTAGTAAAGGGACGAATCATAGCCGATTTTCTAGCAGCACATCTGTGTCCAGATAACAAAGAACTACCTAATGATTTGCTAGATGATGAGGTTATGCTTGCTAAAATTAAAATTTGGTAGCTATATTTTGATGGGGCAGTAAGGAGTCGAGGAACCGGAGTAGGGATTGTGTTTGTTACACCATCAGGAGGACTTATCCCTTATTCATTCTGTCTCCTCAAGATCTATTCAAATAATGTGGCTTAATATGAGGCACTCATCATTGGCCTCAAATTGGCCCTTGAAATGTGTATTAACTAGCTTGAAGTATTCGGTGATTCTTAGTTAATCATCCAACAAATACATGGCTAGTACGAAATAAGAAATACTAAATTAGTGCCTTTTTACCAAAGGACAAGAAGCCTTATGAACCAATTCCTTCAAGCACAGGTTAACCATGCACTAAGGTCTGAGAATGATAAGGCAGATGCCTTAGCAAAGTTGGCTGCTTCACTGACACTACCTGATGAAAGGAAAATTCAAATAACAATCAGGGAATGCCATTTGCTAGCCTCAGCATTAGACCGCTTTGATGAAACAAAAGAAATAAATGTGGTCTCAGTTTTTGACATCGAAAAGAAGTAGATTGGAGACAACCTCTCATTGAGTATATTCAATATGACATCTTACCCACTAATCCAAAGAAAAGGGCAAATGTAAAATAACGAGCTCTACGGTTTACATTTAAAAATGATACCTTATATCCAAAGACATTCAATGGGATGCTTGTTAGGGAAGGGGGTAGCTTATGTCCTAAATGAAGTTCATGCCGGGTATGTGGTGCTAATCAAGCAGGTCCAAAACTTAATGATCAAATCAAAAGTTTAGTCTATTACTGGCCAACCATGGTTCAAGATGCAATAAAATTTGCCAAAGCATATCAAGCTTATCAAATATATGGTGATTTCATTCATCGTCCACCGAAGTTACTTCGTCCAAGCATATTATCTTGGCCCTTCCATTCATGGGGACTAGATGTCATAGGGCCTTTCAATCCTTCCTCCTCCTGTAGCTATGTGTTCATTTTAGCAACACAAATTACTTTTCAAAGTGGGCTAAGGCCATTCCGTTAAGAGAAGTGGGGTCAAAGCAAGTCGCTGATTTCATCAAGACCCATTTCATTGACAGATATGGAGTCCTATACAAAATCATCAGACAATGCCCTCTATTTAAAAAATCAAGTGATGATAAGACTTGCTAAGAAATATAAATTCAAACACAGCTTCTCATCAAGTTATAATCCATCGTCAAATGGCCAAGCTGAAGCATTCAATAAAGTTCTTTGCAAGATTTTAAAGAAAATGGTCTCAAGATCAAGGAGGGATTGGCATGAACGACTGCTAGAAGCTTTATGGGCCTATCAAACCATAGTTCGAACTATAACTAGTTGTACAGCGTACAATTTGGTTTTTGGTTCAGAAACCGTGTTACCCCTTGAGGTGCAATTAGCTTCCCTAGGAGTGGCCATGCAATTTACTGATCTAGATGAAAATACTCAAGTCAGATTGGCTGAACTGGAAGCGTTAGATGAGCGTCGGTTATTACCCCAACAAAGGCTTGAAATTGCCAAGCTCAAATGGCTGGTGCATTCAATAGGTGAGTCAAGTTTCGCTCATTTGGCATTGGTGATTTGGTCTTAACAATGAGGAGACCCATTGTCATCAATCGAAAGCCACAAGGGAAATTTGAGTCCAAATGGGAAGGCTCCTATGTAATCACCAAGGTCTTTCCTAAGAGGCATATGAGCTCTCAAATCATGATGGACAAATAGTATATGCTTGTGTCAATGGCAAATTAGTAAAGAAATTCTTTACTTGAAGTTTCTGGATAGTTGAATTGTATTGAACTACAGAGGGCTTGATCCTTCAAAAAGCATGTACGTAGGCAATCTAGCTTTGTGCTAGTCCCAGCCACAAAAACATGAATAAAATCCTCTCTTCTCCTAAATGCAAGATTCCTTGGTTCATGTGGTATTGTAAATTATCATATGAAATTCATAATGGAGATTAACCCTTAGTTGTCATTTTTAGTGCAATTATGTTGATTTCTGTTATCATAAAAAGGGGGCAAGGGAAATGAAATGATGACAGTTAGCCAAAAAACAAAAAAGGAAGAAGGGGGTGCTACTGCATCATTAATGTCGTTGTTTTATTCTAACATCCGACATAACTTCTTACAAAGAGTAAAGTCTAAACACAAACTGAAAACAATAGGAACTAAGGAATGAAACATAATAAATAAAATAAAATAAAACTGACTTAGTATTTATTAAAGGAGACAATAGAGTAAACCAAATTATTCAATTGGTGCTTCTCCTTTTCTAAATCCTGGAGCTTGGTAACCCCAGCCTCATCCAACTCTACTTAAAGATGTTCCTTTTCCTTTCTTTTGAAATGGGCGAAGGCCCTCAGTTCCTCTTCTGTAGTAACCAGCTTCTGTTTCTAATCCATAAGATCCTCTCGCATTTTACGGAGTCGTTCTTCTTCCCTCAAAATCTTCTGCTCCCGAAGTTCACACTCCAAAGTTTCATTGGATAACTCTTTAAGATTGCTTTCTATGTGAACAATTTCAGAGTCATATACAGAATTTTGGGAAGACAGAAGATGAAGTTGTGGGATATCTACTAACTCTTCCATTTTTGCAATGATCTCAGCTGCATTGAATATTTCCTCTACCTTGGAAGTAAGCCAAGAAATTTCCACAGTGCTAAGTTGAGAGTTATCGACCACAGAGTGAAGGATCTTTAAGGATCAAAAAACCTGTACCTTGTTGGCCAATAAAGCTCAGGTAGAGTCCTGGTTGGAAATCATGCACCCAATCGCCTTCACACCATAAAGAATGCTCTCCTGGACCCAATCCTCTGTCAAGTTAACAAAAAGGCTCACTATTGTGATCGGAACACTTTAAAGGGGCATAGCATGAACTACATCATCTGGAGTGACTTGTGCAGGGATAATAGCAGTCGCAAATGTATCCAGCTTTTCTTTCATAATAGAAGTGACTGTCAGTACTGATGTATCTATGCTCTCTGATATTGGGATATCCTCTGGGCATACAGCAAGCTTCTTTTTGGAAGTCAGGCACAGGCAAATCCTTAAACTCTATGTCATTTCTTGCGTCAGAGTCATCGGAGTGATCAGGATGATCATAGAGAGCCCTCTTGAAATTGATGTTGCTAAGAGACCACTCACGAGAAGTTCTTTTTTGCTTTTGTGATTTATGGTCACCCCCGGTGATCTTTTCTTTCCCTTTCTTTGAAGAGGCTCCTGCAGACTTCCCTTTGGCAGAAACACTTATAGATTACCCTTTGGAAGAAGCTCCAAGTACTTTTTCCTTTAGGTAAAGCTCTACTGGGCTTCGCTCTGGGAGATTTATTACCCATCATCTCCGAAATTCTAATAGGTCTGCCAATAGACTGTGGATCTAGGCGAAGGCGATCAATGATGAAAATCTATTGCCTTAAAATTGCCTTATCATTGACGGTAATTTGGTAAATTTTCTGGATAGACTGGCTCAAGTAAGGGGTGCTGGATCTAACCCACCAATTACAATAACTCCAAGTACAAAGTCTTTCGAAATAAATATTTGGAATGTAGAATTTGGAACCAGTATCACGCCTATAGAGAGTTGCTACCGTCTGAGCAATGTCCATTATGTTTCTTTGTTGTCTAAGAGAGACTACAAAGCTTAAGTTGGTAGCAAGAACATCTTGGTCAAATGCAAACTGGCAAGCAAATCGATTTGGATAATAGGGCTCCATAAGCAATTCAGAACCAATTTGCACAGGGAGTGCAGAAGCTCTTATCGATAATAAAAATTTGAAGTCTTCATCTGATAGCTTCATGCCAACTCAGTCTCATCCTTTTGGAGACTGCTCCCAAAATGCACTTGTGCGAAGAGAGATAGATTGCCCATTTCTAAAAATGCTCCTTGCTTGCGCTAGTGTAAATTGTTTGACTAACATTCCAGCATAGTGCATTAGTGCAAGATAATTTGATGGACACTCAGAATCAGGTCGTTGAGAATATAAGGCTAGAAAAATCTCTGCTCACTAACCTACCACATAGTAAATTGGAAAACAAGGGTTTGCTCGACCTAGATGGCTAGGATGACTTACGATTTGCCCCAAACCATGGTAGATGTACCTTAGCACAGTTGGAGCCAGGGAGATTTTTTAACCTTTCGCCATTAAAGAGGCCATTATAAAAGTTGCTAGCCTTATCACTTCGTTATGATATGGTAGGACAAAGTAACTTAACCAAAAAGCCAAGAATGCAACAAGCTCCCTAATATTTGTGACATTTAAAGTTGAAAAGACAATCCCTTTGAGAGATTCGTAGAGGGCTAGATGATGTCCTTTTTTCTTACTCTTTACTAAAAGTAGCCCAGGTTAATTCTCCTCTACAAAAATGATCTAACCACCAATTTTAGTAGACATTACTGCTCTTAGGAAAGCGACAAAGTTCAGCATGAGTACGAATCAACTCCAAAACTGTTGGTGAAAATTTTTCATCATCCATCAAGTCTTAATTACAAGGCAAAATTCTTTATATACATCTCTTAGAATTGGGAGGCCACCAATTCTCTCCAAGTCATAAAGAGAGATGCCAACTTTGCTAGCACCGTGATGGAGCGTATTTGTTAAAAGACCCTAAAGTTCTCAAAATGCTCTCCATACATCCCTATCAAAATGATAGGGATAACAAGATACGCCATGCATGCTTGCTGATCTAAGAGTATGCTCAAAATGTTTTAAGCTATACTCAGTCCATTCAATAGCACCAACCATAAAGTTGGATAAACCTCGAAACTTAAAGTCTACACCTAATTTCTTCTGAGAGTGAGAAGTTTGTGAAGAGTAGGATAAAATGATGGTGTGACAAGAAATTTTTCATCCCCATTAGATTCTATGTTGACTTTCTCAAGAACCACGGCATTAAAAAAGTTCGTATAACCCCTGCAGACATTGATGCAACTTTTCTCAGTGTTGTATGAATATGAAGGGGTTCCCTTTCGCACATCTTCTTTTCATACCCAAGTGACCCTAGAGTCTGATGGAGAAGAAACAGCACGGGTTTTCGAGGAAGAGGTACGTCTGTAAATGGGATCATAGGTTGACTTATCACGATTTTCAAGGGGTGCCCTTTGAGCACCGCAACTCCCATCCGTTACAGTCTATTAAAAAAAAATTAGTAAATTAATACAGCAAAGTTCGTGTATCACAAGTGCTCACACACATGATACAGGGGGGCAACTGTTGAACGTCAAATTTTAATGAATATAAATTTATTAAAATTACCATTTAATTGCAAGAGCGGTGACTGATATTTTACGAGTGTAAATTAAAGTAAGGTCTCTCAAAATTAGACCCTTTATACTTAATTAAAATCATGTTAAAAAAACTTTTAGTATCATCCCATTCACTTTTCCTACACTTACAAGGAAAAAAAAAGGAAGAAGAGGAATTCAAGGTGTAGGACGGGTACGTATGCTCATGTAATCTAGTAAAAATACCAAGCCCAAGAACTTAATAAAACAAACCAAAAAAAAAAAAGAAAGCAAATGAAGTTAGGTACAAAAGAATGATATTAGCGTATGGGTTTATCAACCAACGTTTGTAAGTACTTTGAACCTGGACAAAAATCAAAAAAGGCAAGTTACATGAGAATAACCACCCTAACCCCACTACTCTACTGTTTGCAATGTGGGCCACAAAATAACAACTACTTGCCTAAGTTATTATAAAAGCAGAGAATGAAGAAACACAGAGGGGAGGATTAGAGAAGGAAATCAGAAAGAAAAGAGGGAAGTTGAAACTCAAAACTATAAAAAAAGAGAGAAGAGAGTTTGAAGAAAAAAAAATATCAGATTTAGAACAGAGAGTTCGAAAGGAAGAAGGATCACAGCCAAAAAAACCAAATTATTCATCCTTCTGCGCCAGTTCTTTTTGAAGATTTGAAGGTAATTCAAGAACGGAATCAAGTAAATTCTCCCCCTTTTCATGCTTTCATTTCTAAATTCAGCCTCCTCTATGGCTAGTTATAAGAAACATCTATGCCTCTGTTACAATCATAAACATGGTAGTAATTGAGGCAAGGGGGTATCCTGTTATGGATTCGAAAGGATCAAAATGGGCTAACCATGAAATTTTGAAGTCGAAAGTACTCACAAATTTGGATCCACAAGGATCCCGGGTTTGAAAGGACTCACAAATTTGGATTCGTAAAGATCTTAGGTTTGTAAAGACTCATAAATTTTGAAGGATCTTAAATTTGAAAAGACTTTCAAATTAAATCCGTAACCATGGTGAGCTATAATATGATGCATATATCTTCCCTAAAAAAAATTCTGATCCTAATATAAGGTTTTGCATGACTAAAGGCCACCAATCTCCTAAAAACCCTTCAATAATCAAACCCAAGAAAAGGAGGAAGTGATTGTTTGTTCCCTACGTAGATAGGATAGCCATGATTATATCCTTTTTCATTTGCTTTTCGTTCCTATTCCTAAAAAGCAAGGAGTAGCAGAAAAGTTAAAAAAAATAATAATGATGGAAGGTGAGGGTCAGACGTCAGTAAAGTTGGGGCTAATATAATTTCAGCTTGTAAAGTCTTCACAACACAATTTGGGGTTTAAAAAAAAATAATAAGAATCACAAATCTATTCGTTGAAATTTGTTTAATTTGTGTCAAATTTATTTTCTTAAGGCCGTATATTCATGAAAGGAAGGGAGTTAAATCATTGATCATAATGGGTTAGTTTTGGAAGTAACAACAATGATACAGTAAATTAAATCGGTATTTTCTCCTAAGTCCGCAAAAGGATTTAAGCCTAATTTTCATCCCACCGGACATCCAACCCTTGTAACTATATGGGATATAGATTCTTACAGATCTCGAGTCCTGACAAACTCATAGGGTATGGATCTTTGTGGGATCATAATACATTTTTATGATTTCATTCCAAATAGAAAGGGACTTCGTACCTTCTTAAGTTATGCACGGAGATCACCATGGACAAACCTTTAACGAAAAGATAAATAAATTAGGCTTTGTAATACTCCGGTCGAATCGAACAAATGTATTATTATAAAGCCGTTATGGTGAAAGTCTAATTGATTTTAACAGGTGAAAAGTTGAGGATGAGTTCATTGCTTTGATAGCCCTTTACAAGTTTTCACCAGTTAGGATCCCTAACCTAAACATCTCCAAGGGGGTCTTGGACTCTATTTCGATTTTTTCTATCATTAAAGAAAAAACATTTGCATAAATGATGTTAGTGATGGGAATTCTAAAAAGCTGGGCTAACTGGATGCCCAAGATGGTAAAGCCACATCAGACTGTGGCCTAGTTTTTTAAAAAAAAGGGGGGGGGCTTGTGCATGAAGGAAAAGGGAAATGAAATAAAGTGATCAACCTCATTTTAGAAGGAAAAATAAAATAAAGTGACAAAGCCTATTTGACATCACCTGATTCAAAATGTGTAAATGTAAATGAAGCCTTTTTCAATTCCCCTCACTTTTATAAAAAGTAAATAGAAAATCAAACGAAAAAAATTAAATCAAATTTGCAGCAATTAATTTAGTCCATATCAATAAAATCCAAAACTAAAATCAAATTAAATTTTGGTTATTAACATAACCAAAATGAAATACAAATTAAGCTAAATTAAATTAAAAAGAACTACGGTTGGTTTGATCCTCTATAAAAGAGGTACGTAGGGAACTCACGATAAAAGAATGAGTGCGGCCCAAATTCTAAATCAAATAAAATTATCCGTTTCCATAACTTGCACATAAAGAATATGTGTGTATAGTATCCTTCCTAGAAGGTGCATATACGACCACTATCTGATGCAATTAAGTTTTGGATATGCGTAATTCGACATAAGCAAAAAAAACTGATAAACGTCGATCCAAATTATATAAAGTTTTGTTAACATAAAATAAAACAGAGATAAAAAAAGAATGAGTCGGAATCAAAAGGTGCTTCCCCGAGAGGGGGGCATAACTAAGGATGTCTATCCTCTTGAATAGGGTTGTACTCAAAAATGAATCAATGTACATTTTTTGTACGTCGGAAAGTTGTGTTGTGCATTTTATTTTTGTTAAATTTTTGCTCAACAACCTTCCTCTCTCAGTTTGATGGTTTCATGCTCACAGATCGGTTTGCCTTCTCATAGTGCCAACCACCACGTGGAGCCTTCGTTGCCTCCGCTCACACATCAGTAGCAAGAAGTAGTCTCATCTTTAATGGTTTTAATTGAAATACTCTTGCATCGCTTTGCCTTTGCTGCCTGATTTGGAAACTAAGATAGGTCTCATCTTGAATGGTTATTAATTTTGGTTTTATGTTTTCTTATCTTGAATGCTTTTAATTTCCAACTAATTATGCACTACCCTGTTGGAATTTCTCTTCTTCTCCATGATGTGGTTTCACGATCCTGTGGTGCATCTTTTAGGGTTTTTGAGTTAATTAGTTATCTGTGTAGAATCAATGGAATGGAAAATTTAGGGGTTGTGAGAGGACAAAGAGAGGGAAAAAATCAAGGGTGGAGAGATTAAATTGTGTTGTGTATCAACTTTGAGTGCTCAAATTTTTTACTTAATCATGGTTTTTTTCTCATGAGGTAGAGCATGCTGTTAATAATTTGTCCACATACTAGAAAATTTGATAGTGTGCTCAGAAACATTGACGAAGTTACACTTCACTAGGCTTATCAAATTTTCTGGGGGAAAAACTGTGGGCCTAAATAACTTTTTAGACAAAATTGGACAGCTAAAATTATCAGATTGTATGTAGGACTTTATATTTCTAAAAATTACTAATTTAGGGAGACCCTAAAGTTAAGGTAACTCCTCTATTTATAATTGTGATTCAATCTATAGAATGATGGCTAATGCTAGGTAATAATTCCATGAAAAATCCTAATCAAGCACTTGTGATGATGAGCTGCTTGGTAGCTATAAATGCTGAAGAGAGCTTCAATGAGGGCAAATTTTGGAGAGATTATCACAAGCTATTTATTATGTCGCCTATTATTCTATAAAATTCAGCATTTACAAATGCTGAAATGTACAATAGTGCAAATTCAAGCTTCTAATGCAGATATAATGACAGACATTAGTGTTGAAGAAAATATGTTTAGATTCTTGTAGTGGATTTTGCTGCTGGGAACCGTTGAGTGGACATATGAGGTGGTCTCAAATATTGTATTCCAAAGATGTGTAGCCCAGAGCTATGTGCTTGTGCTCTGCTTTTGTATCACTAAAAGAGGTGTAGGGGTAATATTAATTAAAGTCATGCTAATTACTTCAAGTTCTTGTGAAATCCACTCATCACTCAGTAAGACCAACCAAGCTTCTGTCTACATAGTTTGAGGTTGTCATTTGTCAACTTGCTATGGGTCTTTGCTCCAGGCATTTTTAAGAGGTTATTTGTACCGAAATCTTGAATCCTTGAAATAATTCTTTGAAAAACTAAGAATCCATTCAGAATCATGCCTGAATGGAAAAACAAAGTGGGGCATCATATAGAAGATTATGGCCAACTTTGCAAGACAGAATCAAACTTAGGCTTGTGCACGCAACAGGGAAGTTAAATCTAGCCTTCTGAAAATGAGATGGGCTATCTTAGGTGGCTAAGTCAAACCCTCATTTGAAACCATAACTAGGAGTTGGATGTGTGAATTGTGGCAACTATAATATAGCCTTAGGAATTGCCATAAACAAGAGACCGATGAGTGAGAAAGAATGCAGTTTCTAACTTATGTAATTTTGTGAACTGTCACCTGGAAATTTAAGCCAATTTTACGAAGGCATGAGTGGATTTTTGGAGGATTAATTATATTTAAATCTAAAGGGATTGGATATAAATTTAGTTTCTTTTTATTCCCAAAAGTGGATTAGTGGCTTAGTATCCCTTATAAACTTCTTTTTATCTATCCCTTTTGGTCAAAGACATATTAGTGTACATGCTCATGGTAAGCACATGTATATAATGTTCTCATTGCCAGGGGTTATATGATAACCACATCATGTGGTGAACAAAGTGATCATCACATTGGCTTTAAGCTTTGATGGAAATTAGTCTAAATTAAATGAAGTAAAGATTATAATATAATTCTTTTCAAGAAAAGGTGCAGACTGGTACAGATGGTTATCTACTTAGCATAATATTATGTAATTTTTAAAATTTCTAACAATATCTTTGAAGCATGCATTCTTTTGATTATTGATTACTTAGCAAGTGAGTTGCATTTCGTAAGATAGTTCTCAAAAGACATGGGATAATTGTTTTGTACATTACTATTGTGATTTCATTGTACCACAAAATATAGAATAAGATATATGGACCAAAGTTTTTCAGATAGAGTTTGTATGTTCTCTTTCTACTATCTTTTTCATAAAGATGCTTTTCCCTTGTTCATTCCTAGGAAAAAAATGTAATTAAGTTAGATTTTTTTGACATATAATCCAATGTCATTTTTATCATGTAATTATGGTTAAACCATCATATTAAGAGAACTCAGTCAGGTCATATGTTCTATGGTGTAGGTCTTGCTGATGTATCACACCATAACTCTAAGTTTTTGAAGAAGCATATAATTAAATATATGGAGCTTGTTTAGTTTTCTAAGATAGGACTTTGTTAAGCAAGGGAAGGTGAGGAGAAGAAAAGGAAAAAAAAAATATTATTATTGTTTTATTAGGATGACATGCTATTTTATCTTTGTTCAATTCAATATGGGATGTTATCCCCATGTCTTTCGGCTACCATATTATATAATTTACTATGTGTTGTATGTTGCTAATGCTATTCTAATTTTAATATTTGTCCTCTAGGATTTGATACATTGCAGGTTGAAGAAAGATTGAAGTTATAGTTCATATTAAAATTGTTGTCAGGTACTTTATATCTCAGTATCAATTTACAATTCAAATCTTATAGGATAAATGCATAGGCTAGTGAATCAGAGAAAGAGACTAATAAAATAAAATGATGTTTTATGATGAAACTCACAATTAAAATGCTTTGCACAAACTAATTTTTAGTATGACATGCTTAGATGGTTTTATTATTTTCTATTTAGTTTACTCTATTGATGCTACTAGCTACTAATCAATTTAAATAATAAGAGAATGACACTAGTGAACTGATGAGTGTCAACTTCCTTGATGAAGTTTATTGTGCATTAGTGCTAGTAGCAACCTTTATTTATGAGATAATGTCCTTTTTTAAATAGGAAGAATTAAATGTTCATCCTTTTGACAGAGTGGACAAAATTTAGATCAAATTACCTATTCATAGCCAAGCTTATAGGGAAGGTGCCAAACATTTTATTCATTATGCAAGTGAAAAGGCTATGCAGGGGACAATATCTTGTCCGTGTGTGAGATGTTGCAATGAGAAAAGATGGACATGTGATGCTGTTTAAAGTCATATTCTAAAATATAGGTTTTTGCATGGTTATCCCACGTGGATGTTTCATGGGGAAAAAAACGACACCAGAACATGGCACTTCTAGCAATGAAAATTTAATGCCAAGTGCAGCTTGTCTCAATTCTAAAATTATGCATGATTTGAGGTCACTGCTTTGAGATGTGATAAGACATGCCTCTGTAAACTCAAGCACTGACCAAGATGATGTTGATAGAGAAACAGGTGAAACAATAGAAATCATTGAGAATATGGTCGTAGATGCAGACCAAGATAGGGATGGAGATGTTGATGTTACTCATAACAATATTCAATCAAATACACAACACCTAAGTCCTTTACCAAGTGTTAATGCTACTAGATTTCAAAACTAGTGGATGATTATGATGAAAAGTTTTACGATGGGTGTAAATATTTGAAGTTAGCATTCAACTTGCAGTTGTATCATCTTAAATGTCTGGGTGGCCTGGTGATAAGATTTTCACCATGTTGTTAGAACTTTTAAAGGATGTCTTTCCATTTTTGCCATCTTTGTCATCTTACACAAATGAGTTTAAGAAGTTGATAAATGAGTTAGGCCTTAGTTATGAGAAAATCCATGCATGTTCTAATGATTGTATGTTATATTGGGGTCCAACAATAAATGAATAGTCATGTAATATTTGTGGGGCTCCTTGATATAAGACTCGGCATGATGAAGCCACAAATGCAGAAGCAGAGGACCTGAATTCTTGTAAGTCAGTGAAGCCAAATCCTGCTAAAGTGTTGCATTATTTCCCATTGATTCCAAGATTGAGAAGAATTTATTCATGTGCAACAACGACTAAAGATATGAGATGGCATCACACTGATCGTCCAAGAGATAGAAAATTGAGGCATCCAGCAGATGGTTGAGATAGGAAGGAGTTTGATAATCGATATAAAGGGTTTGCCTCAAACCCTGACAGTGTTAGGCTTGGACTTGCAAGGGATGGGTTTAATCCTTTTCATACAATGAGTACTACATGTAGTACTTGGCCAGTTATATTGATCCCATACAACTTACCCCCTTAGTTGTGTATGAAACAAACATCATTCATCTTATTAATGATTATTCCTGGGGCGAAAGGTTCTAGAAATGATATTGATGTTTATTTGCAACCTTTAATACATGAGTTGAATATGCTATGGAATGGCATAGATAATTATGATGCGTTTGCTAAAGAACATTTCACATTGCAGGCAACTCTTCACTCCACTGCGAATAATTTCCCTGGTTATGCAAATTTATTTGGTTGGAGTATTAAGGGTCGTGTTGCTTGCCCTAGTTGTACTACCTCCACCCATTCTACTTGGCTAAAGCATGGAAAAAAATTTAGTTACATGGGCTATCGAAGCTGGCTAGAATCGAACCATCCATATCAACTTCAAAGAGATATGTTTGATGGCTCTATGGAGTTTGGTAGACCTCTAACCCAGATAAGTGGATGTGATATACTAAAAGAGTTGAATGGAATTTTCTTTAAATATGGAAAGACTTCTAAATCCTCAAATAAGAGGGTAAGAGAAGATACAGGTAATCTCACACCTTGTGCTATCTAGGAACATGCTATTGATGAACCTAACTCAAGTGCTTATGTTGATCTTATTGAGAATGCTAATGATGATTTTATTCAAGATGATGTTGATGGGGAGTAGGTACTATGGATGAAAAGAAGTATCTTCTTTGATTTGCCTTAGTGGGAACATAATCTTCTTAAACACAATCTCGATGTGATGCACATTGAGAAAAATGTTTGCGGTAATTTGCTTTGGACATTGCTAAATTTTGATGGAAAGTCTAAAGATAAAGAGAAGGTGCGAAGGGATTTAATGGACATGGGTATAAGGCTTGAACTCCATGTGATTGATAACCCTAACGAGAAGTCTTATATACCTCATGCGTGCTCCACTTTATCAGCTTTTGAGAAGAGTGCTTTCTTACAAGTGCTAAAAGATCTTAAAGTTCCTGATGGATATTCATCAAATATTTCTAAGGGGGTCAATTTGAAAGATTGAAAGCTTACTAATCTAAAGAGCCATGATTGTCACATTTTAATATAGGATCTTTTGCCTATTACATGTCGGGCCTCCATGCATTCTGATGATCAAAAAAAGGTTGTGAAGGTGATATCTGAATTATGTTTTTTTTTTAAGGCAATCTGTGCGAAAGTACTTGATCCTTGTGAATTAGATGAACTGTAAAATCGAGTTGCAAGAACATTGTGTGAACTAAAGGCAATATTTCCCCCTAGTTTTTTTACTATCATGGTTCATTTGATCATTCATTTGGTCTCAAAAAGCCAAACTTAGAGGGCCTATTTTTTATCGATGGATGTACCCTATCGAAATGTAAATTTTGAATTTCTTGTGATTTTTTTGAATTAATTATATTTTTATACTAATAAAAAAATTTACAAAACTTGTGAAGGTTTCTAGTGGTCCTAAAATCAAGTGTTGGTAATAGGGCTCAACCAGAGGGCTTAATGGCAGAAAGGTACATTGCAAATGAGTGTCTTATCTTTTGCTCAAGGTATTTTATGGGTGTTGAGACTCAACTAAATCATGCTCAAAGAAATGATGATAGTGAGGTTAATAAGGAAAAGTACTTGTTCAATTCTAGGGGTCGTATTATTGCAGCAATTGAGAGTGTCCAACTTGATGATAACTCAAATGCTCAAGCACATCACTATGTTTTATTGCATAGTGACTACATCAACTCTTATTTGGAGTAAGTATCATTATATGTTGAAAAATAATAATCTAACCATGTCAAATATCGATAATAAACTTAACCTACTGAGTGTTGTGGGAAATTCTTGCATGAACGACACACTACTTATCGTGGAAGAGTTACTAACTGATTGAAAGCTAAGTGGATTAAAGAAGATTTCTCTTCTTCACTTCATGACCAGGTTCAACAACGCTCATAAAAAATATTTCATGATAAATTAAAGGTCGTGTTATGATAGTTATATCAAACAATTGCAGGTGTTGTCCATGGAGAGGGAAAATTGTGGAGAAGAAATAATAGCCCTTACTCGAGGCCCGAGTACCTATGTTAAAAAGTATAAGGCCTTTATTATCAATGGGTATCGATTTCATACCATGGACTGTGAAATCCAAAGGAATACGCAAAACTCTGTTGTAGTTGTAGAAGTAATTGGAGGAAACAGTTAACACAAAATTATCATAGGCAGATCCATGAAATTTATGAGTTAGATTACTATGAAAGGTCTACGGTGGTGCTTTTTAAATGTAAATGGGTCAATATTAAGTCCGCTAGAGGATTCAAGGTGGATAAATTTGAATTTCCTCTTGTGAACTTTTCAGATCTAATTCATACTGGGAGAAATTTAAAGGCTGATCCATTTATGTTATCATCTCAAGTAAAGCAAGCGTTTCATGTGGATGACTATAGAGATGGTAATTGGAAGCACATCATTGGGACAAAGCTAAGAGACTTATACGACATGGGCATAAATGTAGAGGAGGATGACAGAATTTTGTTCATCAAGGATAAATAATTGGTGCTTAATTTGTTTTGCTGATGGTGAACTTGTGCAAGTCTGTGACGTCTAGAGATTCACCATAGCATAAATAGTAGTGATTTTCTTTTGTAACATTATTATTATGTAAGAAGTATTTTATTTAAAAAAAATTGTCAACTACTATATGATTTCTCATTTGGTTTACTAAATATAGTACATATATAGTTGTTGAAGTCACCAATGAAATATGCGGCCTTCTACGTCAATCAAGGTAATCTTCTT
This sequence comes from Carnegiea gigantea, assembly GCA_029747015.1. Taxonomy (NCBI): domain Eukaryota; kingdom Viridiplantae; phylum Streptophyta; class Magnoliopsida; order Caryophyllales; family Cactaceae; genus Carnegiea; species Carnegiea gigantea. The sequence goes on along the minus strand of JAKOGI010000136.1, from coordinate 123,778 downwards.
GCCTTATTTAGTTTACTCCCTCTTTTTTATATGTTGCTTTATTTACGTATCTACATTGCTTGTTTCAGTTAGTTTTTATGTGGTTATGTTAATATATTCTTTTCATTGATTTTCAGCTGTCCCAATCATCATAAAATGTACAGAATTAGAAAAATGAGGCTACAAAATTCAAGGACACCTTGCCAAGCCAATTTATCTCGATCCCCACCTGAACATCCCAATTCCCAATATATGCCAGCCTTAAATGAACATCTTTCGCATCCTCAGCCTGTTGTTTGCATGCAGCCACCTATTACATTGTCCCCTCTTTCCCCGTCTCAACCATCTACAAGTCCCATGCCATATAATTTCTCAAGTTCTTTCCACACCACTTCGCCAAATATGGCTACTGGTCAACCTTGGGTTTTTGGATATGTTACTAATACACATTTACAACCACTTGGATCATTATCCAATGAATCACATCTTATGCAACATTCTTCTTTTGTGCAGACTTTGCCATATACACCAACCTTTGCTACCAAATTTTAGCCACAAGTTGAGAGACCATCACCTTCTGTTCCAAGTAATGATAAACTATCACTGTCATCACATAATTCTCAATTACAACCTTCATTTTCCCAGCCAATGGCCTCTCGTTATATCCGCTGTTAATCTTCAAATTTTAATTCCCAATCACAACCCTAAAGCAATGAAGCAGAAGAGACACATTCAGATGATGAGGATGAGTCAAATGCAATGAGTGATCACTTAAATTCAGCACAAGACCCATCAGTAGATTATGAGAATTTTGGAAAAGTTGTTGAGATTGTTGGTAATATTTTAGTTCCTTTTTTCCCTTCTGAAGTCAACGCATAAGTTACTGGTATATCTGGAGATATGCTTGTCGTACATCCTTTACAACTAATATTATTTTCCATTATTTTAATATATTAAGATATTCCCCTTTAAACATATATATAGATGAACGTGGGAACCTAACAAAGAAGAAGGATTTCAAGTCAAAGGATATAAATAAGTTACGAGATGGTGAGAGGGTTTTAGTACAATTTAATAGTGTTGGGCAACCAATTGGAGATTCTAGAAGTGCTTGGGTAGGTGGATGGCATCATTGATGAAAGAGCCAAATATTTGCCCTCGCGATGCTAAAGACTTTAAGGAGGTGAAGGAAAACTATGGTGCTAAACTATTGAGGAATCTACGGGTAAGCTATAAATTTTTCTTAAATGGTTCTTAATCCAATTTTTATATTTATGTTAATTTTTAATCAAAAGTTGAACAAAAGTTGCAAAAGTATTGGAATTGTAATAACAGATGACGATAAATATTTGATGAGTTGCAAATTATTTTAAATAAGTTGAATTTACCAATTATATTTTACTTTTTATATTATTAACTTTTTTTTCTTTTCAATATATCACAGTTGAAATTTTTGATTCCTAAAGGCGTTGATGTTAAGAAGGCTCTTACTGACATTTTTGGCATCAAGTTTTGAAGCATGAGGCATAAGCAGAACAAAGAATTTTTTCAACACGCTGAAGGTAATGTACGAAAAAATTTAAATACAATTCTACAAGCTGCAGGGCTATTTGGCGATGAGTTAGAACAAACTTTGAAGCAACATCAATTTGCTATGAGTGATATTGAGGAAGAGCTTGATAAACTCCCCAGGCCAAAAGATTTTTCGGCTCCTCAATGGTCTAAGTACAAGAACTATCTAAAATCGGCTGACTTCAAGGTACTCTAATGAGAACGGGAAAAATTGCTTACTTTTTTGGCTAAGCAAAAGAATCAAGAACTACTTCTTGTGTGTCCATGAGTTTGAATTACTTCTATATTTCTCATTGACAGAAATACTCACAAGACGGAAAGGTTGCACGGGCATTGAAGTCTCACATGCACACAACAAGGACTGAGAGTTTTGCACAATATTGTGCAGAATTTGTGAGTTTTTTTTTTATCTTCTAGTATGTTTAATTTGCAGGACTTCAATATCCCAGTAACGTGACCCCTCAGTCATTTCTTATAGGAAGAGAAGAATAAAAGGCAAGCTGGATATGTAGAGTTTTTTGATGCCACCCATAGAAGGAAGGGTGGATCTTTTATAGAAGTTGAATTTACAACTTTCATGCTATATATTTCACTTGTTCTTTCATATTAATGCATGAGTGGTAGACAAAGCCGCTACTATTCTAAAGCATGTTTCTAATTTCATGATGTAGAATGATGCCAAGACAAGGATGGAAAGGCACAGCACTAGTGGATTGCTTACCAGTGAAGTTGAAATAAATAAGGAAGTTTGGACATATTTCATGGGTGATGATAAGCCTAGATGAGGCCGACTGTGTGGAATGAAAGTTACTAAATCACAAGTGAAACACCTCCGTGACGGTTCATTGATATCAAGGAATGTTGGAGAAATCATAATTAACGATGCCACCACTACCAAATTACATCACCTACAAAATGTATTTGTCCTGCAACAAAATAGAATGCAGCAACAAGAGCAAATGATATTGAACACTATGCAAGTTGTTGCATGTTTGAAATCTCAAGTTGTACTGTATCAAACTGCATTGAAAAATTGAAGATGTGTGAACCCCCGTCTTCTATATTAGTGACAGGAGCTCATACATATAATGGGGAGGTTTATCGCCTATTGGTTAGTAACCCCTCATTCTTTCAGTTATTCAACATCTCTACTCTCCTAAACTCAGCTAACTAACTCGTTGATCATATGAAATTATAGCATATGAATTTTTGGATTGTGATTTATGTAAAATGCTAATTTTGCATTAGAACCCCTACTAGTGTCCCCCCCTCCCCACCAACCCAAAAGATTTCTACCAGTTTAGGACATGGGATTTTTTCAAGTTGGTATTATCTAAACATGGGGATAAAATTCTTTTTGTAATACTTTCACCTGTGTAACATCTTGACATTCTAGCCTAATTTTGAGTTAGTCATTTGTAAGTATGTTTCTACCAAATTAGTGTTGCTAGTTAAAGGTGAAGACTGCAAGAATTCCGGATCATGTTTGCAACGATGGTTCAAGCGTGCATCGGCTGAGCAATTCTTCTCCCTTCTTTTCACTTTTCTCTTTAGATTTTTATGCTTTCAGATTATTGTTTATTTTTATGTTAAGTTTTGGATCGTTAATCTTGGAATTGAGTTGAATTGTTGTAATTGCTCTTCTCCCTTCTTTTCACTTTTCTCTTTTGATTTTTATGCTTTCAGATTATTGTTTATTTTTATGTTAAGTTTTGGATCGTTAATCTTGGAATTGAGTTGAATTGTTGTAATTGAACCAATTCTTGTTTTAATCTGAAAGTGCTTCAGATTTATTGGATTTATTCTATTAAATTTTAGACGTTGATTTGCTAGCAGGAAACTTGATCAATTTCTCGTTTGTTTTAGATACTTGGTGAAGAACTGAAACGTCAAACTAGATGTTGAAAACTAAGATTCGACTTAAGTGTGTGGGACCTTGAGAAAGACTCACTGTTTAAGAAATCGCTAAATTTGATAATTGTGTTCTTAATGATGTTAGATTAATAAAAAACCCTTGATAAATGGTAAGTTGATTAGATTTAAGAATTTCACTCCACCTTGACAAAGGAGTTTGATAAATCGATTATCAGTTTTGGAATTGCCCATCTAAAGAAAAGGAGCATGATTAATTCTTGAGCTGTAAAATTGCTAGGCTTGATTAAATTCCTTGATTGATTATTTATTATATTAGACAAGTAGCATAGATTAATTTCAATTCAAATTTTGGATTTGCTTAGCTTATCTCGATGGAATATAACCCAGTAGACCAATATAGTATCTGTAGGATCAACCTTGATTTGCTACAATGCCACCGTGTGCTTGTGGCCCTATCAAGTCGCATACTAGCTGGAACAATGATTCATAAAATCACACTTTGAAGTTCAAAGTTTCTGTTCAGATACAAGACCTCATATTGATCTTGTTGGAATTGATAGAATTAGTTTTTATGAATCAGAAAGATAATAAGAGCTTGTGCATTTTACTGGCTTATGTATTTGTGACATATTCTATTTATCTCTATGACCAGCAAGGTGTTGAAATCCATGACCATTGCTAATATGTTCCATGTTTTGATTATTTAGGTTCCCGATTAACCAGCTAATGGTGACTGAAACGTCACGACAGAAAGTGAAAAGGCTGATGGCTTACCAAATGGGGAAGATACTATAAGTTAATCCTGCCTCTTCTGGATTGGTTAAATTTTGATACTTTTTGAGAAACGAGTATTAGATAGACATGGCCTTTTTGGGCCCAATATATTCGCAACTCATATACAGCTTAGATGATATTATAGTTAGCTCATCTAGTTTGGATAATCTACTTGGTTTTGGAGGATATGTATATCTACATACATCACCCTGGTCCTCTACGTGGATGACTTCCTTTTTGGTTATATATATATATATACACACACACACACACACATATACATATACATATATCTATATATATAATATATATATATATATATATATATATATATATATATATATATTATATATATATATATATATACATACTATATATATATATACACACACACATATATACATACATATATATATATATATATTATATATATATAATATACATATATACATATACATATATATATATATATATATATATATATATATATATATATATATATATATACATATACATATATATGATATATGTTTATATATACATATATATATATATATTATATGCATATATGTATGTATATGTGTGTGCATGTGTATGTATATATACGTGTATATATATATATGTGTGTGTGTGTGTGTGTGTGGTGTGTGTGTGTGTGTATCTGTATATATATGTATATATGTGTATTATATATATATATATACACAGACACACACACACACATACATACATATATATATGTGTGTGTGTGTGTTGTGTTGTGTGTGTGTGTGTACGTGCACACACACACACACATACACATTAATATATAGATAGATAGATAGATATATATATATATATATATATATATATATATATATATATATATATATATATATATATATATATATATATATATATATATATATATATATATATGATATATATATATATATATATATATATATATATATATATATATATATATATGTATATATATATATATATAAGAATTTTGGTTTGTGAATTAATTTTTATGGATTTAGTTCTTTCAAGCAACACTGCCGCAAAAAAAAAAAAAACAATTTGGAATTTATGTTGGAGGTTGAAAGGGAAACTTGTTAATTATAAAAATTTAGAGTAAATTAAAAGTTGCTACTGCTGAGGTGTAACAAACGTAATTTAGATTTTATTAATTAAAATTATACCAATATTATATGTGGCCATGATTACCTACATTTGCTGCTAGGGTAATGGCTTGCTACAGGTTGCGTGCGTCAGTAGGGTAGTTACAGCTAAAAGGTGTATATAATTTTAGTCACATGCGAAATATTCGCGGCTTAGGGAAGTTTATCAAATTTTTATTGTTACAATTATAAGTTTATCAAACAATGTGCAATAAGTGCAACTACTGGGAAGATTTGCTGTAGTGAATATTTGGACACCTTATTATCCAAACGAAGTTCCAAATCTACTTATTTTCTAACACTAACATCTGGCCTCATCAAAGTAGACCAAGTAAAAATTCATTTTCACCCATATATTATACTGACTTTTTTTTTATCACTTTCAAGATGACATTTTACTATTTTAAGTTGATAAGTTTGCAAATTATCCTTATAACAATTTTATTTAAAATCTTGTTTCATCTCCCATTAATATTCTAACCAATAGAGGTGGTTACCTATATGAGGGCTAACATCATATCTACCGACACGCTTCTTACTTCAAGTATGCACAACGAGCCTCCATGAATAACAATGTGGTTTAATAATAACAAATGCATGCAAATCAACTTATTTAATATTCGTAACATTAGAAGATAATTTGTGGACATCGGGGAAAAGATTACTGAACAACACGCCAATGCATGTTGTCATCTATGAAGTCCCATAAGACCTTATGTGCACAAAAAACACATCTTCTTATTAGGACTCCATCAATGGCTCCATAACCATATTCTTCGTAGGAAAGTTGCTTTACCTTCACTCTTTTTGTGTGTTATCATGTCATCCACAATTATTAAGTTTGATGTTCAATTTATTTGGTCTTACAACGATACTTAAGGTACCTGGTACATGTGATCATAACTTGCCATAATAAACAAACACTAGCAATAGTATTCGTGCACAAACCTGATAATCCACTTGTCTCTTTAACCAAACACGCTCTTCCACTTCTGAGGAAAAAGAGTCATGAACTCTTCATTCTTCATAAACAGGGCAACCTCTGATTGCTTATTTGCCACATTAGCATCATTCCTAAGCAGGAAGACATATCTATCTAGAGGATGGTTTTCTTATCCAAACATGCCACAGTTAGCATCAGTGCACCCTTTTTAGTGAGAGTTGTTGCCATTGCGTTTAGGTACCTCATAACTTAATTGCCTATCATTATGCTAGTCTTAAGTCCGGTTGACATCTATTTGAATGTATCAAGTCTTGAATGCACCATAAGATGCATTAGAATCCCATTCACACTAGCTATTCATCTTCTTCTCATTAGTCCTTTTCGAATAAACTCTAGACACATTTTATTGGCCTCGCCTTTGTTGATATGAGTACCAATAAGGTCATAGTTGTGCGTATTGAGTTATTCAAGGACCTTTTCATGTAATCCTCTTTAGGAAAGATGCCAATGTCCTTAAATATTCTCTTGAAAACTTTATTTCAAGAGAGTTATAAACCATCTCTAAGTTAGATGATAACAGGGCCTTTTGCCTTGCCTAGTAACTCTACATCATTTATAGCTACTAGTAAGTTATCCACATATAGTTACTTAACTTCAAATTTCGACTCTGCACATTAATGGAACCACCAAAGATGACTACATTGTTAAAAGCAAATACATCAATTCCCTGAAGGGTATTTTTAGGCCATGAATTAACCTTACAAATCTATAGACCTTATATTTATGACGCTATAAATGAAACCTTAAGCTTATTTCCTACAAGTTTCCTTAGTTAAATCTGATTTAAAAATGGCTTTCTATGCTCGTATGATATAAGTTTAGGTCCAAACTAGCAACAATAGGAGGGTAGAAAACTCCTTGTAATAGATCATATCTATTGTGTGTACTTTTCAAGTGGAGCCTCATGTCAACCACACCATTGGCCTTACTATTTAAGAATCCACTTGTTCTTGTATAACTTTGTGTCTTTTGGGAAGGTCAACTAGCTTCTATACTTCATTAATCTTGATTAACTGCATCTTATTTTCGATTATCTTAATCCACTTATTCTTAGAAAGGTTGGAAAGAGCATCTCAGTTCATTTCCTTCTTATAAGAGCGCCCTAAAAGATTCATTTACCTCATTGCCCAAATGTCAAGGAGGAGCGCTTTATAACTACTATGTCTCAATGGAGATTCATATATTCTCAAGTCGTATCTCTTTGGATCAATTTTATTCCCATTCAAATCAAGAGTAATCTGCTTTTCCCACTTGGAATAAGAGTAGGATCATTTTCATCTGCTCTTATTGACAAACTTATTCATTATCAGTTAAAATTCTCCCAATCAGACGAAGGGGTCTAATTCAACGTGGAGAACTAATAGAGATTAATCTTAACCTATCTGCCCTCCTATAATAATCTAATCTTTAGAGTATGATATCTATTGATTTGATGTAGTTGCATGTTGTGTAAAATTATCGCAAGCATATGGCATAGCAGTAGTTAGCAATCCGCAAGTATGGGTTGTGTCCACAGGGAACTTGAATCAACTATGAAAACTAAACTTGCAATTAAATCTAGGCTAAAGAACTTTGGTTATTGTTTTATGGATCAACAGTTTTAATCTGCTGAACACTAATTAACTAGTTCAAAACAGTGAATGACAAGAATTTTAGGTCAGGGGGTCACCACCCTACTGTACCTCACAAATCATGAACTAGAGCAAGCAAACCTGCTCATGCAGACGCTTTGAATGGAAAGACTACAAATTTAAGGCGTAGCCATGCCTTATCTCGAAGGTCACTAGACTGACTAAGGCAATTCTAGTTAGTTATTTTCATGAAATGGGAATTAACAAAGTCACAAGATTTAGTAATCTAAACAACCCAATTGAAACCCTAACTGTTCTCATGTTAAGAAATTCAATTGCCAACAAAGTCGTGTTAGATAAAGGATTCAACTTTCGTTGATCTCCTAAACACTAATTAAGAATAATGAATAGGACTCTTTCAAGTAATTCAATAAACAATTTGCGATCTAAGCGGGAATCAAATTCGCAAGCATAGGCAAGTCATAAACAACGTACAACATGATTCGATTTAACACAATAGGGGCAAGCCCCCAACCCAAGATCGAGGGTTTAGCCTCTACACGTATTCATAATCACAACTTCTATACCACAATTGATGAACATAGATTTAGCAACAAAAACCAAAAAAAGAGATTGCAAAAGAAAGAGAGTAAAGGAAGAGGAACAAATTAGATTAAAGGATGGAAGGATGAATGTCTACAATAATCTTCAAATCAATAAAAAACCAACAACTTTAATCCTACTTAACTTTCAAATAAACCCTAAAATATGTTTAAGAGATTTTTACAAGGAATAAGTCATAACCCCCGAGAATCGTAAAAAAAACTATTTATATTTGAAATCCGGGTACAGGCGACGGCTACTGGAAACATGATGGTGGTGGCGACAGCTTGTTGGGATGGCGACCAGGGGTCGTTGCCATCTCTTGGAATCTTGGGCTAAATTTTGCAGGGTGGCGACGGTTAGGCCGTCGACTGTGCAACAGCCGTCGCCTCCTCTGCACCTTGAACTCTTACTTTTCTTGCCGTCTTGCTCCCTCTGGGCCTCCGTGTGACTGCCTTTGCTGTGTTTTTGCACTGTTCAGATGTATTAGTGGCTCCCCTTCCTTTGATAACTCGAGAAACACCTACAAAAAGGTCAAACAAGGATTAGAGGAAGGCATTGGGTTTAGAAGGAACAAAACTTGGTCAAATCCCTCTAAATTAGATGAGAACTAGGGGAAATGAACCGTGAAAAGGGACAGGAAAGAGTCAAAATTGAGATTTATCTACTCCCCCTTGCTTGGCTCTTACTTGCCCTCAAGCAAGTTTAGCTTGCAATTAAACGGATGGGGAAAGTCGAGACCTCAAACACCCGTCTCAGGCATGATGATAAAAGCTAACCGATCAAGCAAAGTCGCACACATCGAGAAGCAGCAAAGATGAGGCGAGGGAGCAAGTAAACATGAAACTCCCTAGGTGCCACCTTGCCCAAAGGTGCATACCAAGACTAATCGAGACACTTAAGGAAAGAAATGAGATGGCTTGCAAATGGCGGGTAAAAGTGACCCGGGGAGAACTTCACTTTATGGTCAATTGGAACTCTCTCCCTTCAAAGTGTTTTAAATATGAACATGATACTCTCGACACTCAATCAATCTTGCAGAAACCATAGGTTTGGAGGAGTTCTCATCATCCCCCATTCAGGTCAAAAACACACATACCTTAATCAAGAGGGCTTTGAAAGGGTTGTGTTGGGGCTCTTAGGTAAGGGTGAGACAAGGGAAGATCTTTTACGGATAAGTGAAGCTAAATAGCCTTAAGATTAGGAAGCAAGAACACTTTCCACACTAAAAGCGTAGAAACGAGACACCATTTCACACCCATAACCACTTTGAACAATATGGAGGGAGCTGATTTAGTTGAAATGAATAACATTGTACCAAGCATCCTATTTACAAAGCTAAGCTTTCCTTTCTTTTCTTTTCTTTTTTTTCATGCCAAAAGCCTTAGTCCTTTTTCTCTGTTTTTTTTTTTTTTTTTCCCTATCAAGCTTGAAGAAAAGGCTTAATGCTAGGCATGCTGTCAAGAATATTCCGGCTTCCCTTCGTCTCCTTTTCAAAAATAAATTTCCACAACCAACGTCCTAAAGAGGAACCAATTCCAAAAACAAACCCGAAGTGTGAGAAGTGTTACTTCACTAACCTCTATGACAAAAAGGTGGGAAGTGAATGTAGGCTAATGGTGAAGTGACTGTGGGAACAACAAAGACGGGTAAAGTTCAATGGGGGTAAGTAAAGGGTGAACACATCATTTGGGTGGCCTTTTAGGCTATGTGGCCAAGAATGAACAACAAATGTCTCAATCATTTCAAAAGGTGCGTAATGCCTAATGTGATTTTGGAGAGGAGTAAGCCAAGTTCTAGCATTGCAATCAAGGGTGAGCCATGCAAGAAAAAGAGAAAGGACCACTAAAAATGACTGGTCGTAATAAGACTCAAAAGCTCACGGGCCAAGTTACCTGGGTTCCACCTATTTACGCTATGAATCAACTACTAGCTAAGCCTTTCCAAGTCAAGACAAGGACACCTCAAATGTTAAAGCATACACACAAGGAAAACTGATCACCAAAAGGAGCTCACATGATTAAGCTTCAATCAACCAACACAAAAGTCACAACTCAAGTGTGCAACTAAGCCAATCAATCAACAGCCACACCATGTAACTACATCATAGAAGGGCTTTTTTTAAGAATTTTTTAATTTTTTTAATTTTTTAAAATTTTATCCGTAGGGGAACACCAATAAGAAGGAAATGAAGAGTAAGGTAGAGAAATGTACCTTGCAAGTTCCAATGATGCCCTTCTCAACATTACCTTTCAAAATCGAAAAAGAAACAAGCATATGTACAATGCAATAAAAGAAACTACATGCTCTAAACTATATGCTCAAGTCATGTATAGCCTAAGAAGGCAATGATTCTTAGGATGATTCCTAAAATGCAACTATATGAGTTATCTAGCCTAGCAAACTACTATGTACAAGGGTGAACACCTTGCATTCCAAATCACCAACCATTCAAACAAACCAAACAAATCAACAAACACCCTTAGTCAATACATTCCCAAGAAATGCCTTGCAATGACATCAAGCAAAGAACCCAATCAAAAATCAACACTTCTCGCACCCCATGGGCCCCCCGAAAACATGAATGTGAAGGCTCACCCCCCATGCTTGAGAAATGCATTGTCCCCAATGAACAAGCAATTAAAGAGCAAGGGAAGGGGACGGGGGACTCGCAAACTAATCAACACGGTTCAAAGGGGCTGCTAGGCCTCCACTCGGGTAGAGGGTAGGGCCAACCATGATGCTCATATGAATAATAAGCATGGTGCTCCAAGTTGCGTTGCCGGCAATCAAACTCCATTTGCCGATGAAGCAACTCGTGCTGATCTTGAGCGTGCTGCTATTACCGCTCATCAATGGCATTGAGCCTCAGGTGGAGGTGGAAGAACCGATCATCCAAGTGTTAATAGAAGTGGGTTACATCGAAACCCGAAGAGCTCACCGCAGCGCGACTCCTAGTCGCCGGAGGGTCAAGCATCTCCTCCTCATGGGGTACTGCCCCAGAACTCTCGGCCACGTCCTTTATTCGCACACCACTAATACCCCCACGAACATCTCCACCTTGGGGTTGGACTTGCTTCTCATCAGACTCCACATCAATGTCATCATCATAAACACAATTAGAAGGGTCGACACATGTGGTCTGAACGGGGTTAGGTAAGGCAAAAAGTGAGTGATCATGATGGTAAACGAAGACCCGACCACCCTCCCTTTTGAGCATCTCCATTTGAATACACGTGGCCAAATTGAAGCCCCCCCATTAACAAAGGTTGTAATTGTGTAACTTAGGTTTCAAAATCCCACACATAGGCAATGTTGGTGATAAGGCCATGCAAACAATGGGGGACTTAGGGAAGAGGCCTGGCAGATCAATCGGTGGAGAAGAAAAGCCCCAGTATCAAAACTCTGGTCCAGAAGAATGCACCAAAGAAGGAACACTTCACTTAAATGGGCTCAGCTTTGGCTTTTATGCCTAGTGAAGATGGTGTTGGTGATAAGCCTATAAAAGTACCAAAGGGTGGGGTTGTAAATTGAAGCGGCTTTGGAGCCACTTGCACTACAGGCAACACGAATCCCATGATTTCAATGATCGTTGTACGCTTGTCACAAGTTATTTCACACAAAACATCTTGAACATTAAAGTTCTCACGGCCAACTGTCAAAACCCCACCATGAGGAAGGTGCATTCGGCAGTCAAACTCTACGACCTTAGCCTCATATAATTTATTAAAAAATTAAAATTGGATATGTACAGACCAGTTTTGGTAGGGGGTATTCAAATCCACATTATGGGAGCTCAAAAACTCCCAACAAAGACTTTCATACATGGGTTTATCTAGCTTTATAAACTCCACCCACCCTACAACCTCAAGCAACTCATGCAAACTATCTCATAGCCCAAGACTCCTCAATAAGTCAATATCCATATATTTGGGCTCAGTAATCCATCTGGTAGCAATCGAACCATAACGAGCAATGTATTCAGGATCACTAAAATGAATTTCATACTTATTAATCACATGAGGAGGAGTAAAGCGATTACGTCAGGCCACTTAGGCCCGATTCGGTGGAGGAGGTGCATTGGCGGTGGCGGAGGAGGATGAAGCACCCGTTTTGGTGTGCTTTAAAGCTCCCAAACGTGGAGGCTCGATGGTGGTTGTCTTCCTTCCCATCTTCAAATAACCCAATAAGCTTCAACCTCAAATGGAAGCAACTTTTGAAAGACCCAAAAACCATGCAAGCCAGTGTGAAATTTTTAGGTACCCATGAGCAATTAGAGCACCAAGTTGCAAAAAATTTGCCCAAAAAGATGAAGCTTTCTCTCGCCTCAACCTTCAAGGATGGTGCAATTTTTAGAGAGAGAAAGTGGTGAATTGGAGGTGCAAAAGGATTTCCAAATGGAAGCTTGGAGTGTGGGGAGGCAAAATCCGACAATGGCATGGCCGAAAAACACCTTGAGGTGGAAAATTAGAGGTTAGGGTTTGATGAAGAGAAATTAAGTGAGTAGGGAAGAAAAGAGGTGATTTGATGCAAAAAAAGGGGCAGAAGATGGAGAAAGTGAAATAAATGATGAAGATTGGTGGTGATGTGAGTGAAAAGAGTAAGATTGATGGTAGAATGTGGTTGAGGGTGGCGCAAGTAGAGAGAGAGGGGGCAACGGGATGTCGAGGATGAATAAAGTGGGAAAAGAAGAAGGAAAGAAGAAGAAAAGAAAAGCAGCACGGGGCGACGACCATTATCGATGCAACAGCCAGCCATTGCTAGGTTTGATGACGGCCTGTCATGTTGGCGACAGGGGGCCATCGCCACCCCCTGGAAAATAGGCTCCCTAATCCTGCGAGGCGACAGTCGTCGCTAGGCATTGTTCACTTAGAAATTTTTTTGACATTTTCTTGGCAACACCTCCTCCTTATTTGAGCCAAAGGCCATGAGGAGGGTCTGGGGTGCCTCCTAAAAAGCGTTCTTTTAAGGTCATGAGCTTGACCAAGCATGGATTTTAAGAAGAAGCAGCATTGGGAAGGTCATAGCAGACCTTCCCCTCAATTGGCTCACCAACATGGTAATGCTTAAGCCGCTATCCGTTCACCGTGAAGGTCCCCGCAGCATCTGCCCCTATCTCAATCGCTCGATAGGGGTAAACCTTCTTCACCTCAAAGGGCACGACCACCTCGATTAGAGTTTGCCCAGAAATAGCTTCAATCTTGAATTAAAGAGGAGGACCAAATCGCCCTCCCGGAACTCCCTCCGGTGAATGTACTTGTCATGCCACCGTTTCATTCTCTCCTAATAGATCCTAGAACTTTTATAGGAATCTAAGTGGATTTCCTCCAATTCATTCAGTTGCAACAAACGCTTTTCCCCCGTGGACTTCAAATCAAAATTGAAGTATTTGGTGGCCCAAAATGCCTTATGTTCCAGTTCCACGGGGAGGTGGTATGACTTACTGTAAATCAATCAGAAAGGGATGGTCCTGATTGGAGTCTTGAATGCCATTCGGTAAGCCCAAAGAGCATCATCAAGTTTGTCCGCCCAATCTTTGTAGGATCTCGGAGCCGTCTTCTTAAGGATAGATTTAATCTCTCGGTTGGAGATCTCGACTTGGCCACTAGCTTGAGGGTGGTAACCAAGGCCATACTTGTGGTGCACTCTATATTTCTTCAATAGAGTCTCAAGTTTCTTCCCAATGAAGTGCGTCCCATTATCACTGATAAGCACCCTCGGGACCCCAAAATGAGGAAAAATTGTCCTCTTGAAAAGCTTACAGCCCTTGAGTCATTAGTAGGTCTAGCCACGACCTCCTCTCACTTGGAGACGTAACCTATAACAACCAAAACATACTTGTTGCCCCTAGAGGACGGGAAAGGTCCCATGAAGTCAATAACCCCAAACATCGAATATCTCAACTTCGAGGATGAAGTTAAGGGGCATTTCATTCTTCCGGGATAAATTTCCCATCTGTTGGCAACGATCACAAGTACAAACATAAGTGTGGATGTCCTTGAATAGGGAGGGCCAAACAAAACCTGCCTCGAGCACCATCGCAATAGTCTTGGAGCAGCTAGCATGCCCTCCATAAGGAGAGTGTGACAATGTGAAATCACACTTTGAATCTCCTCCTCGGGGAGGCAACGCCGGTAAATACCATCCTTATACAGCTTGTATAAGAAGGGCTCCTCCCAAAAATACATCTTTATGTCATGAAAGAACTTCTTGTTCTGATAGAAGGACAAGTCATGAGGTGGAACACCTGATGCCAAATAGTTAGCAATGTTTGTGAACCATGGGCTTGCTCTATGGAGATGGCTAAGAGATGCTCATTAGGGAAAGCATCATTGAGGGGGCCCTCCTGGCTCTCTATAATGAGCCTGGAGAGATCATCAGCAATGACATTCTCAGCCCCCACCTTGTCTTTGATCTCTATATCAAACTCTTAAAGAAGCAATATCTACCAGATGAGGTGAGGCTTCGCGCCCTTCTTCTCAAGGAGGTGCTTAAGAGCTAAATGGCCGGTGTACACAATGACTTTGTAGTATCAGAGATAGGATCGAAACTTCTCTATTTCATACATGACCCAAAACCATCCCTTCCTAAACCATAAAGTGGCATAAGGTTGACTTCCTCACATATACAGAAAAGTCATCCATGAACACCTCCATGATGTTTTCAATAAAATCAGAGAACATAGTAGTCATACATCGTTAGAAAGTGGTAGGGGCATTACACAAACCCAAAAGGCATCCTACAATAAGCGAAGGTGCTGTAAGCGCATGTGAACATCGTCTTTTCCTGATCACTTGGATGGATAGGAATCTGAAAGCCATCCAAGTAACAAAAGAAAGAGTATCTGGCTAACCTTTCTAGCATTTCATCAATAAAGGGGAGGGGGAAATGATCTTTCGAGATGCCTTGATTCAACCTACAGCAATCAATGCACATACGTCACCCGGTAACAATCTTAGTAAAAATGCGCTCGTCACGTTCATTCTTGATGACGGTCATTCCATCGTTTTTTGGAACTGGCTGAACTGGACTCACCAATTCACTATCTGAGATACGATAGATGATCCCAGTGCCAAGCAACTTGACAACCTCCTTTTTCATAACCTCTTGCATGTTAGGATTTAAACAGCACTAAGGTTGTCGCCAAGGTCGATGACCTTCATCAAGAAAGATGCGATGCATGCATAGGGAGGGACTGAGTCCCTTAATATCATCAATGCTATAATCAATGACACCCAGATACTTTCTAAGCGCATCCAACAATTATTCCAGTTGGAGGCCATCCAGTTTAGCACTAACAATAACAAGAAACTTATGATTAGGGTCAAGAAACTCATACTTAAGATGAGAAGCTAGAGGCTTCAACTCTACCTTTGGTGGGCTCTTCACCTTCTCCTTGGAAGCGAGCTGCTCTACACTAAGGACTTCCTGGGGTGACTGCCTAGGCGTATAGGCAGTAGAGGTATTGAAAAGCCTGGCATACTCCTCCCTCTTCCCCGAATGGGAACCAGTTACATGGCAGCTGATCAAAGCAGCTTCTAGTGGATCCTCCACAGAATGACAAGTCTTGACCTCCTGATTGAGTGCTCTCTTCGACACATCAACTTTGCAGCATGTGTCGCCTAGAGTAGGAGAGGCCATGGATTGTGATAAACTGAATTCCATCTTTTCATTCCCTACTTGAAAGGAGAGCTTGCCATTCTTCACATAGGTCATGGCTCCCGCAGTAGCCAAGAAAGGTCTCCCAAGGATGATAGGGACTTGGGAGTCATCCTCCATCTCCATGACGAAAAAGTCACATGGAATGAAGAACTTGCCCACTTGCAGTAGGACGTCCTCAAGAATACCCATAGGGTACTTGACGGATCTATCAACTAGCTATAAAGAGATAGTAGTGGGTTTTAGGTCCCCCCATGTGCAGCTTCTTACATATGGAGTATGTCATGAGGCTTACACTAGCCCCAAGATCACATAATGTCTTGCTGATAGTAACATCCCCAAATGAAACCTTAGGAGGGAGCTTGTTCGGAATGATAGCACTGTATTCCTTAGTGAGAGACATTAGAGCATTCTCAAGTAGTTTTCCTTTATTAGAGAGCAAATCCTTAAGGAATTTTGTATAGGAAGACATGTCAGTGATAGCCTCCAAAAAGGGAATGTTGATATGTTACTTCTTCAGCATCTCAAGGAACTTCCCATACTTGTACTCCTTCCTATCCTTCACTAGCCTCTGGGGATATGAGATAAGAGGCTTGTAAGGCTTCACCGAGGGTGAGACATTCTCAGCTTGAACCTCCTTGGACCTTTCAATCTAGACTCGCTTACTCGGGTTCTCAGTAGGGACCTCCTTCTCTACATCACCCTTATCAACCTCTCTCCCGTCCTCTCTCATAGACACCTGAGGACTCTCCAACTCCTTACCACTCCTCAATGTGATGGCATTCATCTAACCTTTAGGTTCAGTCCCAAGTTAACCTGATAGATGCCCCTAGAGCTTAGACAAATGGCTTACCTGCTGTCCAATCCAGGCGATCTAATTCTTTGTCATCTTCTGGTGAGTAGTTATGGTCTCAAATTTAGAGCTCAATTAACTAACTGACTCACCAAGTACCTCATTTGTCTTGGTTTGGGTCGTTATGAAGCACTCCATAAGACTCTCCAGATTAGACTTTGGTTGAGGAGATTGTTGGGAAGGCGTGTTGTAGGGAGCCTTGTATTAAAAACCAGGGGGTTGAGTTTGAGGGGCGTTGGGTAGAATGGGCTTGTTGTTGCGATAGGAGAAATTTAGGTGATTTCTCCAACCAGAGTTGTAAGTATTTGAGTAGGGGTTGTTTTGTGGGCGGGGGTTAAAGTTTTGCATAGCATTAATGTGCTCAACTCTCTGGAAAGTGGATTGATATTCAGCAGCAACATGGCCTTGAATGCCACATATCTTATATGAGGCCCCAACCTTAAACATTGTACCAGAAAAACTCCTCGATGGATTCCCTGAAGAATGAGTCCCAAGCCTATCAAAGCGATGCGTAAGGGCATCAACCTTGCTAGCAAGTGGGTCCACAACATCAGCTCCATAAACCCCACCGGTCCTCTTCAATGTAGCACTTTCACCAGACCAGTAATAGTTATTAGAGGCTATCTCCTCTAATAAGGCTCTTGTAGCCTCAATTGACTTCCCCATGAGTGCGCCGCTAGCTTTGGCCTCAATATACATTTTTAATGTCCTCTTCGATGAAGCACTTTCACCTGATCAGTGATAGTTATTGGAGGCCATCTCCTCTAATAAGGCTCTCGTGGCCTTAATTGACTTCCCCTTGAGTGCGCCGCCAGCTGTAGCGTCAATAGACATTTTCAATGGCTGGTGCAATCCATTGTAGAAGGTTTGGATTAGGAGCCAATTGGGTACTCCATGGTGGGGGCATTGGTGTTGAAGATCTTTGAACCTTTCCCATGCTTTATATAGCGACTCATCACCTCATTGAACGAAAGAGGTGATTTCTGCTCTCAACTTAGCGGTCTTGGCTGGCAGGATGTACTTGTTGAGGAAGGCTTTTGATAGGGCCTCCCAGGTGGTTAAGGAGTTGGGCTTCATTTAGGAGCCAGTCACTGGCTCTGTCTTTCAGTAAGAATGGGAAGAGGCTCAACTTAATTGCATCAGCAGAGACCCCGTTGAGTTTGATCGTAACACACTTCACTAGAAAGTTGTGAAGGTGGATATGGGGATTCTCAGTGGGACGTCCACCAAACTGGTCCTTCACCATAAAGAAACGAGCGCGAATCATAACTCAAAGTTATTTTCTTCAATGATCGGGCTCATAATGGAGGAGGTGATGTCGGGGGTCACCACACTACTGTGCCTCACGAATCATGAACTAAAGCTAGCAAATCTACTCATGCAAACGCTTTAAATGGAAAGACTACAAATTTAGAGCGCACCCATGCCTTATCTCGAAGGTTGCTAGGCTAATAAAGGCAATTCCAGTTATCTATTTTCATGAAACGAAAATTAACAAAGTCAAAGATTTAGTAATCTAAACAACCTAATTGAAACCCTAACTATTCTTATGTTAAGAAATTCAATTGCCCACAAAGTCGCGTTAGATAAAGGATTCAGCTTTCGTTGATCTCATAAACCCTAATTAAGAACAATGAATAGGACTCTTTCAAGTAATTCAATAAACAATTTGCGATCTAAGTGGGAACCAAATTCCCCAGCATGGGCAGGTCACAAACAACCTACAACATGATTCGATTTAGCACAATGGGGGCTAGCCCCCAACCTAAGATCGAGGTCTTAGCCTCTACAAGTATTCATAATCACAACTCCTATACCACAATTGATGAACATAGATTTAGCAATAAAAACCTAGAAAAGAGATTGCAAACAAAAGAGAGTAAAGGAAGAGGAACAAATTAGATTGAAGGATGGAAAGATGAATGTCTACAATAATCTTCAAATCAATCAAAAACCAACAACTCTAATCTTACTTAACTCTCAGATTAACCCCAAAATATGCTCAGAGAGATCTTTACAAGGAATAAGTCGTAACCCCCGAGAATCGTGAAAAAAAAAACTATTTATATCTACCTACTGGAAACATGAAGGTGGTGATGACAGCCCATCGGGATGGCGACGGGGGGTCGTTGCCACCTCTTGGAATCTTGGGCTGAAATCTGTAGGGTGGCGATGGCCTTTGCCTCCCCTGCACCTTGAACTGTTGCTTTTCTTGCCCTCTTGCTCCCCTCTGGGCCTCTGTGTGACCACCTTTACTCTTCTTTTGCCTTGTTCACATGTATTAGTGGCTCCCTTCCTTTGATAACTCGAGAAACACCTATAAAAAGTTCGAAAGGGGACTAGAGGAAGGCATCGAGCTTAGAAGGAACAAAACTTGGTCAAATCCCGCTAAATCGTATGAGAAATAGGGGAAATGAACCAAGGAAGGGGGTAGGAGAGAGTCCAAATTGAGGTTTATCATTGCATTCCTTGCTTCTTGTAATGTAATTCCTCCAACTTAAGTATGTGTAATTATCGTGTTGACAATTAATTGAGTATAAGCTAGTAGCGAAGCACATGTAGAGTTGGGGATGTTACGGTGGTCTGTTTTGGAGTGACAAGGCTAAAATGCTAGAAAACTCATTAAGTGGAAACGAACTTGGTATTCAAATGAAATATTTTTGTTAGATGCATTGCTTTAAAATAGAGACCAGAACTCTAATGCTTAGGATTCATAAAATTGTAATAGAAAAACAACTTCCTAAAACCTATCAGCATTCATGTTACTTTAAAGTTGTACCATACTAGCATAAATTACATAATTAGGTTAGCGCCAAAAGTTAACCAAAAAATGTAACGAAACTTATACAAATCCTTCATATATCTAAACACCCAACTAGCCAAAACATATAAACATAAATTGAGAAGGTCGACCCAAGTTGGGTCTTTAGATCCTCAACCAACTTTAAAATTTCCACTATATTGTGCCAAGAGCCTGCATAATCCACTCCTTGAGTTATTTCAAAGCCTACAACTGGTGTAGATAGTTCCTTCATTACTAAAATGTTTTGAAAAACACAACACAAGAGAGAAAAATGAGCATCGAGACTAGTACATTACCCCTATACAGCAAAATCAAATTAAATGAGCCAATGAGTGCGTGTATACTTTGAAATAATTTTATATACCATGTGAGAAATTAAATTTAATGATTGATTGAAGTAAATCATTTTTGTTATCCAAGCGTAGGACCCACGTATAATGTAGCATAAGAACTTATGAGTTTGGACATCTCCACTAGACACCTTGGTTCAATTCGACAGTTGACATCAAGAGGTAATTCGTAATTAGTTTCACTGCTAGCAGGTCATATTGTCCAGACCTCCTCATATTAATAAACTTAAGAACATTATAATGTATGGTCATCATAATGTGAATGGTTCCTTCATATGGCCAAAACATGATAAAACTTGTAAGTATGATCTATGAATAAGTATACTTAGACTTTTACTTGCGTTGTGAAGGTACAAACAATAACTTGCAATAATTGATCATCTCCTTTTCATTTTAACCTTCAACGTTTCTTTTTGTAAGCTACCAATTTGTATATGGATTTAATAAAATCTTATAAGGTTCAGTGCATTGCCTTAAAAAAAAAAAAATGTCTTATAATTTCAACTAAACTTTTGATCTTCCTTAGGTTTATCCCTTGTGAATGATTATTTTCATAAACTTTTCTCCCTTTTCTTTTCATTTTCAGCACTTAAATTAATAAATGTATGAATGTTTTATACTTACTTTTATGTGCTTTTTTAATGAAAACCTTTTTGTTATACAAATATATGTTAATCCATAATTCTAGTTGTTAGCTTCCTAAATCTACAATCTTGGGTTAATTTCACTCAACTTTTGATACTAACTTTTTTACTTAACTAAACTCCTTGAAATAAGGCAGCTAATCCCATTATGATAGTAAATTCAATATTACCACTCACATGTGTGAATTTGACTTCAATATCTTCTTATAATAAAATTATTAACCAAAACCTACTCAATGACTAGTAATCAATTAGTCAGTTGGCTTGGCTAACCAAGCAGGCTCATGATTTTTCCATGATGACAAATAACCCATAGAATGTCGTATAGCTCATCAAGTGAACAAAGTTTCCTCATATAGTCAATAAATTATAACACTGCTTAGCTAGACCACTCCAAGTGAATCACCCTTTGTAATATAAGTTTATGTATATAGTTGCTCACTTAATGCAAGCGCAATTTAACTCAATGGGGGTCATAATTCCACCCACTCAAAGGACTTTAATTGTTCTTTTCTAACTACCACCATCTAATATAATCATTCATAACTCAATTTACTTCAACAAAATACTTTTAATAAGCTTTGAAAATTAAATTTCACCCAAGGTTTAACTTATCAAAACTCATGAAATTCGCACCTTTTCTTCCTATTATTGATTTTCATGTTTATATGCACTATTCGTCTTACATCAACTCACCTTAATCCCAAGATTGGGTAAAGTACAACTATTAGTTTAACAATTTATGAAACAAACCCAAATTCTTACATTATCACTTGGATAGATATCAGTTCTTTTTATTATTCAATCCTACTATCTACTCATTCTTTCCTCCAATTTTAAGCAAATTTCTAGCTTAGGCTATATTAAAGCTTACAAATGCCACAACCAAGAGTTGTTCATTCATCCCTGATACACTCATCAAGGCATACTCAATATGAATTTTCCCCTGCATTAGCCATAATACAACACTAAGTAGCCAAACAAACACTTAATTTATTTGGATTAGCTTACTAAACAACCCAATCACACTACCAAAAGCAACTCTGATGTTTTTAATTCCTCAATTGGTGTAAACCGTCCACCATAAGCTTCTATGATACTTATTTTCCAATACACCAACATGAAAGCTCATTTGTGCAATACAGCATGCTTTCTATGTATAATTAAAAGAAATCTCTATGAAATTTGCCCGCATAACTCAATTGAAGGATGAAATTTTGTGACTTAGATTTTATTGAGAAGAAGGGGAAAATTGATTACAATTAGGAAGATTATGGGAAAGGGTGAGTAGAGGTGGTGGGAGGTGGCGACAACAGTGGTCAGAGCTAGCAGGAGAGTCATGGGAAGATCGTTGTACAACCAGCTGCAAAACAGCATGCCTGTTTTGAGCCTCTGGCTGTCACCCAAAACAAGAAGCAAGAGAGAGAGAGACAGAAGGGGGCTCCGGTAGCGGATAGAAGTTTGACATTCGTGGGTTGGTGGAAGCCCCTTGGGTTGGTAGTAATCATGGCAACGAGAGAAAAAGTAAGGTAGAGAGGGATGGAAGGAAGGTGAGTTTGAAGCGAAGGCCCCTTTGTGTCGTTCTTCTGTTGCAAAACATATTATCTTTTTGTTTGTCTTATTAAATTAATTCAAGCTTATCTTATTAAATTTCTATCACATGCTCAAATTATTAACCGCGCGAATGGTTAAATTTCATTAGCTTATTTATTATTTTTTTTCTTACTCACTAAGCAAATCGATTAAAATTTTGGATCAAGAATCCTTTTTTTTCACATGCATAATTTATATCCATGCATAATCATATATATTTGTGTAACTAAATTTGATTAGATTTGCTTCACAACTCCATAATTACATGGATCAAGCAATTCAAGCATTCATTTCGAAATGGCTAAATCCTAGCACAGCTCTATGCTCTAACTACCATCATAATAAGATGATTAATGTGAGATTAGAATGATTAAAATAATTAAACACATATTAGCTAACGAGGAGCCTGATGAGTACAAAACTGTAACGCCTTGACCCCTCCCAGGCCATGGGCAATTACTATGAATAGCTTGAAGGATCGATAACTGACCCCACAAATCACCATGAGTCTTTCCAACATGCTTTGCTCTCATCACACACTACCTGGGAAAACTTCCCAGAAGGTCACTTATTCCTAAACTTCTCCACAATCAGCATGCTTAACTGTGGAGTGCTTAGGAGCACGTTTCCTAAAAAGGAAGATGCACCTTTGATGATATAAGTAATCACTCAAATCCTTTAAGCCTCAATTCTCAACTCTAACCATACTTAGGGTATTACATTCACCCCCACTTAAAAAGCGCAATTCCCTCGCTGTTCCTTGCAATTGAACAACTTATGAATCCTTTTGACCAATGAAGTATCCCAATATCTTTGTCATACTAGGTAACTGGCTAGAGCTCTTTTGTCCTCGACAGCTCACCATTGTGGGTTGGCTTTGATATCATCTATAGTGCCTTAATTCTAAGTTTTAACCATACTAGGGGTATTAATTCACCCCCATTTTGAAACACACAACACCCCTGTTGTGCCTTGCAATTGATCAACTTATGAGTCCTTTTGACCAACGAACTATCCCAGTATCCTTACCCTACTGGGTGACTACCTCGAGTTCTTCCATCCCTAGTGGCTCACCATCGCGGGTTGGCTTTGATATCATCTATAATGCCTCAACTCCTTCTAGGCCGCTAATAGTTACCAGGAACAACTTCAAGGATTGATAACTAGCCTCACAAATCGCCATGAGCCTTTTCAGTGTGCCTCATCCTTGCTCATACACTGCATAGAAAACTTCCCAGGAGGTCATGCATCCCAAGACTTCTCTAAAGCAAGCACATTTAACTGCAAAGTTCTTAAGAATAGGCTCCCTGAAAAGGAAAATGGACCTTTGGTGATATAGATAGTCATCTAAAATCCTTTAAGCCTCAATTCTAACCGTACTCGATGTGTGAATATAATATCCTAAGTATGGTTAGTTGAGGATTAAAGGATTTGAAGTAACTACCTACATCACTAAAAGTGTATCCCCCTTTTCAGGGAGCCCATTCCTAAGAATCTACAGTTAAATATCCTTGCTCTAGAGAACTCTGGGGATGGGTGACTCTTGGGAGTTTTCTTTGTTATCGTGTTAGAGCTTGGGGATCAAAAGTGTCCATTTAAGTACTCTAATTCATTAGTTTTTACTTATAATCGAAATTATTTTTAGATTTTATTTGGTTTTCTAATTTTTGTAGGGAATAAGCATTCAATAAAATAATGGGCATGCAAAGCAAGCAACAACGATGTAACGCCCCCAAAATGCTAATAATATGATTTATGAAAAACTGCAGCAGAATACTTAATGATAGAAGGCAATACCACCATCCTGATAAGGACAAAGCTCACTGAAACAATTTAATTTTGCAACTCATGTTCACAATCACAATATCTATTAAACTAAAACACTCTAAGACCAAAGTCCATAATAGTTCAACTTCAATACAATCGAATTAATCATACCATATGCTAACTCGCACTCCACACTACACAAGTATATTGAATATAGACCCAACTTGACCCTGAGGTTGATCCCAATATTCATGCTACGCTGAATCCATTGTGAGCATCTGATGACTTTCAAAAGGGCTTGCTAAATGGAGGAACATGTAATACTTCATCACCTAAAATAGAAATCATGAAACAATTCAAAAATGTGAGCTAAAACTCAGTACAAGCATTCCTGTATTGTAACATAAGCATAGAAATATTGTTGATGGGTACCCGCCTTTACAATTCATTTAGTTTGCAATAACAATGAAAATGAAAGTAATGTGAAACTAAACTGCTCATTACTATCTGGATGTGAACCCTTTGCAATGATATGATCTATACATAGGTGTACACCTGCCAATCTGATTAAGAGTTGGCCTAAAGCCGTACGGGTAAATGATAGGCTGACGCCCTATAGATGATAACTGACGGGGTCATAAGTTAAATGGCAAATCCCTGTATAAACTGATTTATTGATAAACTCATTAAGAGTTGTAACTTGATAAACATGTTCTGCTTTTTGAAGATACAAGCAATGGATGTACCTGGGATCTTTTGAATGTAATCTGACTTGCAAAACATGTTTTTGATTTGGTAGATATGTTGTGACTTGATAAGACGTATGCATAATGGGAAACTGATAACTAGGCCTCGATTCTGTTTCATAAATGTCATTGTAGGTATATGTAGTCAGTAAATAATTCTTAATCACATAATTGAGTAAGTATGTGTAGTAGAAATTGCGTAATTAAATGGTATACATAACTTGGGTATTTCAATATAACTTCGAAACTGAATTAATAAAAGTACTTAAATCCGATACAAAGTAAATAAAAATAAAATAGACCACAATGAGATAAATAAGATTACAAAGGAAAGGGCCTTGATGGTGACAAATGAGAGAGTGGTTGTGGCCTTTTCTGAGATAGGTTGCTGATACGGGTTTAAGGCTCGCTGATGTATGGCTCGATTTAAGATAACAGTGTGTACACTAGATTGGCTTGATAAATACATTTGATATAGTCTGAATTGAGTAAGTAATAAAGGTTTGATGCCAAGGGAGATATATCTTGGTTCAAAATAGCATAAACTGCAATAACTTGGTCTGGTAAATATGGTTTCTGAGTAACAACTCTCCCCACTTCTCATATTCCATTCATAAATTCATTAAATATAGTTTTTCAGCCCAAATATATTATTGATCCCAATAAAAGCTATTAAACTCCCCAAACTTGGTACTTTCTTTGTAATATCCATAAGTGATTCAAAACACACAATTAAGCTCCCAAATGCATGTTTCTCTTCTTTTCTCTCATAAATCGAGATGAAAATCCCAATAAAATCCATGAATATTAATTTTCCCTTTAAATGACCTTACTTGGCCTAAAATACACAAAATGAGTGCAGGATCAATCTCACTCAATCTTTATTACTGCTCTTTACACAATTACTTAAAATGCCTCCAAAAATCACCAAACTCCAAATACTCAACCACAATTCATGAAATCTTATAGGAAATTCGAAAATAATAAGAAAAATCTACAGTGAAAGTTTTAGAAATTTCCTCCAAGTACACGCTGCACAGAAATTGTAATAACAGCCCAATTCGGACCAAAGCAGGTCAGTTCACTTCAAAAATTCATAACTTTTACCCTTGACCTCAAATGGAGACCTAAAACCCTAATATGGAAAGATTAAGAAGTCTTTAAAAACTTTTATTCACAACACAAAACATAATTCCCACAATAGAGTTTTCAAAATGGAACAAGAATACAAGTGTATCAGTTTTTGATTGAACCTGCACAGTTCTAGCAAAACAACCATAACTTTCTCCTCAGAACTCGGATTAAGGTGATTCAAAAGGCATTTGAAAAGTGACACACTGAACTGTCTACCCACCAAAAATATAATTTTTTAGTGGGCCAATCATTACCAGTTTAATCCCAAAGATTGCCCTGTTTTTTGAAATTTTCCAGCCTTTGCTGTCAAGGCTTTCTCCCTTCTTTTCACACAATTTCTCATCCAAAATCACACCTTAAAGTCATGTAACACGGCTTTGGTCCTTCCCATCACCATACAAAACCATCACACTCAATTTCACTTCAAAATCATATACATCAAAGATCATTTTTCAATCAAATATACACTAATAACATGCTTGCTGTCAAAGGAAGGCCAAACCCTTGCATAATCAATAAAACCCTAACTTTTGGCCAACTTTCACTTCATCCAAGATCACTGCTTATAATATTATTAGAGATTAAAATCACTAAATCAAATACAAAAATCCAAGAAAAACAAACTTCCCACTCAAAGTTTGCATGATTATCAATAACCCTAACCCTGACATGCTCCCAACTCAACTCCACCATGATCAGTATCAAAATAACTCTTATTTCTTACCAAAACATCATGATCAACAATCAAAAATATCAAAACAAGAATCAAAACTAAGATAAAAATCAAAACTAACAAGATCAAGATTGAGGCTACTCACTTCAAGCTTGATAAAAGTAGAGATGGGAGTGATGTTTAGTGGTTTTGATGATGGAG
This sequence comes from Carnegiea gigantea, assembly GCA_029747015.1. NCBI lineage: Eukaryota > Viridiplantae > Streptophyta > Magnoliopsida > Caryophyllales > Cactaceae > Carnegiea > Carnegiea gigantea. The sequence continues at coordinate 96,812 of JAKOGI010000136.1, read as the reverse complement.
GATGGTGGCCAGTGGTACTAGGATGTTGGGGGGTCGAAGGCAACTGGGGCTGGCCGGAAAACACCAATAGCAGCAGCAACTTGAGGGAGTGGGGGCCAGCCGTGTAGAGTGAAAGGGGAGAGAGAGATGCGGGTTGAGTTTGTTGTACTTTTTTTTGACTTGTCTCACGCTTGGCTGAATTTATGGCTCAAAAAGAATGACTTTTCCCTAACCATGGTTAGACTTAATCATTGTAATTAGTTAGGTTAACATGTAAACTTGTTGGGCTTCAAATTGGGCCGAAATAAATTGGGTTCGGGAATGAAGCGCTTCGTTACGATAACATTTTTGCGCACCTCAGAATTAAAATTTTGTAATGTTACGGAAAACAAAATAAATTACTTAGATTAAACTTATTAGGGCCTACTATCAATCCTTTCAAATAAATTTTTTTTCCACCAGGATGATAAATATATTTGAGAAAATTTTTAACATGAGGTAATTAAATAGATAAACATAATTTAGGAATTGGGCCCAAATTTTGGGCCAACGAATTGGGCCAAAATAAATGAATTCTAGCCCACGTTTTTGCATAGCTAAGATTTAAAATTTTGTGACGTTATAGAAAATAATTTAACGCTCAATCATAATCATCGAGGCCTACTATCGATTTACTTGAAATTTAATCAATCAACAAAACTTGAATTAACAATAAACAAAACTTGAATTAACAATCAATGAAACTTGAATTGCAAAATAAGAACCAAATGAAATATCCCCTAACATGGATGATTAAATACGATAAATGAAAGCGGAAAATTTAAATGACATAAGGTAATTCGATAAATATATAAATTGAGTGTAACTGAATTACTAAACATGATTTAGTTAAACAAATAACCATGATTAATAAATGAATAAACATGATTAATTAAATAAATAAATATGATTTAAATAAATAAATATGGGTCATGGCTGCGGTATTACATCCTTCCCCCCTTAAAGAGTTTCCTCCTTGAAACTTTTGATTTTGATCATGTATGCACTGCCACCTCAAGCATGGATAGTTGGTTTTCACTGCCTCCCTCCAAAAAGGTATGATTAGCCCAAAGTGCATAGCTGTTTAATCCTGCAATCGAGTATCAAGATCCTCAGTGAGTTCACTCGCTTGATTACTTTGGTTCAAAAATTGATATTCTCTTCAAAAGAAAAACTTGTTACTGCAAAGGAGGTACACTACTCTACTGACTCATAAAGGCCAATATAACGATGACTCAATTATCTCTGATATCCAGTCTCCTGACACCCTTGACTCGATAAGCCATTTGGAATACTTTATATCTCATCTCAACTTTGATTGTCTCCTTCTTTGGTCAATATGACCATATCACTCTTGTGTAGTCCTTGTGTCACCTTAGCATGTACTTGAACTGTTGCATTACTCTTGATGCATCTTCTAGGCTATTCTGATACCGCTAAACATTGCTTGAGATTATGCCCTTATCAAAATATCCTCATCTAATGTTCTTAATGCATCACATGATCCTCCCTCATCAGACTGGTCTAAGATCTGCTCTAAATCCGAATTAGACGCTAGAATAAACATGGTCAGATATAAAAATAATGGGACTGGTAGTCAAGTGAGCTATTAGGAACAAAAGAAATAAACAATGAGACTAGAAAAGATTTATAAAGGAGGGATTAACATGGGGTGGTTAGAATAAAGATAACCATAAGTGTATCATGAATTGTGAAATATAGTGCCATAAGAATTGTGGTTTATAAATATGGATCATAAAAGGTCCAATAAATAATCAGCCAAGGAGAAAGATGGCACGATTATACTCGAATGTAACTTATGAATTGAAAATAAGATAAGAAGCAACTGAGCTTCAACTAGGTGACTTTATAACCACAAGCAACACGATAAGCGCGATAGATAGATGGGACAAGCAATGTGCAATAAATAGATAAATAGATTGGATAAGCAAAGTACAATAGATAGACAAATAGATTAGATAAGCAAAGTGCCAATAGATAGATAAATAAATTGAGCAAGCTATAATAGGAACATGCCTTTACTCATATGAAGCCAATTCGAGTACAACAATAAGATTAAATAGAGAATGCGAAAGTTTATTTATCGGAATGTAAGATATATAAGTCCAAAATAAGGATAGTAAGGGGATTATGACAATCGCAATCACCCACACTAATGAGAGTTAAATTACATTATGAGTTTAGAACAAGTTATATGAGCTTATCATTATGAATAAATGAGATGTAAGGTAGATGTGTCAATCGGTTCTCATGATCATGAAATAAAGATGGTGAAGGTCGAGAGCACTGGAATGTTGACAACCATACAAGGTCGAACAAAAATGTATTACACATTTAACAATGGGTTTGCAAAGACATGGAAGATCACGCTAATAGGAAATATCGGGTTAAAATGCAAGGGAGATTAAACAATATTGGGTAGGATCAAGTTTTGAAGATGAGAGAAGTAAACAATTTCAGGAATTACTATAAAAGGGCATTCTTGTAAAATATAAGCTGTGGTTGTATGGTTTAGGTGTGATATCAGGATCTCAAATCATTCCTGAAAAAGACTTCTGCTATTGGCAATTAATCCCACAAATCATTTATTCAAGGTATAGAGCACTTGTTTTTGATAGTGATCTTGTTCAACTCCCTGTATGCAGTACACAACCATAAGGTTCTGCCTTCCTTCTTAACACATATAAAACTAGGGTTTACCACGGTGACACACTTGGTTAAATAACTCCCTTCTGTAATAACTCATCTTACTAACTCTTTAGTTCTTTGAACTCTACTGAGGGTCATATGATAGGGGCTTTAAAAATGGATTGAGCACCTAGAACTAGCTTGATCTGCAATTAGTGTTTCTTAGGGGAAGCAAGTCCTCAGATGAAACATCTCTAAATTCATAAACTGAAATTATGGATAAGTATATCCCGAGTGTGGTTGGCATATCACTAATACTTAATACATTACTAACATGATAACTCACTTGCTTGCACAGTGTAATTAGGGCAGAAATAGGATTTTTCTTCCCTCAGTCCATAGAAACATACGTCTAGTCTTTCCTCATTTCTCGAACTAACCTTAAGATCTTTACAAGTCATCTTCTATAAGTACACAATCAGTTCATCTTCATATTGATGACAAGGTCTGCCAATCAAACTGGATTCAATGCCTAATGAATATGGTTCCAGTAATACTTATAGAGGCATATTTATAAAAGATAACACATTCAACTGCTTACTAGTCTCAGTAAATTTAAAAGACAGGGGGTCGATCTAAAGTGTAAAGAGATGTAACAACGTCATGGAACTCTTGCAAAGATATTTCTTTATTGGTTATAAAGGACTGGTAAGTAAGCTGAAGAAATCAAAGGACGAAGATTCATAATAAAAGAGGTAAGGTATATAAATGACCTGCATATGTAAGACATACAGTTTATTCATAATGGTCATGATAGTAAAGTAAATGAACGATGTTATGAAGCTGAGGAGGAGTATTAAGTACTGAAGGTGAAGAAATCTAACAGATTACCAAAGAGGCATTTGAAAAGTCATACGATACCTGTAAGTGAGTAAATTGATGAAGATGAGGGTCAACACCACCAGAAGGGAAATTTTATTCATCTGGTGTTTGAAAGGCCAATACATCAAGATGAAGGAGTCAGTCTTATGACTGAACAAGACGGCATCCATCAATAAGACATTCTGAAGTAAATGGAAGTCTTAGGTAGGCATATAAACTCCAAAACTGCTGGCAGATGGAAATAGCACAAATCTTTGTTTATCATTAATAAGATAGGCTGTATTAGTAAAGAAAGGATTGCCAAAATAACTTGAGTAACGACCTACAGTCACGGCTATAGAGTAGTACGCCAACATGACGTTACAATGCTATAGAAACACGAACAATATAGATCATTTAATTGCTAAAAGGGCGCTCAATGACTGGGTCTACAGCAACCAAAGGCTTTGCAAGCAATAAATGAGTAGTGGCCAAATAGAAGTATGGAGTTAAAGTAGGTGACAGTAAAAAGATGAACATAGTGATGACTAAACTGTAAGGAGGATGGGTCAAATATGCTTAGGAAGAACTACAAATCACACAGTAATGTATATCGGGGGTCATTATAGGCCCCATTATGGAAATAGAAAATTAAACGATTATGATTGTCAGGGTTTGAATCGCCTATAAGAAAGGTTACTCAGATGTGTTTAAAGTACTCCCCGTAGACCACATATGAGATTTTTCATAAACACTCCATTACAAATCAAGAGAGTGTTAGTGATAAAGAAATGATGGCTCTAAATAATTCAAGGTAACTAAGGCAGGAATAAGTCGATGACAGGAAGTAATTAGAGCATTGATGAGGTAGGGTCCTAATGTCAAGAATGATAGCTTAATCCTACTTGTACCACCCATATAGTGTCAAGTAGCACACCGCAAGCTACTGAACTACCGTCATAGGATTCCCTACGATAATTCTACCTCATACTTATTCAACCCAAAGATATACCAAGTTGCAAATGGCATTCCCGCAATAAGCTTTAAACATCACTATACTCAATATCATGTATGTTAATACACCTCAATGAAACTCTCAAATTCTAGAGCGAAACAGACAGAGTCGCACCCAAAAACCTGGCTAAAAACCTAGGCTTAAAGCCTTACGATGGATACCTGAAATGGAGAGAAACAGTTCAATAGCTCATAATTCAACGGCCACACGCCGGTGTTCATAGCTCAACAGGTCACACACCTGGAGTGCACGGTTGCCAAAATTTAAACAAATGAGAGAAACAAAACATACGATATAACTCCAAGATAAATGAGAGCATGCCTCACTAAAAGGTGACCTAAATAGTTCCACACTCCACTGTCCTAATACTTGAATCTTAGGATATTACCAAATGAGTGAGTCACCCAAATAGAAATGGTTCCTCCATATATGCCCATACATATGAACCTATAGTCAATAGCTTATTTAACTGGTCTAACATAACTCATGCACACCATGATAGCTAACTCACAAACACTTGATCGCACACAGTAGCCCTCAAAACCTTGGCTCTGATACCAATCTGTAATGCCCCCAAAATGCTAATGACATGGTTTACGAGAAACTACAGCGAAAGACTTAATGATAGAAGGCGCTACCGCCGTCTTGATAAGGACAAGGCTCACTGAAACAATTTAATCTTGCAACTCATATTCACAATCACAATATCTATTAAACTAAAACACTCCAGGACCAAAGTCCATAATAGTTCAACTTCAATACAATTGACTTAATTATACCATGTGCTAACCCGCACTCCACACTACATAATTATATTGAATATAGACCCAACTTGACCCTGAGGTTGATGCCAACATTCATGCTATGCTGAATCCACTGTGAGCATCTGATGACTTCTAAAAGGGCTTGCTACGTGGAGGAACATGTGATACTTCATCACCTAAAATGGAAATCATGAAAACAATTCGAAAATGTATGCTAAAACTCAGTACATGCAGTCCTGTATTGTAACATAAGTATAGAAATACTGTTGATGGGTACCCGCCTTTGCAATTCATTTAGTTCGCAATAACAATGAAAATGAAAGTAATGTGAAACTGAACTGCTCATTATTATCTGGATGTGAACCCCTTGCAATGATATGATCTATACATAGGTGTACACCTACTAATCTGATCAAAAGTTGGCATGAAGCCGCGCGGGTAAATGATGGGCTGATGCCCTATAGATAATAACTAACAGGGTTACAAGTTAAACAGCAAATCACTGTATAAACTGATTCATTGATAAACTCATTAAGAGTTGTCACTTGATAAACATGTTCTGCTTTACCTAGGATCTTTTAGATGTAATCTGTCTTGCAAAACATGTTTTTGATTTGATAGATATGTTGTGACTTGATAAGACTTATGCATAACAACGAAATGATAACTAAGCCTCGATTCTGTTTCATAAATGTCATTGTAGGTATGTGTAGTCAGTAAATGAACCTTACTCACATAATTGAGTAAGTATGTGTAATAGAAATTGAGTAATTAAATGGTATACATAACTTGGGTACTTCAATATAACTTCAAAACTAAATTAATAAAAGTAATTAAATCCGATATAAAGTAAATAAAAGTAAAATAGACCACAATGAGATAAATGAGATTACAAAGGAAAAGGCCTTGATGGTGAAAATGAGAGTGTGGTTGTAGCCTTTTCTTAGATAGGTTGCTGATACGGGTTTAAGGCTCGCTAATGTACAGCTTGGTTCAAGATAACAGCGAGTACACTTCATTGGCTTGATAAATACATTTAATACATTTTGAATTGAGTAAGTAATAAAGGTTTGAGGCCAGGAGAGATATATCTTGGTTCAAAATGGCATAAACTACAATAACTAAGTTAATATATATGGTTTCTGAGCCACAACTCTCCCCACTTCTTATATTCCATTCATAAATCCATTAAATACAGTTTTTCACCCTAAATATATTATTAATCCCAATGAAAGTTATTAAACTCTCCAAACTTGGTACTTTCTTTGTAATATCCATAAGCAATTCAAGACTTATAATTAAGCTCCCCAAATGCATGTTTCTCTTCTTTTCTCTCATAAATCAAGATGAAAATTTCAATAAAATCCATGAATATTCATGTCCCCCTTAAATGAACTTACTTGGCCCAAAATAAACAAAATGAGTGCAAGATCAATCTCACTCAATCTTTATTATTGCTCTTTACACAATTACCATAAATGCTTCCAAAAGTCACCAAACTCCAAATACTCAACCACAATTCATGAAATCCTATAGGAAATTTGAAAATAATATGAAAAATCTACAATAAAATTTTCAGAATTTTCCTCCAAGTATACGCTGCACAGAAATTGCAACAACGGCTCAATTTACACCAAAGCAGGTCAGTTCACTTTAAAAATTCATAACTTTCATCTTTCACCTCAAATGGAGACCTAAAATCCCAATATAGAACTATTAAGAAGTCTTAAAAAATTTTATTCACAATACAAAACATGATTCCTAGAATAGGATTCCCAAAATGGGACTAGAATACAAGTGTGTCAGTTTTTGATTGAACATGTGCAGTTCTAGTAAAACAGCCATAACTTTGTCCTCAGAACTCGGATTAAGGCAATTCAAAAGGCATTTGAAAGTTAACACATGGAACTATCTACCCACTAAAAATCATAATTTTTCAGTGGGCCAATCATTATCAGTTTAATCCCAAAGATTGCCTTATTTTTTGAAATTTTCTGGCCTTCACTGTCAAGGCTTTCTCCCTTCTTTTCACATAATTCCCTATCCAAAATCACACCTTAAAGTCATGTAACATGGCTTTGGTCCTTCCCATCACCATACAAAACCATCACACGCAATTTTACTTCAAAATCATGTACATCAAAGATCATTTTTCAATCAAATATACACTAATAACATGCTTGTTATCAAAGGAAGGCTAAACCCTTGCATAATCAATAAAACCCTAACTTTTGGCCAACTTCCACTTCATCCAAGATCACCAAGAACATGCTCATAATATTATTAGAGATTAAAACCACTAAATCAAATACAAAAATCCAAGAAAAAAAAAAAACTTCCCTCTTAAAGCTTGCATGATTATGAGTAACCCCAACCCTGACATGCTCCTAACTCAACTCCACCATGATCAGCATAAAAATAACTCTTATTTCTTATCAAAACATCATGATCAACAATCAAAAACATCAAAGCAAGAATCAAAACTAAGATAAAAATCAAAACCAACAAGATCAAGATTAAGGCTACTCACTTCAAGCTTAATAAAAGTAGAGATGGAGGTGATGTTCAGTGGTTTTGATGATGGAGGATAATGGCTAGTGGTACTAGGATGTTAGGGGGGTCAGAGGCAACAGAGGCTGGCCGAAAAACACCAACAGCAGCAGCAACTTAAGGGAGGGGGGCCGGCCGTGTAAAGTGAGAGGGGAGAGAGATATGTGGGTTGAGTTTGTTATATTTTTTTTTGACTTGTCTCATCCTTGGACGAATTTATAGCTCAAAAAGAATGACTTTTTCCTAACCATGGTTAGGCTTAATCATGGTAATTAGTTAGGTTAACATGTAAACTTGTTGAGCTTCAAATTGGGCCGAAATAACATTTTTGCATACCTCATAATTAAATTTTTTTAATGTTACAGAAAACAAAATAAATTACTGAGATTAAACTTGTTAGGGCCTACTATCAATTCTTCCAAATAAATTTTTTCTCCAGTGGGATAATAAATATATTTGAGAAAATATTTAACATGATGTAATTAAATAAATAAACATAATTTAGGAATTGGGCTCAAATTTTAGGCCAATGAATTGGGCCAAAATAAATAAAATCGAGCCCATGTTTTTGCATGGCTAAAAGTTAAAATTTTGTGATGTTATGAAAAATAATTTAACGCTCAATCATAATCATCAAGGCCTACTATCGATTCATCTGAAATTTAATCAATCAACAAAACTTGGATTAACAATAAACAAAACCTGAATTAACAATAAATGAAACTTGAATTGTAAAATGGGACCCAAATGAAATATCCCCTAACCTGGATGATTAAATAAGATAAATGAAAGTAGAAAATTTAATTGACATAAGGTAATTCGATAAATATACAAATTGAGTGTAGCTGAATTACTAAACATGATTTGGTTAAACAAATAATCATGATTGATTAAATTAATCAACATGATTAATTAAATGAATAAACATGATTGATTAAATAAATAAATATGATTTAAATAAATAAATATGGGTTACGGTTACGCTATTACAGCCTTCCCCCTTAAAGAGTTTCGTCCTTGAAACTTTTGATTTTGATCATGTATGCACTGCCACCTCAAGCATGGATAGTTGGTTTTCACTGCTTCCCTCCAAAAAGGTATGATTAGCTCAATGCGCATAGCTGCTCAATCTTGCGGTCGAGCATCAAGATCCTTAGTGAGTTCACTGGCTTGATTACTTTGGTTCAAAAATTGATATTCTCTTCAAAAGAAAAACTTATTACTGCAAAGGAGGTACACTACTCTACTGACTCATAAAGCGCAATATAACGAGGACTCAATTATCTCTGATATCCAGTCTCCTGACACCCTTGACTAGATAAGCCATTTGGAATACTTTATGTCCCATCTGAACATTAATTGCCTCCTTCTTTGGTCAATATGACCATATGACTCTTTTATAGTCCTTGTGTCAACTTAGTATGTACTTGAACTGTCACATTACTCTTGATGCTGCTTCTAGCTTATTCTAATACCACTAGACATTGCTTGAGATTATGCCCTTATCAAAATGTCCTCATCTGATGTTCTTAATGCATCACATGATCTTTTCTCATCAGACTAGTCTAAGATCTACTCTAAGTACGAATTAGACACTAGAATAAACATGGTCAAATATAAAAATAATGGGACTGGTAGTCAAGTGAGTCATTAGGAACAAAAGAAATAAACAATGAGACTAGAAAAGATTTATAAAGGAGGGATTAACATGGGGTGGTTAGAATAAAGATAACTATAAGTGTATCATGAATTGTGAAATATAATGTCACAAGAATTGTGGTTTATAAATATGGATCATAAAGGTCCAATAAATAATCAGCTAAGGAGAAAGATGGCACAGTTATACTCGAATTTAACTTATGAATTAAAGACAAGATGAGAAGCAACTAAGCTTCAAGTAGGTGACTTTATAACCACAAGCAGCAAGATAAGTGCAATAGATAGATGGGACAAACAATGTGCAATAAATAGATAAATAAATTAGTTAAGCAAAGTACAATAGTAGACAAATAGAGTGGATAAGCAAAGTGCCAATGGGTAGATAAATAGATTGAGCAAGCTATAATAGGAACATACCTTTTCTCAAATGAAGCCAATTCGAGTACAACAATAAGATCAAATAGAAAATGCAAAAGTTTATTTATCAGAATACAAGATATATGTGCGGGAGTTGAAGTTCAAAATAACAAGAGTAAGGGGATTATGACAATCGCAATCACCCACACCAATGAGAGTTAAATTACATTACGAGTTCAGAACAAGTTATACGAGCTTATCATTATGAATAAATGAGATGTAAGGTAGATGTGTGAATCGGCTCTCATGATCATGAAATAAAGATGATGAAGATCGAGAGCACTGGAATGTTGACAACCATTTAAGGTCAAACAAAAATGCATTGCACATTTAATAATGGGTTTGCAAAGACATGGAAGATCACGCTAATAGGAAATATGGGGTTAAAATGCAAGGGAGATTAAACAATATTGGATAGTATCAAGTTTTAAAGATAAGACAAGCAAACAATTTCAAGAATTACTATAAAAGGGCATTCTCGCAAAAGATAAACTGTAGTTGCATGGTTTAGGTGTGATATTAGGATCTTAAATCATTCCTGAAAAAGAGTTCTATTGTTGGCAGTTAATCCCACAAATCGTTTATTCAAGGTATAGGGCACTTGTTTTTGATAGTGATCTTGTTCAACTCTCTATACGCAGCATACAACCATGGGGTTCTACCTTCCTTTTTCACACATATAAAACTAGGGTTTCCTACGGTGACGTACTTGGTCAAATAACTCCCTTCTGTAACAACTCATCTTACTAAATCTTTAGTTCTTTGAACTCTGCTGAGGGTCACATCATAGGGTCTCTGAAAATGGATTGAGCACCTAGAACTAGGTTGATCTGAAATCAATGTTTCTCAGGGGAAAATAGTCCTCCAAGTCCTCAGATAAAACATCTCTAAATTTATAAACTGTAATTATGGATAAGTATATCCCAAGTGTGGTTGGCATATCACTAATATTTAATACATTACTGACACGATAACTCACTTGCTTGTACACTATAATTAGGGCAGAAATAAGGTTTTTCTTCCCTCAGTCCATAGAAACATACGTCTAGTCTTTCCTCATTTCTCAAACTAACCTTAAGATCTTTACAAGTCATCTTCTATAAGTGCACAATCAGTTCATCCCCATAATGATAACAAGGTCTACCAATCAAACTGGATTGAATGCCTAATGAATATGGTTCCAGCAATACTAATAGAGGCATATTTATAAAAGATAACACATTCAACTGCTTAGTGGTCTCAGTAAATTTAAAAGACAGGGGGATGATCTAAAGTGTAAAGAGATGTAACAATGCCATGAACTCTTGCAAAGATATTTCTTTATTGGTTATAAAAGACTAGCAAGTAAGCTGAATGAATTAAAGGATGAAGATTCTTAATAAAAGACGTAAGGTATATAAATGACCTGCACATACAAGACATGCAGTTTATTCATGGTGGTCATGATAGTAAAGTAAATGAACGATGTTATGAAGTTGAGAGGGAGTATTAAGTACTAAAGGTGAAGAAATCCAATAAAATATCAAAGAGGCATTTAAAAAGTCATACGATACCTGTGTGTGAGTAAATTAATGAAGATGAGGGTCAACACCACCAAAAGGAAAATTTTATTCATCTGGTGTTTGAAAGGCCTATACGTCAAGATGAAGGAGTCAGTCTTATGACTGAACATGATGGCATCCATCAATAACACATTCTGCAGTAAATGGAATCCTTGGGTAGGCATATAAACTCCAAAACTACCGGCAGATGGAAATAGCACAAATCTTGTTTATCATTAATAAGATAGGCTATACTAGTAAGGAAAGGATTGCCAAAATAACTTAAGTAACGACATGCAGTCACGGCTATAGAGTAGTATGCCAACGTGACGTTATGGTGCTATAGAAACACGAACAATATGGATCCATTTAATTACTGAAAAAGTACTCAATGACGGGGTCTAAAGCAACCAAAGGCTTTGCAAGCAATAAATGAATAGTGGCCAAATAGAAGTAAGTAGTTAAAGTAGGTGACAGTAAAAAGATGAACATAGTGATGACTGAACTGTAAGTAGGATGGGTCAAATATGCTTAAGAAGAACTGTAAATCACACAATAACGCATATCAGAGGTCATTATAGGCTCCATTATGGAAACAGAGAATTAAATAATTATGATTATCAGGGTTTGAATCGCGTATAAGAAAGGTTACTCAGATGTGTTTAAAGTACTCCCCGTAGACCACATATGAGATTTTTCATAAACACTCCATTACAAATCAAGAGAGTGTTAGTGATAAAGAAATGATGTCTCTGAACAATTCAAGGTAACTAGGGTAGGAATAAGTCGATGACAGGAAGTAATGGGAGCATTGATGAGGTAGGGTCCTAATGTCAAGAATGATAGATTAATCCTACTTGTACCACCCATATAGTGCTAAGTAGCACACCGCAAGCTACTGAACTACCGTCACAGGATTCCCTACAGTAATTCTACCTTATACTTATTCAACCCAAAGATATATCAAGTTGCAAATGGCATTCCCGCAATAGGCTTTAAACATCACTATACTCAATATCATGTATGTTAATACACCTCAATGAAAATCTCAAATTCTGGAGCGAAACAGACAGAGTCGCACCCAAAAACCTGGCTAAAACCCAGGCTTAAAGCCTTACGATGGATACCTGAAATGGAGAGAAACACTTCAATAGCTCATAATTCAACGGCCACACACCAGTGTTCATAACTCAACGGGTCACACACCCGGAATGGACGATTGCCAAAATTTAAACAAATGAGAGAAATGAAACATACAATATAACTCTCAAACAAATGAAAGCATGCCTCACTAACAGGTGACCCAAATAGTTTCACACTCCACTTTTCTAATGCTCGAATCTCAGGATATTACCAAATGATTGAGTCAACCAAATGAAAATGGTTCCTCCATATATGCCCATACATGTGAACTTATAGTCAGTAGCTCATTTAACTGGTCCAACATAACTTATACACACCATGATAGCTAACTCATAAACACTTGATAGCACACAGTAGTCCTTAAAACCTTCGGTATGATACCAAATCTGTAATGCCCCTAAAATGCTAATGACATGATTTACGGAAAACTACAGGGAAAGACTTAATGATAGAAGGCGCTACCGTCGTCCGGATAAGGACAAGGCTCACTGAAATAATTTAATCGTGCAACTCATGTTCACAATCACAATATCTATTAAACTAAAACACTCTAAGACCAAAGTCCATAATAGTTCAACTTCAATACAATTGACTCAATCATATCATGTGCTAACTCGCACTTCACACTACATAAGTATACTGAATATGTACCCAACTTGACCCTGAGGTCGATCCCAACATTCATGCTATACTTTATCCACTGTGAGCGTCTGATGACTTCCAAAAGGGCTTGCTAAATGGAGGAACGTGTGATACGTCATCACCTAAAATGGAAATCATGAAAACAATTCAAAAATATAAGCTAAAACTCAGTACATGCATTCCTGTATTGTAACATAAGCATAGAAATACTGTTAATGGGTACCTTCCTTTGCAATTTAGTTTGCAATAATAATGAAAATGAAAGTATTGTGAAATTGAACTGCTCATTATTATCTGGATGTGAACCCCTTGCAATGATATGATCTGCACATAGGTGTACACTTGCTAATCCGATCAAGAGTTGGCCTCAAGCCATGCGGGTAAATGATGGGCTAACGCCCTATAGATGATAACTGATAGGGTCACAAGTTAAATGACAAATCACTATATAAACTGATTCATTGATAAACTCATTAAGAGTTGTAACACAATGAACATGTTTTGCTTTATGAAGATGCAGGCAATGGACGTATCTGGGATCTTTTAAATGTAATCTGACTTACAAAACATGTTTTTGATTTGATAGATATGTTGTGACTTGATAAGACTTATGCATAATGGCGAAACAACATCTAGGCCTCGATTCTGCTTCATAAATGTCATTGTAGATATGTGTAGTCAGGAAACGATCCTTGCTCACATAATTGAGTAAGTATATGCAATAGAAATTGAGTAATTAAATGGTATACATAACTTGGGTACTTTAATATAACTTCAAAACTGAATTAATATAAGTAATTAAATCCGATATAGAGTAGATAAAAGTAAAATAGGCCACAATGAGATAAATGAGATTACAAAGGAAAAGGCCTTGATGGTGAAAAAGAGAGAGTGGTTGTAGCCTTTTCTTAGACAGGTTGCTGATACGGGTTTAAGGCTCGCTGATGTATAGTTCGGTTCAAGATAACAGCGAGTACACTTGATTGGGTTGATAAATACATTTGATACATTCTGAATTGAGTAAGTAATAAAGGTTTGAGGCTAAGAGAGATATATCTTGGTTTAAAATGGCATAAATTGTAATAACTTTGTCTGATAAATATGGTTTCTGAGTCAAAACTCTCACCACTTCTCATATTCCATTCATTAATCCATTAGACACAGTTTTTCACCCCAAATATATTATTGATCCTAGTGAAAGCTATTAAACTTCCCAAACTTGGTACCTTCTTTGTAATATCCATAAGTGATTCAAAACTTATAATTAAGCTCCCTACATGCATGTTTCGCTTTTTCTCTCTCACAAATCGAGATGAAAATCTCAATAAAATCCATGAATATTCATTTCTCCCTTAAATGAGTTTACTTGGACCAAAATAAACAAAATGAGTGCATGATCAATCTCACTCAATCTTTATTACTGCTCTTTACACAATTACTCAAAATGCTTCCAAAAATCACCAAACCCCAAATACTCAACCACAATTCATGGAATCTTATAGAAAATTTGAAAATAATATGAAAACTCTGCAGTAAAATTTTCATAATTTTCCTCCAAGTATACACTGCACAGAAATTGCAATAACAGCCCAATTTGCACCAAAGCAGGTCAGTTCACTTCAAAAATTTATAACTTTCACCCTTGACCTCAAATGGAGACCTAAAATCCCAATATGGAAAGATTGCGAAGTCTTAAAAAACTTTAGTCACAACACAAAACATGATTCCCACAATAGGGTTTCCAAAATGGGATTAGAATACAAGTGTGTCCGTTTTTGATTGAACCTGTGCAGTTCTAGCAAAACAGCCATAACTTTGTCCTGAGAACTCAGATTAAGGCAATTCAAGAGGCATTTGAAAGCTAACACACTGAACTATCTACTTACCAAAAATCATAATTTTTTAGTGGGGCAATCATTACCAATTTAATCCCAAAGATTGCCCTATTTTCT
Source organism: Carnegiea gigantea (assembly GCA_029747015.1). Taxonomy (NCBI): domain Eukaryota; kingdom Viridiplantae; phylum Streptophyta; class Magnoliopsida; order Caryophyllales; family Cactaceae; genus Carnegiea; species Carnegiea gigantea. Next base: position 81,601 of record JAKOGI010000136.1, on the reverse strand, counting down.
GAAATTTTCCAGCCTTCACTGTCAAGGCTTTCTCCCTTCTTTTCACACAATTCACCATCCAAAATCACATGTTAAAGTCATGTAACAAGGCTTTGGTCCTTCCCATCACCATACAAAACCATCACACTCAATTTCACTTCAAAATCACGTGCATCAAAGATCATTTTTCAAGCAAATATACACTAATAACATACTTGCTATCAAAGGAAGGTTAAACCCTTGCATAATCAATAAAACCATAACTTTTGGCCAACTTCCATTTAATCCAAGATCACCAAGAACATTCTCATAACATTATTAGAGATTAAAACCACTAAATCAAATGCAAGAATCCAAGAAAAATAAACTTTCCACTTAAAGCTTGCATGATTATGAATAACTCTAACCCTAACATGCTCCTAACTCAACTCCACCATGATCAACAACAAAATAACTCTTATTTCTTATCAAAATATCATGATCAACAATCAAAAATATCAAAACAAGAATCAAAACTAAGGTAAGAATCAAAACCAACAAGATCAAGATTAAGGTTACTCACTTCAAGCTTGATAAAAGTAGAGATGGAGGTGATGTTTAGTGGTTTTGATGATGGAGGATGGTGGCTAGTGGTACCAGGATGTTGGGGGGATCAGAGGCAACTGGAGCTGGCCGAAAACACCAACAGCAGCAGCAACTTGAGGGGGGGCTGGCTGTGTAGAGTGAGAGACGAGAGAGAGATGTGGGTTGAGTTTGTTGTGTTTTTTTGACTTATCTCATGCTTGGCTGAATTTACAGCTCAAAAAGAATGACTTTTCCCTAACCATAGTTAGGCTTAATCATCGTAATTAGTTAGGTTAACATGTAAACTTATTGGGCTTCAAATTGGGCTGAAATAACTTGGGTTCGAGAATAAAGCGCTTCGTAACGATAATGTTTTTGCGTAACTCAAAATTAAATTTTTGTAATGTTATCGAAAACAAAATAAATTACTTAGATTAAACTTGTTAGGGCCTACTATCAATTCTTCCAAATAAATTTTTTTTCCACCGGGATGATAAATATATTTGAGAAAATCTTTGACACGAGATAATTAAATAAATAAACATAATTTAGGAATTAGGCCCAAATTTTGGGCCCAATGAATTGGGCCAAAATAAATGAATTCGGCCCCTAGTTTTTGTGTAACTAAAACTTAAAATTTTGTTACGTTATGGAAAATAATTTAATGCTCAATCATAATTATCGAGGCCTACTATCGATTCACCTGAAATTTAATCAATCAACAAAACTTGAATTAACAATGAACAAAACTTGAATTAACAATCAATGAAACTTGAATTGCAAAATGGGACCCAAATGAAATATCCCTTAACCAGGATGATTAAATACGATAAATGAAAGAGGAAAATTTAAATGACATAAGGTAATTCGATAAATATATAAATTGAGCGTAACTGAATTACTAAACATGATTTGGTTAAACAAATAACCGTGATTGATTAATTAAATAAACATGATTAATTAAATAAATAAACATGATTAATTAAATAAATAAATATGATTTAAATAAATAAATATGGGTTAGGGTTGGGCTATTACAAACGAGTTGGAGAACAGGATATTGCAATCCGAGTGCATATTCAGCGATCGGAGCCAAGCCTAGTAGCCCATCACCTTGCCTAACCCAACGTAAGTGGAAGTGGGCCTGATCAACTTGTCTCTCGCTAGCCCAAGCATGCTTTCCACATAGATCAGATCTATGGGTCCAGCGCTAAATGCTTATCTATCATAATCAAGCAAAAAATAGAGAATAAAAAGAGAACCTAGTCATGTGACTGGCACGATAATGTGCATACCATACCTTTCCTCAAGTATTTAGGCAAAATGCATAACTTTTATATGCAATTAGTAAGGTTACAACATATGAGACATATTCTCATAATATGAAACATATTTTTCATGAATTTCAATTAAGCAATACACTTGCAATGTATCACATGAAATTTAATTGAAAAGAAATGTGCCAAAAATATCAAAGAGATTTCACATAAACTTATTGCTCAAACTCAAGTATACTAAATAAACATGTTTATTAATGAAAACATAAGTACTCTTCCAAAAATCACATTACATTTTATAATATTATAATATAATGCTATGATGAAATTTTAAATGAAACTTTGAACATAATATGCCAAATAACACATGGAAAAACCAAGAACAAACAACAACAATGCCCATAATTTCTTTTTTTAAAAAAATTTTTAGTCCACCCTTATGGGCAATTAATCAACCCTTTGTGTTAACAATATTCAGTCAGCCCTCTAGTCGACTCAAGAAACATTTGGGCAAAAAAGAATTTTTTAAAAGAAAGGTAGGCACCACCATGTTGTACAACCCCTAGTCCTGTGCAGCTCATGTAGGGCTAGCTCTTCCCCATCTCCATCAAGGTCACACAACCTAAATAGCAACAAAAATAGGTCTATGTGACCCACAACAAAAATTGGCTCCTGAAACGATAATTTTCACCAAATTTATCCAGTCTACCTATTGGGATTGATTCTAAACCTATTCTAGGATTGATTTATATCATCAATTGCAAAAAAAGGGGGCAAAATATAGCAAAATCGAGTTTTAATTTTCAAATTAGGGCTGGCTGCCACTGTCGATATCTTTCGTAAATATGATCACAATTTCAGTTGAATTATAGTATATGCTAAAATGATTAGGCTCCAATTTTTAAGGATAATTCAATTGTGAGTTTTATGGCTCAACAAAAGGCCTAATCATGCAAGCAATTATTTAAAACTTTCCCTGGCCGCATTCTTGTCAAATCGATGCATGGGTTGAGGGCTTTTGCTAAGTATTATGGGAAACAAAATGCACAAATCCATTTCAAGGAATAATTGCCAAAGACGATCTATTTGGGTCACAATCAATTTGGATGAAAATTATACGAAACCAATCATTCAAGGATTGAATTTTAGGGTTATTTCACGAGAAACCCTTGATTTTCAAAACTCAATTAATCGCAAAAATACTCAATAAAATTAAGCATTTAATATATCAAATCCAAGACCTTGATACAACAATAACACCACCACCACCTCCCAGTGTGGGTCCCGCTTTGACGGGGTCTACAGAGATCCAGATGTATGCAGTCTTACCTCTACTGGCATCCCTGCCCGTAGAGAGGTTGAATCCAAGAAACCCACAAAAAAAGAGTTTGTGAAAATATTTTATAGAAGAAGGATTTTATGAAAACATTAGAAGGAAAAAAAATCCAAGACCTTGATAAGATCTACAAATTCCCATAGTTTTGTACAATTTCGATGACAAATTGTATAGGAATTTGGGACACCAAATTTTCAGTTCATAATGAAATGAAAACTTAAATAACAAGCGCAATAACAATTTTGAGCAACACATTTCATGATGAACAGAAACAATAATGCAATCAGGAAACAAGTTAATGGGATCTGATATTAATGTAGGGAATTAGATCATGGATTAAATGTAAACAAAATTACCTCAATCCTTGTAGTGGAGTACGATCGAACACCTGACTTGAATTATTGGATGGGAATAATATTAAAATACGAATGCGTTGTTAGTAATTTGCCCATTAATATGCCTTTTAAACACTTAACAATGTATTGAGTGTTTTAAAAGGGCATACCTGTTTTAAAAGATAGTTATCGTTTAAAACATGTGAGTTATTGGCATGACCAAATTAAACATGATATACATGAACAAACACATTAAAAGGTGAAAAATAGCATACTCTTAATAAAAAGGTTTAGGACTATATTTATGACCTTTTTGCTTGGCATTTAGATTTCGGACAATGAGTACCAAATGAGGAAGGTTAAAATTGTGTTTCTCATTATATTAAAAGCCTTTTGTTTGGCAGAGTTTTTACATGATGTTATATCACATCATATTAGACTATATAGATGTGGGAAAATAAATGTATTTTCTTGTGTGTTTCGTCAGGTTAATTTCATAATATTGTGACATTTTGCTATTTTCAATGGATGCTTATGTTTTTTAAATGTCAAATGATCTAAAACAATTATAATTGTGAAGTAAAAATCATATATCTAAATATCTAATTGTAATATATGTGTAAAAATAAGAAAAAGTTAAAAAAAAAAAGGGTTCTCTCTTTGGCCCGAATTTTTGCAAAAGTGACTGTATAAAACATGTACGTGTAACTTTATGTTTTATAGAAGCCTACGTTTTTTGAAAGAATGTTTCATCGTATTTTTTTTATTAAAGTTTCCAAATTATAAACATCCGGTATTTTTTTTTTTTTAAAACCTGTATCGCAATTTATTAACATCGACGGTTTTGTGTAGAAACTCTCTGATATCCCTTTCCATGTACACTGGTTAGATTATGCCCTTATCTAAAATAAGGTGGCCAATAAATGTTCTAGGTTTTTAGGTAAAATTACGGGTAATTTACATTGAGGTACATCGAACTTTGGTGTAATTATTTAGAGGACTAGCTTTTCCAAAACTTTACTACCGGGATTATTGAGTTTTTGTGCTATTAACATTTGGGGGACAAATCACTATTGAAATAAATAAAAATTTATTTAGAAGTCCTGAAACTTTTCATATTTGCAAATCTACCCTCAATCCTAAAAAACTTACTTTCGAAAAATTTAAAATTATGTTTGTAGTTTTTTGCTTACTAGTAGATCTTGACATCCTCTTTCATCTGATATTAGAGCCACGTGACCAAATATAATTAAGATAATTAAGTTAATTAGTGATTGATTAATGCTTGAATCATCACCTGCTTGCCTTGAACCTAATTATTCGCATATTATTCACTCACCAGAAGGCCTTTCTCTAATAGCACATCAATTAAACTATATCACTGGTATAATTTTAGAATTAAAAGCTGAATTATCTAAAATTAAGACTGAAGTCAAGGAGCTTAAGAAATAATTATTTGTAATTCACTTTTTGTTGGTTAACGAAGTTAGACATAGCAGAAAATCTACTTTCAGCACTAGTGCCCCTTTTCAGCATAAATATCCTATCCAAAATTTAAAAAATAAGATTCCATTTCCTTTGCATGAGATAAAAATTTAAAAAGAAGTAGGAGAAAAATTAGGTGAAAAATCAGCTAAAAAGGCAGAAAAACAGAAGAAGATGAAGTATAAGCAATATACTCTTAATGAACTACAGAATATGTTTGAGAAAGCACAAAACCCAGAAGAATTAAACAAGATCATGTGTACAATTAGTGATAAACATGATGTTTCGTCTGATAATAATGAAGAGACCAATAATGTCCAACTAGAAGAAGAAATATATCAGCAGATGAATGTGATTAAATTAGAAGATCTCAATGTATTACCATTAGAAGAGGTTAGGAAAAAACTAGATAAGAAATATGATAAAATGACTGTTGAAAACGAGATCAATGAGATTAGAGAAGAGATCGACTTATGTGAAATAGAGACTAATCTAGTTAACAATTTTGTTCCTAAACCTGAAGAATTTGGTGAACCTTCTAGAAGAAATATTCATTTCTTAAGACCTAGGTACATTCCAGTAGGACGTACAAGCAATTTTTCCTTTGAGTTTATCCCAAGGAAAACCATGACCTATAAAGAAATTGGTCTTACACCAATTAGCCAAACAGGATATATCTTAAACATTGATGGAGCCTGTAATAGAGAAGAAATTTTTGAGCACTGGAAAAGAGGAATGAACAGTGTCTTAAACCTGAATACTACATGGAATGCGGAAAACTTCCTAAACTATATCGAGCATAATTTTTCTAGCACTGTAACTGACTGGTATGATTCATTAAGTGAAGACAGTAAAAATACATTAAGAATGATGGAAACACCGGCTGCTATGTTGAGAAATTTGTGCAAAGAAATCGAAACCGAATTCATCGGATCTAAACTTGATTATGAAGAAAAGCAAGAGAATGGCAAAGAAAGATTAATAACATAGAATTATAGGATATGAGATATCTAGAAAATTATATTGCTGAATTCAGTCAATATTATTGCAAAATTGGGCATAATGAAACTAATCTTGGTATGTTCTTTGACAAATTACCATATTCGATAAATTCCATAATTAATGAAAAATACATGGCACGGCTTGAACGAACAGCTGTTGTTGATACCCTTAGTTCAAGAATTTCATATTTAAGAAAATGGGTTGATGATCAGTGTCTTGATCTTCAAAAGCAAAAGAAGATTAAGAAGCAGTTTTTAACTTGCTGAGATTTACCGCACCAATGAGAAATGAACCTGAAAAAAGAAGAAAGAGAAAATTTTATAAGAAAAAGAGTTTTAACAAGTAAAGGGGTGAGAAATACATGTGAAAATATTATAACAAACCAAGTCCTAAAAACCGTAGATTTTTTAGAAAATTGCCTATTGCCCTGTAGGAAAAAATAATTGCAAAAGTTAGGCATGCAGAGAAGTAGGGCATTATGCTAATAAATGCAAAAATAGGAAGAATAACAAACTTATTGAAACCTTGGAAAGCCTAGATTATGTTAAGCTTAGTGAAGATGAGGCATTAGGCTTAGCCCTAAGTAATAACAAAGGAATTGTTGAAATTATATTGGACAATAAATATGAAGAAAGTGATTATGAAGAAACAAGTCATATGATGGAAAGTAGTTCGATTAATCTTGGTGATCTTCAAGGAGAAGAATTTGTTGTAGACAATGCTCATAAAGAAGTCAAAGGAGACTGGGTTCTTCCCATAATCCAAAAAGATATGATCTATTAAAAAAAATCCATCTTTCAATTAAAAAGCAAGTACGCATGTGAAATAATGGAAGGCGATCTTGAGATAAAGGATTGTGAGTATGACATTGGGGAAGTTAATGTAATCAATTGGGAAAACATCCTTAGGCATAACAAAGACAGAAGGTATAGGTATATCCATGTGAGAAGTGTCCAAGTTCAAATCACTCCATTATAAAATCATGGTAAAGATATTGATCTTTACGCTTTACTTTATTACATTAGGCATACCAAATTTAATAATTAAATTGTCACAGGGATTAAGACTAATTTATGTAATGAATCGGTAAGATTCAATTGTCGACCTGGATATTATGTGAGTTTAAAAGATAAGTTTGCTAAACACTTTCTATCCCTTAAGATCAAAAAAAGTTGGGATGGACATGAAAAGAGGAGGATATCCTTTAAGGATATTTTGAAAAATTATCTAGAAATTAGATCATATAATAGACCCAAAGACTAAGATAATAATGATAGAAGCAGAAAAATTTGAAAGTCCTACCCCTATGCAAAAAATCCAGAAGATTAAGTCCAATCCTCAGGAGATAAAAATTGATCGTTCATGGATATCTAGCTTTGCCAACCCTACAAAAATCAATAAGAAAAATATAATAAAAATAGATGAGGAGGGCAAAATTACCATTTAACCTCAATATTAAGAAGCATGAGTACAATGTCAGATTGAGGAGCATCTATGAGGATGAACTAGTCAAAACCATGTCTATGTTGATATGCTATGAAGCCACCAATACAAACCCTAATAGCATCTATATCCCAATAAAGGTATGTTTAGAGGGATATAATAAATATGAGTTATGTGCCTACATAGATAGCGGTTGTGCTGTATGCTTTCGAGAAAGAACATTATTTTCAGAATTTATGTGGAAAAGAGCCAAGAATCCTTTACAAGGAAGGACAGCTGATAATAGTATTATGAGCCACAATGAAGCTATAGAAGGGTTACCCATAGAATTAGGAGAAGTTTAATGCATTATACCAGTTCTATGGGCTACTGATCAACCCTCTCATAATATGATTATTGGAAATAATTTTCAAAGATTATATTCTCCATGCACCCAAACCATAGACCAAATAATATTTACAATTAATGGTCACTCATTTCCTATAGAAAAATTAAGGCTTACACTCATAAGAAAATTGAATTTATACGCCGCCAGCGTGGTGAGAAGGTAATCCTGCACAACGAAAAGTAGCACTGACAATCTCATTACTTGAGTTATCTATTAAAGAACAGATTGTGAAACAACAAGAAAAATTATGCAAAGAACTCCACTCTGATAATCCTCTAAAATTCTGAGATAAAGATAAAACATTCGCTAAAATCACTTTATTAAATCAGAACACTATTATCTGAGTTAAACCAATGGTGTATACACACTAGGACATCCAAGAGTTTAATAAACGAATCAAAGAACTTCTAGATAAAGGATTAATTAGAAACAGTAAGAGTCCTCACACCAATCCTACTTTTATGGTAAGAAATCATGCAGAAAAAAAAGAGGAAAAGCTAGAATAGTAATCAATTACAAAAAGCTTAATGATAATACTATTTTTGATGGTTACTATATTCCTAACAAAACAGTCCTTTTTAACAGAATTCAAGGAGCCTCTTAGTTCTCGAAAATGGATTGCAAAAGTATTTATTGGTAGATAAAAATAAATGAGAAAAGTATTCCTTTAACTGCATTTAGTACCCCACAAGGACATTATGAGTGGATAGTAAAGCTATTTAATCTTAAAAATGCACCCCAAATATTCCAGAGAAGAATGGATAACATCTTCAAAGACCTTAATTATTGTTGTTTAGTTTATATTGATGATATCCTTGTCTTTTTCAAAACCATAAAACAACACAAGGACGATGTCTTAGCTGTCACCCAAAGATGCATTGATTATGGTATTATACTTGGTAAGAACAAGTGCATTTATGCTGAATAAGAAATTGAGTTCATAGGTCTAGAGATAAAAGTTGGATAAATCATTCTACAAAAACATATTCTGAAAAAATAAAAATTTTCCTGAAAAGATTGAAGATAGGAAGCAGTTGGAAAGATTTCTTGGATGCCTTACCTATACTTCAGATTTCATTAAAGACCTAGCTAAACTAAGGAAACCATTACAGTAAAAACTCAAGAAAGATGTGAGTTGGACACGGACCAATAACGATTCAAAGACCGTTCAGAACTTCAAAAAAATGTGCAAAAATCTTCCCATTCTTAATTTACCTAATGAGGGAGATGACTTAATTCTTGAGACAGATGCTAGCAATGAGCACTGGGGCACGGTACTCAAAATTAAAGTAGGAGAAAAAGTTTGCAAATATTAGGGTGGAAGTTTTAATAAGGCATAATACAACCATCCTACGATAGAAAAGGAAATCCTTGCAGTCACAAGGGGAATTAAAAAATTCTTAATATGTTTAGCCCCAAAAATTTTCTTATCTGAACTAATTGCAAAGGAATACTTGGTTTTATGAAAAAGAATTTATCAAATATGCAAGCGCAAGGGTGACTCCTGCTTTAGCAATTATGACTTAACCAGTTTTTCTTCTCTATTGAACATATACAGGAATCGAAGAACCCTCTGGCAGACAGTCTAACTCGAGAACTTACCAATAGTGATCATCAAAGCCTACCTCCTGCCAGAAAAGGAGGAAATCCTTAATGAAATGTCATTCCTGCTAGGACGGATTACACCTTCTAGTAAAGTCCTTATTGATAACATAGAATTCCATACAAAAGATAGATCACATTTTGATCTACTATCTACTGCCTACCTAATAGCTCAAAGATTTTCCCTTTTAGAGCTACAAGTTAACTACCTTAGATGTCCCTATGATATCCAAGAAAAAATAAGTTCTCATGTTCTAGAAAAATGGTTCAATGAGTGGTATGCAGCCTGCACCGACTTTTATCATCATTATTCATATGATATTTGGGAGCCTTCGGGTACAACTATCTACTTTCCCGATAAGTCTAGAGTTGGTGGTGTTAGTTTCCTAGCCAATTCAATCTCTCAAAATGACCCCATCATTAAAGCCTGGGAATACGTGATGATACTTTACTTCATAGAAATCCCAGATCCAAAGTTCCCATTTTTCCCAAGACTAAAAAATTTCAGTAATGCATGTTCCGAAGGATCCTTTGGATTGTTACATCTCCTGATAGTCTAACAAAAATTCCAGTTTGAAGATCCCTAAATTTGGAAGTGTATAGCGCATTAATAGAGTACGAAAATGGAAAAGCCAAGTCGGCCCATTATCTTATTCAGATCGTTGATTACGACGATCTCGATGATCAACGACATGAATGAATTTTTGAACGACCAGTGCATCTAGTTACTGATCCTGCTTTAGCAAAAGCCATTGGATTTTTTAACATTTATCATCAGTGTTGGGCATTAATTAAAAAGGGAAAAACATTAATGAATTTGAGTTTAAAGAATACATGAAGGTAGAAGGAGCAGTGTCAGAAGATATATTTGACTATCTCTTTGATGTTGGAGCTGGAAAGTTCTTATCAAAAAAAGAAAAGAAATATCTTCTTGAGTTATTTGAGAAATGAGATCCAGAGCATCTTCAATTAGATGAAAGTTTTGATGATTATCTAGATAATAATGGTCTGGAAGATATAATTGGGGTTAAAGGCATGCAGAATCTCAATAATGATGACTAGTCTTGTCATCATTAAAAAGCTCTGAAAAGTGGCTGCCTCATTATTGTACTATTTTGACAAGTGTCTGGTCTGTAAAATAAAGTAGTATACCGTGGCCATCAGTGTGTACTGTAGTCATGTGAAAAATCATTGTGTACTGTAGCCATTAGAGAATTATATGTACCCCCAACCCTCTGTAAAAGGAGAAGTCGAGTGTTGAGAAAGAACACGGTCATTTGAGCATTCTTGAGTAAAAGAGAAGTTGGGATTCTCCATTTCTCTATGAGCAAGCATCTCTGATGACTTTAACTTAAGTCCCTCTTAAATCTCCATTGTAATATACCGGCTTTCAAGCTTTTAATAAAAGAAATTTCTCAGTAGGGAACGTTATTCAATCGAACCCTATGTCTTAAATATCATAGTTTCTTAATTAGAGTCTCACTATCCTTTAAAATATAAAAAACTTGATTAATGACTACGGTCTAAGGTAGAAAACGAAATAGATCTGTGTTGTACCTGATCTAAGGAAGGTGTGGTTGAGATTAGCAATATCTGTAAACTGGAAGCTAGAGGAACGTCAGGATCCAGCGCCAGCTAAGTTCAGGTAACGGTCGAAACTCTTTAATTAAGTTTTAATTATATTTGCCAAGCATGGTGGGCCTATAACCACAGAAAGTATAATATATAAGATATAAGTAGTAGATTGTGATAACTAATACCATTAAAGTCATTATAAGAAGTTTAATCAAGCATATTTCATGAAAAAAATCCTAAAAATAGCTTATTTGCATAGCTGACCCTTTCCAGGGACTTTTCTATAATTTCTAAAAGTTCAGGGACTAAATTGATAATAAAAAGCACCATGAAGTCACCTACACCAAAATTAGAGATACCAAAGTGTAAAGATTTTTAAAACCTGGTCTAACGTGTGAATACGCTAAAATTAGAGGTACCAAAGTGTAAAATTTTCCTAAAATTACTAACATGCTCGTATGGCATTTCAACATGTTATGTACGTAGACTAGCATTCCTTATGTGTGGATTCATTGCCTAAGTCCAACAATTTTGGTTGAAATAATCCAAAAGCCAAAAGATGGTGAATTCACTATGGTCTAAATGAATTTATGTTCTTTTCAATTTATCTTCAGTACTTATCATCATCACTCAGCACAATTCAGCATCATTCATAGCAATTAAGCGCCATTCAGCACTTGTAAAAAGTACTTATGGATTAACGTAAATCAACTATTTGTTTATCAATAGTTAGACTTGTTTTACTTACATTGTAAATAGATTTATTATTGCAATGGTATAAAAAAGTTGAGCGTTAAAAATTTTTTTACATTGAGTATCTCAACAAATATTTCATGGTATTACTCATAATGTTGATCTAAAAATTATTGCAATTATAAAATGCTTATTATTTTGAGAAATATTTTGTTATTTAACTTCAATAAATTTGTCATTGATTTTCTAAAATTATATAATTACTTTAACAAACCTAATTAAAATTGGCACATAATTTTTCCTAACAAATATTTGTGATCAAAAATCATTTATTTTACTAATAAATCCCAATTCCAATTTATATTAGGGTAGGTACTTAGTCCACCTTTTTTAATTTATATTTGAAGTCAACAAATTATTATTCATCATTTGGATTGTTGAAGGAAAAGAGGAAGATATTGGAGCTAATGCCTAAATTGAAATCTTGTCATCAAGTTTACGTTATTATATCAGTTTTTGCACTCGAGAACTTTATTCGACTTCAAGAGATGAGCATGGCAATCATGACCATATGTGAAAGGAAGTTAAGATCCTCACGCATTGGATGCATGTAGCAAAGTTGCAATGAATGAATTTCGAGTTGCACTTTCTAATGCCACCTGGAATTCCATGGTAGGTTGGAAACCAAGTCATAAATTGTAGTTCTGTTGTGTACTTTATTTTATATTTATCATCGAATATAACGAGTGATTAATCTAAATTTGTAATGTTAACTTGTTATGTTTTAACAACTAACCAAATGTATATTCTCGGTAGTTTTAAATGTAATTATTTTCAAAACTAAACTATTGATGCATTTTGTTACATTTAACAATACAAGAAATCTTATATTTCCATTAAAGTGACTTCAAATAGTAGATATATTCACAAATCATTTGAGTATTATATATATCAATTAAAAAAGGTCATTCATAAATTAATCACTACAATCGTAGCATATATATACAACTCATTGGAATATATTTATATTCTACCACGAGATAAATAAATATGTGTTTACAATAGCCATATTGAGTGTATACACATTAAACAACTGTAAACACGTTTTTTAGATTAGTTACAATTATGTATAAACTAATTCAATACAAGGCATGATTTAAAATGATTCAGTATGTTTTAGTTGTAAGTACCAGTAAATCCAAAGAACGAGCCCATAGGAAAGAGTAAAATGTGACTTTGATTTTACAAACTCTTACATTCTCACATAATTTTTTAATGGTTCTTTTTCAAGGAATTAAAGAAATGTGTTATACTTAAGAATATTTTAAAAAAGATTTAGAAGATTCCTAGAGAATATCCAGTAAGATTTTTAATGGTTTTAGGTCAATCAATTTAAAAATTTCATATAAAAAGGTTACCAACAAAAACTAAATTACCCAAATTCTTTGACACTGATTAGTTGTTTAGCCCAAAGTATGAAGCCAAAGTGAGCAATATCTAAGCATATTAAAGACAAATGGTTTCCTATGTTCCTTCTCTTTTTTTTCTCCCAAAAAACTCTATCCTCTTCTATGATGCTTACGGGATACCATTGGCTTTTTGCCAATGGTAAGCCCCAGTTTTTTCATTGTTTTTTGTTCTTCTTAGTATTTTTTTAATAAACATTCTCTCTCCATACATGAAAGTTTCTCTATACCCTCTTCTTATGGGTGGCACTATCTCTCGCTTTTAAAGCAATCAATCAGTTTGTTTCGATGTTGTTATGACCATTTGGGGTCAGATTATTAATTGATCACGATGTAGATTTACAATTGAGGTCAATTCATCAAATTTTGACTACGGTAGCAAGTGAATCTTTTCGATGGGAAAACTAAGTTTGGTGGATCTCCTTGTTAGAAGTTAAATGATGAGGCAGAGATTAAGAAGAAAAGGAGTTTTATGAGATGTTACTAGTCTGCTCATTCAAAAGATTTATTTTGTTATTTTATATATAAATTTGTTTGATCTTTAATACACACATACACATGGATGCACTTACCATGGTTGTAGCTGTGCACAATTGAGTGAATCATAACCGTGCATGTGTCCTTATTAATCTACAACGCTTACTTTAATAATAGTAAAAATAAGAAACTTAAAGAAAAGCAACTAAGATAATGTTTGGTCATACTAATTTACTATTCACCTCAAAAGAAAAGACGAAATTTTTACTTCAAAAAAATTCTAAAAAAGAAGATTAAACCCCGTTCTTCACAACCTGTAAACCCCTAACCAATCAACCCTCCATTTTTTCCCTCGACCCCTTGGCCCTCCATTGTTTTCGACCTCCACTCCATCTTTCCTACAGGGTAAACTTATTTATCTAGCATTTTAGATTTTGACCCCCTAAAAAGAATTTCTCTCCTTTGATGATTGTCGCTCGTGAACTCTGGTCACAATGGAAATATTCATCGGACACCCAAAAAAAGATGTATAGGAGATTAAACCAGTGAAAGAGTTAGGGGTTTTGCCCCAAAAAATGGTAGAAGGCCCAAAATAATTGTAAGAAACATCAGGGCATAGAAGACCACTCAATATGAAGGAGAGGAGAATGCTCAGGGGTTTGGTGGTAATTAGGTAACCTACTCTAATGTAGGGCACTTGGGTGTGTATTTATATTAGAAATTAGGATTTGCATAGAATAATTGTAAGTCTAAGTTTAAAAAAATATGTTAGACATACATATTACACTATTACACGTCCCTCAATCTGAACAGGCAAAACCACTAACAAATTGGTCTTGGCCTAATGAAACTTCTACGAAGAAAGCCCCTTTGTGAATATATCTGCCACCTGTGGCCAATTAGGAATGTAGGGAAACTGCAGTTGGCCCTTAGCAACCATTCCTAAATAAAGTGACAGTCAAGTTTGATGTGTTTACTATGAATGTGGAGGACTGGATTCAAAGCAAGATACGTGGCAGAAACATCATCACAAAATAAGTGAATAAGGACTTGAACAACAACACCCAAGTTGAGGAGAAGTTGGCAAAGCCATGTACCTCAGCAAAAGTGTAAGCAGTAATATGATATTTTTTTACTAAAGGAATATAAAATTGTAGGCTACTTCTTGGCATTCCAGGAAACCATACTGGAGCGTAGAAAGATAGCGAATCCACTGGTAGAATGATAATTATCTAGACACCTCATCCGATCATCATCACGAAAAGCCAACATGAGACCTAGTTTAGAGTTGGATTTGAAGAAGAGCCCATGATCAACGGTACCCTACAAGTACTCGAATATTTTTTTGATAGCATGAAGGCAAGCAGTATAGAGAGTATGTATAAACTAAGGAACTGCATGCACGACATAAGCAAGGTCAGGTCGAGTCATGGTTAGGTACTGCAATGCACCAACCATACTTCGATACTTAGACTGTTCTACAAGTAATTCACCATCAGTAAAGGATAAGATAGAGTTGTTATCTTTATAAAGATAAAGTTTAATTGCATACACACAGTTTACTGCCGTAGTACTTGAGGGTCAATCCACAGAGATGGAGTATTGAATTAGGTCACAAACTAACCTAACATTATTGATTGAAATGGAGGCATGACTAATGCCATTAGCTAAACTAAAGACCCTAATAGAGATGTTGATTATCATAATGTTAACTCTAAAAATAAAGAGTAAATAAAGCAAACATGTTCAATCAGTTGTAATTATCATACGAAATTGAGAAAACAGAAGCAAACCCAATTGACAAAGTACAAACTTGTAACTAACAAAAGCTAATTAATAACTAAAAGGAAACATAATTAGCATCAATACGTCAAATATAGGAGCCTGAGAACCAGATTGAAAAGGTTATGGAAACACAGGAAATGAGCGGATTATGAGCAATAGAAGAAAACCTAATAACCCAAAACACAAGCATAAGGCCGTGAATGAAACCAAGCAAAGCACACTAAAATCAAAATAGGGGAAGAATAGAGTCAAAACTCAACTGAAAAATCCAATAAATCCAAGCTAGATTATGTACTTCAAACCCTAATTGAGTTCTAATCCAGGCCAAATATCTAGAATTAAATAGGAATTCAACTATTCCAAATTCAATGACATCCTAATTTTTGAAACTAAAGATGGAATATAAAACTAAAGAACCCCCCTAGCTCTTGAGTGCTTCCATTAAATCCCGGATTGAAGTCTTGTCCAAGGTTTGTTTGTAATCACCAAAATAATGATGATGATGATGAGAATGGAGGGTAACAGTTGGAATTAATGGTGATGAATGATGAAAATGAATGGCATGATTAAATGGATGGGGGAATCAGTTATGGAAAAGGAGAAGAGAAGGAGAAACAGTAGGGGAGGGCATCTGGTTGCTAGGTTCATGTGCAGAGGATAGAGAAAGAATAAGATGGGGGCACTCATGGGCCACGTGCCCAGCGTGTGCCCCAAAAAAAAAAAAAAAAAAAAAAAAAAGAGGGAATGGGGGAACTTCAGCTGGGCTGAGAGAAGGAAGGAAAGAAAGGGGATAGATTGGAGTTTGACTGTGATCAATGGAAAAATAGGCTCGGGTTGCTTCTAGGCCTAAGGGAAACATCATGCCCACTGGAAAGAAAAGAAACTAAGCATACGCTGGGGAAGAAAGTGGACGCTGGGCCTAGAAACAATTGGGCCACAGAAAAAGAAATAAGAATACAACCGTGTGAGGAAGACAGAAGAGAGCTGAAGGAGGGGGGAAGACACAGTTATCATATCCTTGTCAGGTGATGTGGAAAGGAAGAGGGGCTGGTCTGTGGTTCAAGCTAGGCTCCTCGCCTAGGCTTGAGGGTTGAGTAAAGCTTGAGTCTGTTCATTTCTTGCTTCTCTTTTCCACTCGATCCAATCATCTTTCTTCCTCCTCCATTAGCATCCTAGTTGAACACCTTTTTTTTTAAACAATTTCCCAAAATTCCTACAAAACGAACAAAAATATTAAAATTCTAATTTAATAATTTATTTTACGAAAATAAAATATAATAAAAGGATTTAAAATGACATAATTTTAGGTTGGATGGCAGCTTGAGAAAGACATAGTATGGATTTGAGAGTATGTTAATGGAATTTGTGTAACTGATCAGTAAGATACTTATGTTAAGAAAGAAAAAGACTAGGGGAATACACAACCTGAACCCCAAGAAAATAGTGAACATCATCCAGATCTTTCATGGCAAAATGAGTGGATAAGTTAGAAATGAAAGATCGTAAGAGAGCGGGATTATTACCGATAAGAAGCACATCATCAATATATAAAAAAAGGACAAGAATATGATAATGTTCACAATAGACAAACATAGAAGTATTGACTTTACTACAAATGAAACCTTTGGTGAACAAAGAATTGAAACGGTGAAACCATGCTCTGCGAGCCTGTTTCATCCATGAAATAATTTCTTGAGCGAATAAACATCATTGGGAAAGGATGGATGAATAAATCCAAGAGGTTGTTTCATATAGATCTCCCCATCAAGAAACTAGTGCAAAAAGGTATTTTTAACATCAAGCTGACGGATGACCAGCTACAAGATATAGCAATAGCAAGCAAAAGACGCACAATAGAGGACTTGACAACTGGACTAAAGGTTTTGTGATAATCAACATCTGCCTACTGGTCATTTTAAAGAGCCACTAGATGAGTTTTTTGGCACTCAATGGACCCGTTAGAGTTAAATTTAGTTTGTAAATCCACTTTAGAGCCAATAACATTCATAGTTGGAGTACGAGGTACTAAATCCCTGGTATGATTATCTAAAAAAGCATTAAACTCTTCAATCAAGGCATGATGTCGACAAGCATGTTTTACAGCAAGAGTAAAACAAGTAGGATCATGCTCTGCATGCAAAACAGTAAGGTAGTGTTTGGTTGGATGCAATGTAATTATGTTGTAATGCAAGCAACAATATAATGTAATAGAAGTGTAATGGAATAGTGATTGCATTACTATGTTTGGTTGGTTATAAACTAATTACATAATGTAATGTAAATACCATTCCATTACCATGTTTGGTTAGTTATCTAATATGTAATGGAATCAACTTTGCATCCAACTTTATTTAGAAATATTTGTTCTTAAGATTGTCAATATTATTATTTGTGGTTTTCTCCCTCAAAATTACACATGATATGATGAGAGAGCATATGTCATACAAAATTACATGAAATAAAATGACTAATGCAAACTTAAATACTAAAATTTATTTTAATCAAAACTTCATCTCTACTAAGTAAAACCAAATAAACTTGATAATTGTTTCACCAATTCCTAAACATTAGTGACCAACATTAAGGGTAAACATAGATGAAAATTTTCAATAACCACAAAATCTAAACTACATAGCATATGTTTCACAATGTTCTGTCACATTCAAAGTCCAACAGCATTCTTCACTTAATATATTTCTTCATATATGAGTGGCCTAGCAAGAGAGGGATGATGATGATTGTGGTGATGGCAAACTTGTGAGGTGGTAGAGAAGCAAAACCATTAATATAGGAGAGTAGTAAGAACCAAAAATACATATAATAATTCAATTAGTTATCTCGTCGAGTCTAAATATCCCTCCGAAGAAGAGCTTGCACCCACTCTCTTCTTTCAACATTAGGGATACTGAAAAATACATCTACACTTTCTGGCTCAGATGCAATTTTTCTTGCTGCTCGATGTCTCTCCATGGTTGTCAAACCAAAGTTAGCCAACTCTTCATTCAATTTGGAGCGTTTCTTACTTAACTCAACATCAAAGCCGATAGCTCAGCTGATGTTGCTACTAGCAGCCCCTATCTCTCTCCCGAGAATAGATTCAACTTTTGATAAGCCTTTAACAAAGTTATCAAATGCTCTTAGCCATTTTCCTAAGTTCCCAGATTTCCCAGAACTTGCCCTCAACCCCAGAAGGCTCTTGAGTAGATGAGGATTCAGGCTCATCTTTCTTACTTGACTCTTCATTTTCTCCCTTGTCATTCACCTCATCTTCCATTTCTTTAGGGCCTTGAGCATCTTTCCCTGAAGCACGATCCTTTCCAAAGATAATGCACAAATCCTCATAGTAAGGACACGGTTTACCTCTCCAATCATTAGCTCTAGGATGATTCTGTATCATAAAGTATTAATAATATTAGAACATAATCACTAAAAAGAGCAACTAAAAACATTAAAGAAGGAGATGTAAACTGAGAGAAACATACTGAAGATGTAAACTGAGAGAAACAGACTGATCCCTTTGACATATTCAAAAACAGACTGAAGTATTCAAAAATAGACTGAAGTATTCAATAACACAAAAAAGAAAAATCCATCTTCATCAATATTCAGTAACACATAAACAGCTAACTTGACCATAACAAATTACATAACTTGATCCTGATATGATTGGTTTTGTTCACGGTTGTTTAGTCAATTGATCAAACAGACTGGTCCTGAAAAAGGACAAGCAAATGGCACCAAGGGGAGGCTACCTTGATTGATATTCACCAAAGTCCAGCCATTTTAGTAATCTGAGAGATAGCCCCCCGCCCCAGAAAAGGGAAAAAAGGAACTACAAAGTCATACACTTGACTTCTATATTAAAAATGGCAACTATCACAATCAACCATTTCATTGAAGTTCTTTTGGGAAATGCCTGAGAAGAACTGGGTCTGTTACAGTGCTATTATAGCAAGTTTTATTCAGAATAGTCCGTTTATTGATGGTTTAAAATTATTTAAGGAGATGCGGAGACGGGGTCTCAGAGTAAGTCAATCTACTTATGCTAGTGTATTTAGGTCCTGTGCAAGGCTATCTGCTCTTAGATTAGGTTGTCAATTGCATGCTTACGCCTTGAAGAATAGGCTTGGCACTGACATTATTATAGCAACTACAAGTAAGGATATGTATGCAAAATGTCAGAGGTTAGCAGACTCTAGAAGGGTGTTTAACTCATTGCCCATTCGTAGTGTGCAGTGCTATAATGCCATGATAGTTTGGTATATCCAAAATAGCCAAGGTTCTAAAGCATTAAAGCTGTTTTAACTTTTGAGGACATCTGGCCTGCACTTAGATGAAGTTAGTTTATTAGGCACCTTTACTGCATGTGCTGTGATTAAAGAATCACTAACAGGTTGTCAATTGTATGGTTTGGCCATAAAGAATAATTTCCAGTACAATGTTTGTGTTGCAAATGCCATTTTGGACATGTATGCGAAATGTAGTGCTGTAGTAGGAGCTCAAGGTGTTTTGGATGAGATGCTTAGATGGGATGCTGTCCCAGAAAAAGAAAAGGAAGCAAATCAATCATCAAAGCATTACTAGGTACAGTTTATACCTTGAACCATTTCCATCGCTCATCACTAGAGTTCTCTTCAATAGGATCCGGTTTCTTGAGCAATACACTTTGCAATCTGATGTACATGTGGGTGGGGTAAGTGAACCAAATCAAACTCAAATAAACCCAAATAAGAATTGAACTAAAGTAAAGACAAAATAGAAGGATGATTGAGATGGAATAACAAAAAGAACAAAGGATAAACAAGACCTTGCACTTGAGATAATCCTTCACGGAGCCACTCAAGGATTTGATCTTGGGCAAATTCTCTTGTCTTCACCAAGGAATCACTCCAATTGGGAAAGAAAAGAGAACCTAGAACACCACTTGAACTTGCCAAAATTCAAGATATAGAACTAGAAATTTTGGAATACTTTTGAGAATCACACTCAAAGGTATTTGTATTTCACTTGGGAAAGCTTACAACTCTGAATTCCAAATGCAACTACATAACCCACCTACTTATAGGCTAAACAAAGATAACCAAAAGACTTAAAAATTCCTAACAATTAAAACTAGAAAATTGAAAAGGATTGAAAAATGGAAAAGACTCAACATAAAGGGGTGGGGGAGGTTACAAAGAATATTCTAGGCGAATTTGAAAAGTTTAAGGCGAATTTTTAAAAGTAAGTTTTTAAGAATTGGGGTTAAAAATGCAAATTTGAAAAGTTTAAGGCGAAATATGAAAATAAAAACAGTAAACTGTCCCCTTAAAAAATTTTTCGCAGAATATTGGACATTTTAAATATAGTAGCTTTTTACCCGTGCGTTGCACAATAACTATCACTTCTCTATTGATAAGTATCGGTATCTTGTTGTATATCTTATTGGTGGTGCTATACTACATTGAGTTCCATATACTTGAATGCAGCATATTTTTATGACTTTATTTCATATGAAATCACCTTAATTACATGTATTTAAATTTTTGATGTGCAGTGTATCTTTTTTATTCTTGTTAGTCAAGAAGTTTTTAGGTTTTTTTTTTTTTTGTTTTAAGATATTATGTGGTTTAACACTACGTGATTTTTTAAGTTTAAAATGATTTTGTAAAATAACCACATTGACGGTGGGAGCGAAGGAGTAAAGAACAAAAAACCATAGTATTTTCAGTAATTTAATGTTGTATTTCTTAAACTTGGACTTTGTTTTAAGAAATGCATCATATGATAATGTGAAATGTGATGTGTGAAAAGTAGTTCTAATATGAAATATTCAATAACACATTAGATTTGTCGTCTTCATTATGCATCAATCGTCAAGTTCCATTCTCAAATTATGTAACTTGCAAAAGTAACATATATTATATTAAGTTAGGTTTTGATTTTTCATTTGTTCCTAACTACTTGTCATCAATAATGTGTTGTTAAATGTATGTAATGATTTTTTACATGCTTATATATTGAGTAAAAAAAAATATAAGATGATACTTTTGTATTGATTTGTACTTGCCTACAGAGAGGTATTTCAATTATGGACTTCTTGTATATTTCATCTACCTGAGTTGCCTGCACAATATTGGAGGAATTTATTAATTGTTATTATTTTAATCTTTGATTATCTTTAATTCTAAGAATCATAATATATCATAGACGTTGCATAATTAGAACTAATATTTTGTAAGAGTTTACTAACACTAAAAGATGTATAGTGTCAATTTGTTTTTCTTTTTTGGATAATTTGTAGTAGTGAAGTTATTTTAGGTGCATACATACAATTGATAAATTTTTGAACACTTATTTATAAACAGTATTTCTTGTGTATCGCTCATAGAGTTCACTGTGATGTTTAATGATAAACTTCAAACCCTCTGGTGAAGTCACCCGTGACGCTACAATTCAGTTGTCTATGAGTTAATACCGATTTTGGAAGGTAAACTCCTGCACATTTCAGTGATGGTCATTGACTTGTATTTATAAGCATTGCATAGTGAACATGAATAGGAAATTGCCTTCTTTTTAATATGAATGATCACTTGGTCTCATATGAGTGCAAAACAATTCTAGGGATTGTAACCTTCACTCTGACATTGATGGAGAAAAGAATCAGATTCTTTCGTTTTAGCTAACCAGTACTTATTATGACTCATTTTTGTATCCTTCCTCAACTAAGAATTACATGGAGACACAAATTTTCTTTTTGATCAAATGACGAAATAAACTTAGATGAGATATTACAAAATTAAGTTCCTATTTATAGGAATTGCAAATTAAGATAAACTCTAGAGTAAAATGAGTAGTTGCTGAGATAATGAGGTAATTAATTTCAAAAATAATATATAATATAATAATTAAAGGTGAGCATTAAAATGAAATAATGAGATAATTTAGGAAACATTATATAATATTAAAGATGGACATTCAAATGAAATAATAAGCTAACTTACCAATAAGAGTAAATTAGCAAAAGATTAGTTAGTACATGTGAAACCAAATGTCAAATTCGTAGGGTCATGCATGCCAATTAAAACTAACAATCATCACAAAATGTGCATTTTTTTCCCTAGAAATTCCTATTGGTTTAATTATATTTATTACGCATGCTCTTACTTCATATGTCCATTACAGATTATTTCAATAGTTTAATAACACCTTTAATATTATTTAATAGCGATGATGGTACTTCCTACTATTTGACCAATGATTAATAAAAATAAAATTTGATTAATTATTCTCATGATCAACAAAACATGAAAAAAATTGTTGATAGTAGTAATAAAAAGACAGATAAGTCTTTACCTTAGTCTTATTTCTTTTGTGTATAATTATTTATTAAAAAAACCAACAAAGAAAAATTAAAAAATTTAAAAAAGAAGAAACGGAGATTAGTAACAGATGAAGAAATTTTAGTACAATTTGAATTTAGGAAAACTTTTAAACGTTCTTTTTTCCTGGGGGAAGGGAGTACTTCTAATTTATAAAGTCAATTATAGTGTATTGTGGGGAAGTAGACAAACTGCTTCTCTATACTAATTTGCTTATTAAATTTAAATTTAAATTTGCTAAAAGAACTAATTATACTATATGATTTTTGAGCACAAAATATAATCTTAAGTGGAATATAAATTGAATAAATCATTGAAACATTTTTTTTAATATCATAAACGTAAGTTAGAAATGTGAAAAGAGACTAAATATTGTACCAATTTAAAGTAGTCGCGAGCAAAATCTACAATCACATTAAGGTCTTACTACATTTTATAGTATCTAAATCCAATTTCGTGACATGTGTAAGTAAACAAGCTTTGCAGTATGTGAAATAAGAAGCCCGATCAGCATTCAAGTGTCAACTCATGATATATACATTTAAAAATAAATATATTTAGATTTAGATGTCAAACGTATACTTACCTCAAGAATAATGTCTAACACACTTCAATTTTTTCTTGGGTAACATCTAAATCATTTCTTTGGTCTATATTCAAGTTTTTTAAGATAAAATTTAATTACTAATTAGTCACAACATATGAGAAAAGTTAACATTAAATTGAATTAAAATTGCATTGATAACCTACATCCATCTTAATTACATGATAGAAATTTTTTATGTTACTATCCTACATGGCATTCTTATCCCAAGTGGCACCCTAGATAGCATCCTATGTGGCATCCCACGTATCGCTCATACATGAGTTCAATCCAACTTTTAATATATATATATGATTCTAATAATATAGTCCCCTAATTATGATTTCTACACAAAACAGAGTATCTGGTTGTAATATTCTCCTACAAACACCAAGCACGAGCATCATTTTCTTTTTTTTAAATTTTTCTTACTCTAAAACAAAGAAGAATATAAAAACCTAAAAAGCAGAAGTTAAAAATAAAAGTAAACAGAAAATCAAACTCCAAAATCATAATACTATATACAGAAAATTTAGCAAAATTACAGACAACATGAATATAATTTTTGCCAAATTTTTTCTATCTCAAAACAGTGTAGAAAAATAAAAACAAAAAATTATGCCTTGAAATTGCTGAAAATTTCTGAAATTTCTAAAAATTCCACAAAAATTCACTTAGATTCTAAAAATCCTTAAGAATCAAAAATACCACAACAACAAAATAAGCACTAGATTAGCCCAGAAAAATCGAAACATAATCTGAAAATCCAAAAAAAGATGCAATGATATTTTTTGTTAATTCCAATTCTGTTCCTACGCTGTTCACAATACTAAAAATATTAGTTCTAATTTTTTTTAAGCAGAAAATCATCACCAAAAAATTCAAAATAAGATTGACGAAAATAAAATCTAAATATAAGCTATAAGCAAAATTAAAAAAAAACACAAGAAATCTAAACAAAAACGTCTAAAACTAAATAAATACACAATAAAAATCGAAATCAAAAAGTATGGAAAGAAACGAACATGACTCAATCGACTATGGACAACTTGATCCGCAACCTAATTT
Source organism: Carnegiea gigantea (assembly GCA_029747015.1). Lineage (NCBI taxonomy): Eukaryota > Viridiplantae > Streptophyta > Magnoliopsida > Caryophyllales > Cactaceae > Carnegiea > Carnegiea gigantea. The sequence goes on along the minus strand of JAKOGI010000136.1, from coordinate 57,182 downwards.
CACACAATTCATCCTCGGTAATAGCGCTAAAAACTTATTGTGATTTTTATAAAGATTAACTTTTACCATAAGCATACGGTTTATCGTCGTAGCACTTGAGGGTCGATCCACAAAGATGGGTTTGAAATTAAGTTGCTAAAGTTCTAAGTTAACGTGACTAACAATTTACAAATGATATTAAAACAACAATCAAAGTTAGCATTGAGATCCTTTAGATGACTCAAAGATTCACATCTATTTAAACAAACCATCAGGCGAAAATACTAGAGCATCAGAAAATGAAACTAAAATGTTCTGTCTATAAATTAAGGACTAAACATACAAGAATTAAACTTTGGTCACTAAAAATCTAAGAAAATCCATAACTAAAAATATCGCATATCTAAACATGAAAATGAAAACTAGAGACGACAAATCGAAAACCCTGATCACAAAATCATACCACCAACCAATTGAAGGAGGGGAGCACCACCGCATTCTATGAATAGAGGAGCAATCAACATAGTAGCAACAGACCAAGAGGCCCAAATTCACTGTCAAACTTGCAAAACCCAAAAGCAACAGAGTAAATCGAAATTAGGGACGTGAAAACCAGAAATTTGAACCCAATGGATTGCAAATTCAAGACTAAATTGTGATTTTCAATCAAGTCAACAAACCCAGATTTCAAATTACATTGACTTTGAGAACTAAACCTAAATCTGAAAGTGAGAAAAAGGCAAACGAAGATGAAAACGGAAATTGAAACTGGAAATAAAAACTCTACTCTAATTTACCCTCTTGTCTGCATCTACTACTCTTGAATTATAGCCGCATAAATCCCCTCCAATCCCGTCAATGCCTCACTTAATTCTTGAAATAAAATCTTGAATACGCCAAATTGATGATGATGATGATGGAGAGTAATGGATGGGGTTAATGATGATGATGAAAAAGGAGAGAGAAATTGAAGGAACCCATGAGTTATGCCTGAACGAAGAAGTCGAAGCGAACAGCAGTGCAACAAGGGACTTCTACTTTAGTGAGGAAAGAGAAGAAGAAAGAAGGTGGGGGGTCGTGTGCCATACGCATGTTGTTTATGTGAAACGGGAAGAAAGGAAGCAATCCCGGACTGAGTGGTCCGAAGCAGTTTGCGCTGAAGACAAATGGGCAGGCCCGCAGAGAGAAGGGGAACGCTGAGGGGGATGTGGGTCTGGGTAAGCGCCATCTGGGCTGTGGGTTGGGCTTGTAAGAGACAAAAGCGCAAAAGGCGAAGTCACGTGTCGTGCATGTGACTCAGGCGGATTTTGGACTGGGCTTGAGACGTGCTAGGCCTATCTTTGTTCTCTTCATTTTTCTTTGCTTAACTTGATCCAAAGTTTTCTCTTGTTTGACCAAATTTATTTATTTATTTATTCAAGTTTTTCCAATTCCTATAAAATAAACAAAATATTATTAAGATACCAATTTAATAATTTAGTTTTAGCAAATATTAGATAATAGAAGGCTATAAAATGAGGCAATTTTAGGTTGAACAATACCACTGTGCCTAAATTTTGCTCTTCCTTGAGTAAAATAAAATTAGAAATCCTAGGAAACAAAATAAAATCCTAACTTACCTTCGTAGAAATCACGGTTACATTACTTAGCACGTGTAACAAGCCCTTTAAACCCCTAGGTTACCCCTAGTGGACGAAGAAGGTCTCGTGAGGGTTTTCAGAAGATATACCCATAAAATCTACAAAAAGTAAATAGAAAATCGAAAACCTTTTTGATTTTTTTTGTCAAAAACTCATAAATACAACATTGGAGAAAAATATAAACAAATTCCAATCAACTACATCACTGAATTAACCTAAGCATTAAATCACATATAAATACAATATACATATTAAGAAATTCTCAATCCCACTGATGACATGTATAGACAATCTTTCACCCCACTTAAGAAATATGAACACACCTGACTGGTAGAACCTCACTTTTAAGGGTAAGTGGAACACTCCTGCTCATGTGTTTAATTATAAGGAGGTTTACTCAATTCATCTTCCGGTCATACAATCTACCATAGGTTTGCTAAGATTCTTAATTCTCCACCACTAAAATACAAAATGTAACAGGATAATCAAGATGAGTTAAAAGGGCTGTAATGAAGCTAAGGGTAAAAGGGTAAGAGAAGGACAATGAACTAAGCAAATGAGAAACTAAAAGTCAAGTAATTTAGGAGCAACTAACACTTACACCAACTATAATAATCACCATTCTCTCAATGTGACAAAATAAGGCACACCCTCCCAAAAATGGATCATTGGAAATGAATATATGCAATGACAATGCATTCATGCCAATCACTCTTATTTTGTTTACTTTCTCTTTTGTCTCTTTTTTCTCTAAGATTTTTTCAATTTTTTAAAATTTTGTTTTCTCTTTTTTCCATTTTTTTTCCATTGCTGCTTCCCTTTTTTTCAATAAGGAAATGAATGAATGACATGTATGAAAATAACACAACTCAATTTCCACATGATCACAACAGTACATTCCTTTATTTAACCAAGATCAACCACCAATTACATAAACACCCAAAGGCTAAGAATATTAGGGACAGAGAGGACACTTCAGATAATTTGTATGAATAAGTCTGAAAAAATATCTAATATTATTATCGCCAATTCAAAATTAATAAAAAGGGGATACTAAAATATATTAGACCAAATATCATTGTTCCATATTCAATGTGAACTAAAAAAATGATCTAACCCAAAATCAAAACCAAATCAATCTTATCAACTTGATCTTAACTCGATTCAATAACCCGACGCGAAATTAAACAAATAACCCATTCAGGTGTATCAGTGAACCGAAGCAAGGTATCATCACAAACTCATAATAAACATGGTACCCTTCACTCTAATGCTACAGGCCTTAGTTAGAAAAATAATCTTTGTATCACAAATTTATGTTAAAATAATAAAAGAAGCATTATATTAATAATTTATAGGTTATGGTGCTAGACAATTGAAAACTTATGAAAGTATAATTCTAAAATTTTATCATTAATTAGTCAAAAAATATAATAACTATACATTAGTAAAACACTACAAATTAATATCCAATGTATAAAAATATTTTCTGAAATAAAGTTAGTAATATTAGGTGCTTGAGCAATAATATAAGAATACTATATTATCATAACTTACTATTCCCAAAAAAAGGAAAAAAAATGAATTTCACTTGGAGCACCAAAAAACGAACAAAGACAGAACACAAACACATGTGCTACGATGACGAGACCCCAATAGAAGCAGTCTCTAACACCTGGGAGTAATTTTCCACACCTTGATGCCCTCCGCTTATGAGTAAATGATAGCGCAAGAAATAAATTATTTCACTTAAGAAAGCAGAAAGAAGATTATTTATTTTTTATTAATTCACAAACATTGCATACATGTTAAAGAAAGCCTTTATTTTATTTAGTCAATTGTGCATATGTGTAAGGCCTACCGCCATGTCACTCCATTCAACGAGTCATAGCGGCTAGAACTCAGTGGTAAGATATTAAAATTAACAAGGGTCAAAGTTTGTACTGATGGACGCCTTTTTTAAAGTTGGGATTATTAGTAATCTAACTGGATATAGTTTAGATTATTAGAATTCAATTTACACGTAACAATTATTGAAAATTATAATGAATATACAAAAATAATATACTATTTATATAATATGCCAAGAATTAACCTCTTTGTGTGTTTATTCTATTGGTTATAGTATTTTTTGTGCTAAATTGGTCAGAATATTAACTAGTTTATGTTATGTTATCTTTCAGCTTGTGTGCAAATTTTTTTTTTTAAAAAAACAATTCATTTGACCTTTCGTATTCTCCCTAATGAACTTCTTAGAAATGTCATTAAGTAGTAAAATATTGATAGATTAAGAAGACAGTATTGTCAATGCAAACAATGTAATTGAATTTAAGTAATAAAATAGTATTATTAATATAACCAGTTGATAAGATTCATTTTCAACGTTGCCCTTTACTTAATCTACTTATTATATCCCGTTTTCATATGCTTTCGGCAGCAAAAAGATGCACAAAGCATTGTACAACAATGCGCTTGATTCCTTATCACCTTGCTGACGATTGTCCATCAATCCTATAATGTGAATTGTAGCACGAAAAATCTTGCTCTATTGTAGAACCATTGTAAGTTGGAATCCCCATACTTCAAGAGATTCACCTTAGCCCTTTTCCACCACAGCACCTCCTCCCACCTCCGCCACATCCTGATATCCTCCAAAATCTTTACCATCTAGTAGTGTTACTAGTGGACTTCAAAATAGTCTCCAACTCATGAAGCTTTTATTGAATCCAATGTTGAAAGAACCAATGCGGTGATCAACTTGATCAGCAAGAGTGGGTCAATGGGTCAATAGATTGGATCGGTTAAGCTGGTTGACTTGATTTTTTGTTAAATTGGATTAGACTAGCATGACTTGATAGATTAATTAGCTGTTACTAAATTTTCAAAAACAAAAAGTGAAAATAATTACATTTGTAGTTCAAATATTATCACATTTGTTGCTTTTATTGAGTTTTGACCCATACCAACAAAACAAAAAATGAAAACAAGAGAAGCATATGTCTCGATGTAAAATATTTTACACATGCTAAGAATGCATGTTATGGCCTAATTCAACAAATGAAATACTAAAAGAGGCAAAACTCTACTATTTAGCTCCCATCATCCTTCCTTAGACTTGGGCATGCTGCATGCCATCATTTCTCCACCTCTCTCTCTCTCTCTCTCTCTCTCTCTGTGGCCACCGTGGGCTTTAATATGAGAGGGTTGACCATTGTTGCTTGGAACCACACCCTTCAAGCTTCTTTTTCGGTAGCCATTTCTTCAAGGTTCTAGTTCTTCTTTCCTTCTCCTCTCTTTCTTTGTATTCAATGTGATGGATCCAATGCCATGAAAAGACATGGATGCCAAGTAAAACTTCACTAAATAAGTGCTTAAGGCAAACCAAAAAAAAAAAGTTTTTCAATTAAGCTTGCCAATTTTATCAGGCAGTTTTTCTTGTTTAACAAATTTTGACCAATTTGACTTATAGAAAGGTTAAAGCATATATTAGACTTTACCATCGCTTGGTTGAAGTAGTTGGACTGCCTAATCCGGTCCAGTTCCCGTAACACTAGCTAAACCTTTCCAAAATAATTTGTGGTTCAATTTATAAAAGCTTGAGAGCATGCTTTGGTCTTTAGTATGAAATTTGCCATTCATTGGAACTTTTGGTCCTTTCCCACACTAAGGCAATAACTTAAGAGGTGTCAGCTACCCACGTGTTCTCAAAATGGAGTTCTTTCCCTTTCTCCTAGGGCCTTGTCCTCCATTTGAAACTTGAGCTGAATAGGCAAATGGCTCCAGGGAGAAGTTTAACACTCCTCTTGATGAAGTACTCTAACTGTTGTATGCAATATGTGGAAATTAGAAGGAGGAAGGATATTCAACATGAAATTATGTCATTTTATACCTTTTTATTATCTATTATTTGCTTGAAATAAATAATTAAATTAGGATTTGAATATGGTTTTGTTTATTTTGTAGGAATTTAGAAAATTTGAGAGAATGAAGAAATTTCTTTTAAAAATAAGAAGAAGTTGAATTAAATTGGTGCTGGATCAAGGGAGAGTGAAGAAGGAAACCGGAGGCCCAGAAACACGCTAGCCTAGTTACGCGGCTAGCCTATCCCTTACTTTAGGCCAATTGTTTCTCTTTTCTTCGGCATAAGAGTTTCCCAGCTTCCTTCTACCCCTCATATGTGCCGCACACGACTCAGGCCCCCTCTCAGTAAGTTCCAGCTCTCTTCCCACCAACACGGGCATGTCCATTTCTTTCTTCCTCCTGCCCAGGCACGCGAGACCCCAATCTGGTCTGCTCACTTCATTCCTTTCCCCGCATCACGTGTCCCACATTTGCCCCCTTCATTTTTTTATGTTCTTTCCTCCTCCATTTTTCCAGCAGACCAGAGTCTTCCCCTCACTCCTTCGCTCCTTCTTATTCATTTTGCCGGCTAACCATAATCCACTTCTTTAATTTCTTTTCCTTTCCTCTCTCATACTTGATTCATCCATTCAATCATTATCTTCATCAACACTACCATCATCATCATCTTTCTTCACCTCATTGATGGTGTTAATTAATGAAAAATGAAGGGTTCAATGATTATGGGAGATTAAAGGACTTGGGAGGTTCGAATTCAAGCTACAAATGGAAGCAAGGTCGAAGTGGAAGCATAGAGTAGGAAGTAGCTAGATTAGCAGAAGTTTAATATACGCATTTCATTTTTTATTCCATTTTCCAATTTCAGATCTCGTTCTAGATTAGCAGAAGTTTAATATACGCATTTCATTTTTTATTCCATTTTCCAATTTCAGATCTCGTTCTAAATTATCAAACACATGTGATTGATTTTGGGTTCATTAAAATTGAGTGTGTTCTACTTCGATTCTGTTGAGAGTTATGGAATTTGGTTTCGATTTTTACTAGATTTTTGGGTTCAGCTTCGATTTTGTTTGATTCTTCTATTTTGATTCGAGTTTCTAGGTTTGTTCTTTGTTTTGTCCTATTGATCTGTTTTTGCTTTGGTTCGGCTCCCATGCTCATGTTGTACTTTCTTTGCTCGAATTATTGTTTTTGGGGTTGAGATTTGACTGCAAGAAAGCCTCCATTGAAGGGCTCTAGAATTGGGTATTCAAGTTTAGTATTCGGTTTTTGCTGCTGTATTATCTACTCTTTATCTGCTCCTTTAACCTGCTAATGTGTGTCATAACTAGTGTTCAAGATGATTTAACAAAGTTGGGCAATTTTAATTTTAGTTTGCTTTGTTGTTGCTAATAACAGTGGATTCCCATTGAAGGAATTAGGTAAGCCTAATTTGGTTTTAAATTATCTTATTTGTAAGCATGCAGGCAACCAAGTCAAGTTTTTATCACTTTATTCAATTTCTATTAATTTAGGTTGGACTGGTGATGCAGTAGTTAGTAAGTGACCTAATTTCATAATCCATCCCTGAGGATCGACCCTTAGGTGCTATGATGAAAGTTGTATGTATGCAGTTTAAACTTAATCTTTATAAAAAAATCATAACAAGTTGTTGGCGCCGTTACTGAGGATAGAATTCATGAAATTAGGTTGCGAGTATTATTGAGTCGGAGTCTTATGTTGGTTGATTGAGTCTTAGTTGGGTGTTTTTTATTTTGATTTTTAATGGGTGCTTATTTAGTTTTAATTGCTTTGAGTTTAGAATTCCTGTGTTCTTGTTTTATGTTTGGAGTTTATATATTGCTTTTCTATTGGTTATTTTTTGCTTTTATTAATTAGTGGTAAATTTTCTATTAAAAAATCTGAACCGACATAATACAAAGTGGGTTGTGAACAGTGCAGGACAAAACTGAAAATGGGAAAAAAAATCAGAAATTAGTGCAGGTTTTTTTTCTATTCTTAGTTTTATGTTTTGAATTTTCTGTGCTAATACAATGGTTATTTTACTTGTTTGATATTTTTACTAAGTTCCTATGGATTTTTAGAGTCTAGGCGAATTTTGGTGGAATTTTTATAAATATCTGAAATTTTCTATATTTTTTAGAAATAATTTTTATTTTGATTTTTCTATATTATTCTAGGTCACAAGAAAATAAGAAAAACATCTATGCATAATTTTGAGTTTGTAGTTTTGTTAGATTTTCTATTCATTTTTCTTTTAGCTTTTTGTTTCCATTTTTTTTCTTTTCTGTTGTTATGTTAACAAATCCAAAAAAAATTAGAAAAAGAAAAATTTTGAAAATTTTAAAAGTTGAAGAATTCCAGTTTTTAATTCCCCACAATTTAAGTTGCACATTTTTGGAGCTATATATCAAAACGTAATGATTATCGCGCTCAATTGAATTAAAATTTTAAAAAATGGAAAATATGTGAGGTCATTTTTATGTGTCTGAATGCTGACTTTCATGGTTGTTGAGTCTATGTATCCCGGAGGTTTACCAGGATTGTTGTCTAAACTCAAGATGAGGCATGGAATTTTGTTGAAAAATTAGCTTGGGACATTTATGAGTTTTAACAAGCTAGAGAGATCTTAGGATATCCAACTCATAACGAGTCTGCTTTTCACGTTAATCCTGACAGGCAAGATCACTTTATAGATGGGTATAACCACCCATCTCACTTGTCTGTGAATCTTGTTTTGTGCAATTATTCTGAATCTTCTAATTGCGATGTTTATAATTGTCCTTATCTTGATTATGTTGATGCTACAAGTACAAAACTTGAAGGGATGATAAAAGCTATGATTGATAAAATAGTAGAGATTATGAAAGAGAGAATTGCTGAATATTCTTACTGTTTTAATAAGTGTAGGGTGGATTATAATGAGTCTGACTCTAATTTAGGATTTCCTAAACTACAAGTTAACCTTTTTGATGACTTTGACCCCTTTTACCTTACTAGGTCAAATTTGCATGATGATATGCCTTTGGTTGACCCAGAGCAAAAGAATGACCTCGATCCTATAGTCTTAATTTCCTTACAATAGACCTGACCCTAGCTCACTTAAGGACGTCACTGAGGATGACCTAGTTTTTGCGGAACCACTTGCCCTTTTTAATCACTTTAGTGAGTTTGAGATTGGTGGAGAACTTGAGAATGCTAGTGAATTAGATATGAGTATCACAACTGAAGTTGAGCATTATGATTTTGATGAGTCAAAAGATATTTGTCCGCATTAGTCATGTGAGGGGGTGATTGAGCCCACTAGTTTAGAATTTGGCGATGATCATGTCTTTATGGAATATGAGTCTTTTCATGTGGGTTTAATATCAAGAGAAGTCCTAATGTGGGGTTTTATGTTGAATATGAGTTTTTTTCTTTTGATCCATCATGATTAACCATCGTTTTGAGCTATTCGAGTCTGAATATTTAGAGTATGAGAATTTTATGCCTTTGGCTGCTGATTTAGACCAGACACTTGGGCATGCCAAGATTAAGAGACTTGTGGACTTAGCACCCACTTAGTCACCTAGACAACTCATTCATGATGACCAGCTAGCTAGGTCAATGACCTATTTGCGGGCTAATTTTGAGTATGTCCCTATGTTTAATGTTTGGACCCAACAATTTGATAAGTTGAACGGGATCCTCAATTGTGTTGCAGTGATGTCGTGGATGTACTCTTTCTGGCTCTAACTCTCTAATTTTTATAGTTTTTATGTGATTGAGAGTTGTGCTTGCAAGTTTGATAAGCTACTAGCTAATGGGTTATGATTTGAGTAGTAATGTTTAGCTAGATATGGAGTGGTTGATGCTCCATAAGCCTCTGTCAAAACAGATTTTGAGGCTATAGCTTATGTGTAATTCTACACCTAACCTAGTATAATTGCTCCTCTTTGTTTTCTCTTTTATTTCGTTTTCTTTTGCATCTATTTGTTGCTTTATTTTATGTTTTATTAATTTCTTTTTAAGCTTTAAAGTCATGCCATTTTTCTTTTTGAGTCTCGTTTTTCTTTATGTACATTTGTTTTTCTTTGTAGCTGTTTTTATGTCTTCTTTCACTTCCAATGACATCATTGTCTAATTTAGGTGTGAGGCGGGGAAATTATGTTTCAAAATTTGGAAAAAAAAAGGGGAAAAAAAGAAAATTTTTGAAAAGCCAAAACGATTTTTGTTTTGGGGAATATAAGCTATTTTGATTGACTATGTTCTCTTGTACCTTAGTTGTTTGGTTGTATATAGATATGGTGTACATGATAGAGCTTGGTCCAAAGTGTGATATTTATACCTAGTCCTAACCCCCAATATTTCTAAAGTAAGTTGTATTCACTTTGATAGATGAACTCATGAGACTTTAAGCCTTGAAGACTAATTCTTTATTTTTAGTCTCATATTTTTCTCTCATGTATGTCTCTTTCATGATTACGTATCTAGAACCTACATTGGTTCTCTTCAAAATCACATTTAGCATATATATTATGGTAATATGATAGAGGTATTCATTTGTTTTGTGTGCCACATTAGCCAAATTGTGACCTTGATTTGAATGTTTTACCATTGCTAATCCTTTGAGCCTTAAACATTTTCATTGGTGGTAAACCCTTCATTTTAGCCCTTAGCCTAAACTGCTTCCCCATACCTAAGCCAAGTTTAGTGGAGCAACACTCCAGTATTTAATGGGTAGCTTTTGGGTGATAATGTATATGCTGGTTGATTTTGGATCTTTTGGTGTAGTGAGGGGATGATAATGATATTGATTGGTTTGTGAGAGTTTCCTCTCTTAGTTATGGGTTGCTTTTTATGAGATCATTTAGAAATTAAGATGTGTTATTTTCTTACATGTTGTTCATTTATTTTTCTTTTAAAGAAAACAAACGAAAAAATGGAGAAAAAAATTGAAAGAAAGCTTTCAAGAATGAAAATTTAAAAAAATTTTGAAAGAAAATTCTTAGAAAAAGGAAAAGGAAAAAAATGTTATGAATCAAAGTGCCTGACATGGTTGCATACACTTGATCTTCACTATTTTAACTCATTTTCAAATGTTTGCTTTATTGGCTTGTGCCTTGTCTTGTCATAAGTTTTAGGATAGTGTGTGGTGTAGTTCTTGGAAGGATTTGGTTAGTCATTAGTCAGTTAACTTTTAGCTCCTTATTTCCCAAATTGATTATCCCTTTCTAACCTTTACCCTTAGCTTTATTACAACCTTATTAAGTCATCTTGATTATTATGTTCCATTTTGCATCTTAGTAGTGGAGAAGTAAGAATCCTAACAAGCCTATGATAGGTTGTATGAGTGGGAGATGAATTAAGTGAACCTTGTAATGTTTTAAACACGAGCGGGAATATTTCACATATTTCCTAAAATGAAGTTCTACCAATATGGCCTGTTTATATTTACTTAGTGAAGTGAAAGATTGTGTATAGAGGTTGTTGATTATATTTAGTTTTGATGATAACAAATCCAAGAGTAACATATTTGTCTAAGTAATGTTGTTCCAAACAAGCTCTCCAAACAGGGCCTAATACACCGTTGTTCCTACACCGCTGTTTGTGATATTTTATTAACCTGGTGGCTAAATGTTGAGAACAAGTCTTAGGAACAGGTTCCGAGCTTCAGTGACACAAGATCAGCAAACAACACATATGGTTTAAGTCTTGAGGAACATTCAGCTACACAAGATCACCCAAGGAATCAAGGTGACCAAGGTGTTTTGGAGCAGCATATTCACTCTTGACAAGACAACTAATTCTTACAAGGAGTCTTGGTTAATTTAGTTTTTATCTTTTAGACTCTTGTTAATATGCCAATCTTGAAAGTATCATTTTTAGCACTTCTTGAAAACGGTTTTCGAAAAGTTGCTTTGGGACACCATTTCCAAACAACCCTGCAAACAGGGTGCCTAGGGTGTTCTCAAAAACTACAGCAGCTACATCAGTCTTATCTGGAAATTTGCTTCGGTTGGCTGCCAGATCTAAAAAGATTTGTTTTGAATTTGAAAAAAAAAAAATTGCAAAACCGTTTTTGCTAAAGATTTCTCTTGAAAGATTCTTATCCCTTATTTTTAGGTCTTGATTGAATTTGGGATAAATCAAGATTTTATTCTTTTCAAGCTAGATTACTCGGCCAAGATATTTTAAGAAAATCTTCTCTCCTCTCTTAGCCGTTGGAAATCTTTGGTGAATCTTCTAAGCGACTAAAAATAGAGGATTTTCCCTATCTTTTGAAAAGAATAGCCGTTGGGTTGTGCGTTTAAATATTGAAATTCTCTCTCCCATTTGACAATCCGGTTTTTACAAAGAAGTAAGAGATTTTTAGAGCTGAATTTCAAAGAGAAAAACCGTGAGAAGATTGTGCTTAACTGAGCTTTCAATTTCTTGGCATAATAGGACTTCATTGTACCTTGCATCTGCTTAAGTCAGAAGCACCCCAGTAAGGTATTTTATACTCCTGTTCTCAGAACAGAAAGTGAGTGAGTGTGTCCTCAGTCGTGTGGACTTTGGACGTGTCCTATCTGGTGTGATTGGACGTGGTGTAACCTGTCTTAGGGAAGAAGGTTACGTGGGTTACAAGTTGTAACAAGGAGTGTTGCTTTTGTAACGTTTTCAGCCCGTTAGTGAAGTGGTTAAATCCTACACGAGGTAGGTCGTGGTTTTTCACACCTCAGTTGGGCTAGAGGTGTTTTCCACGTAAAAATTGTGTGTGCTTTATTTCCGCATTTATTACTTTGAATTTCGCTACTGAATCAATTGAGAACAACCGCTACAAACAAGGCGTAAGGTTGTTTGTGATTTACAAACAATCTCTGCAATCAAGTGCTACGGTTGTTTGTCAGTTATTAGGCGAAAATCGACCACCACAATTCACCCCCCTCTTGTGGTTGTGTACTCTTGGAATTCAACAAGTGGTATCAGAGCGGGTTCTCTCAAAAGGGCTAACACCTTGAGAGATTCTGAAGATGAGTACACCACAAGGAATCCTTGAAGGGCAATCCATTACTCGTCCACCCTATTTCAACGGCCAACATTATAGTTGGTGGAAGAATAGGATGGAGAACTATATTCAGGCAGAAGATTATGAATTATGGATGCTCATCAAGAATGGGCCCCTTGTTCCCACCAACGTGCTTGAAGATGGTAAGAAGGTTCCCAAGGAAGCCATAGAGTTTGATGGTGAAGACTATAAGAAAATGGAAAAGAATGCCAAGGCCAAAAAGCTATTATATTTTGGCCTAGGTCCAGATGAATATACACGTATCTCAGAGTGTGAGTCAGCTCAGGAGATATGGAATGCCCTCCAAGTAGCTCATGAAGGAACAAGTCAAGTCAAACAATCACGTATTGAGCTACTTATGAGGCAATATGAGTTGTTTGATATGGGTGATCGTGAGAACGTGATGGATATGTACACACGCTTCACCCACATAACAAACGAGCTAAAATCCCTGGGAAAATGCTTCACCACAGAAGAGCTGGTGAGGAAGATTCTAAGGATTTTGCCTCGGTCTTGGGAAGCGAAGGTGACAGCCATCCAAGAAGCTAAAGACATGAACAAGATCACCCTCGACGAGTTGATTGGCAATCTTCAAACCTATGAACTCAGAAAGAACTCACAACAAAAAGAGGAGCAGAAGAAGGATCGTGGGCTTGCCTTGAAAGCACAAGAGGATGATGACTCTGACCTTGAGGATGAAGAGATGGCCTTAATGACAAGAAAGTTCAAGAAATTCTTCAAAAAGGTCAAAGAAAACAGCAAAAGAAAAGACTTCAGTAAGTCCAGAAACACCCCCCGAGAACAGTTCACAGGGTGTTTCAAGTGTGGCAAACCAGATCACATTGTGAAGAACTGTCCACTACTTCGAGAAGAGCAAGAGCAAGAACACCCCAGGAAACAAGGTAGAAAACAAGCTGCAAGCAGTTCTGGGAGACGATTCTCGAAGGCTATGCTTGCTGCCTGGGGAGATTCCTCTGAGGATGAAGGTGAGTCTGAAACTGATGAAGGTGCTGTAGCTCTCATGGCACAAAGTGACACGGATTCAGATGATGAATCAACAAACAGTCTTACTGATCTCAAGAACAAGGTACGTGGTCTCAATAAAGCAACTCTCGAAGAACTTTTGTATACCTTGATGGATACTTGTGCTGAATTGAAACGAGATGTCCGAGACATAGAACTAGAAAATGAGATCCTTAAAAATGAAAAACTGGGCTTACATGAAAATATTAATACGCTCAAAGAAAACCTCTTTATAAAAGAAGGAGATTATTCTCGAATGGAGGAAAAACTCTTTGAGGTGGAAGGAATGGTTGAGTCCTTGCTCAGGGAGAACAAGGGTTTGCATGCTAATATAGAAAAACTGAAAACCGAGCTTATCACAACCAAGCGCTGGAACAAGTCCTCACAAGCCCTTGATTGGTTAAACACTCACCACAGTCGAAACAAAAAGGGACTTGGATATAAGCCTAAACGAACAGTTTACCCAATTCATAGAAAGTATGTGGGATTACCTGAAAACATTGTTTGCTTTCATTGTGGTAAAACTGGTCACTATCGATATTCATGTCCTCTGAGAAGGTATGTCATTGAAAAAAATGAAAGGTATGTGAAACAAATCTGGATTAGAAAAGATGAGCTTTACTTGTCTAAAAGAATGGGACCCAAGTGGATCTGGGTTCCCAAAACTAACCTGTGATTTGTTTTGCAGGCTGAAGTGAGAGAGAACAACCCCATAAACAACCCAGCAAACAGGGTAAGAAACACCTTATCAAACAGATCAGAAAACAACCTTGAAAACAGGCAGCTGTGGTATGTTGATAGTGGGTGTTCGCGACATATGACTGGAGAAAAATCAAATTTTCTCTCACTTACAGCTTCAACCGGTGGGAGCGTGGCTTTTGGCAACGGCAAGTCTAGGACAATTGTCGGTGTAGGTAGCATTGGTAAAACTCTCTCCCACTCAATTGATAATGTGCACTTAGTTGATGGTTTAAAGCATAATTTACTAAGTGTGTCCCAACTGTGTGACAAGAACAACCTAGTGGTGTTCTCACGAACACATTGCTTGGTTGTCAATGTCAACACAGGAGATGTCGTATTAAGGGGGAAGCGACACAAAAATGTTTACAAAGTATGTATTTCCACTCTTCCCCAAAACAACCTGACTTGTTTGAGTGCTGTGAATGATGACATAATGCTCTGGCACAAGAGACTAGGTCATGCAAGCCTTACTCTTTTAAACAAACTTGTTTCAAAAGACCTGGTTATTGGACTACCTTCCATCAAATTTAATGATGACAAGGTATGTGAAGCTTGTGCAAAAGGCAAACAAGTCAGATCTTCTTTTAAATCGAAAAAATGTGTAAGCACTACCCGACCTCTAGAATTATTACACATTGATTTGTGTGGTCCCATGAGGATAACTAGTAGAGGTGGGAAAAAGTATGTGCTTGTTGTAGTGGATGATTACTCTCGATTTACTTGGACCTTGTTTTTGGCATCCAAAGATGAAACCTTTGAGAATTTTATTGCCTTTCTCAAAAAGGTTGAAAAGAGCGTAGGACACTCCTTAATTAGCTTGAGATCTGATCATGGAATTGAGTTTGAAAATGCAAGTTTTATCAACTATTGTAATGAACATGGTGTTGATCATAACTTCTTAGCTCCAAGAACACCCCAACAAAATGGGGTGGTTGAGCGCAAAAATCTAGGGCTGTCAAATAGGTCAGGTCGGGTCGGGTTCGTGTTCGGGTTGAACTTAAACGGGTTGAAGACCCCCCACCTGAACCTGACCTGTTTAATAAACGGGTTGAACAATCTAACCTGAAACCTGACTAATTATTAAACGGGTTAACCTGATTCTGACCTAATTACCCGTTTAACTTAAGCGGGTCGGAATCAGGTACCCGTTTACCTGTTTATCCATTTAAGCCAATTAATTTCTAAGTAACCTGCACAACTTCATGGGTATGTTCGACACCCATTTAACTTAAGGTTTTTTGGTTCCTCAAAAATCAAAATGAAAAAATCCAGTTTCACTTCCCCCCCAAATAAACAGGTTAAACGGGTTAAGCGGGTTAAACGGGGTGGAATTAAATGGGTTAAACAGGTTAACCTATTAACCCATTTAATTAAACGGGTTAAATAGGTATTTTTTCGTGCCGAAAATTTCAACCTGAACCTAACCCGTTTAAATAAACGGGTTAGTCGTGTCGACCCATTTAATTAAACGGGTTGAAAATCTTTACCCAAACCCGCCTAATTTCGTGTTCGGTTCAGGTCAGTAATCGTGTCGGGTCAGCTTTTGACAGCCCTACAAAAATCGCACCCTAGAAGACATGACCAGAACAATGCTTATTGCTAGTGGTCTTCCTAGGTATTTCTGGGCAGAAGCATTGAACACCTCATGTTACATTATAAATAGATGCATGATCAGACCCATTTTGAACAAAACTCCTTATGAACTTTTCAATGGCAGAAAACCCAATATTACGCACCTAAGAACATTTGGTTGTAGGTGTTTTGTGCATAATAATGGGAAGGATGCCTTAGAAAAGTTTGACCCTAGGAGTGATGAGATAATATTTCTTGGCTATTCTTCTCACAGCAAGGCATACAAAGTCTTTAACAAAAGGACCTTGTGTGTTGAGAAAAGTGTACATCTGCTTTTTAATGAATCTAATTTGTTGAGTGAGAATGATGCACAGGAAGATAAACTTGAATTAGGTCTTGTTCGAAAACAAGTGTTGCTCCAAGATAAACGAGGTAAGAACACCATGGAGAAAACAACTCCTAAAGGTGTTCCTCATAACAGCAGGCAAGGTGAACACCAAACAGGGGGAAACACCATTGAACCCTGTTCAGGACCATGTTCTTCAGGAACAGGCTTACAAACAGGTGCAGAAACAGGCTCAGGAGATGATCGTAAGCTTGATATTACGACTAGAGTAGAGCATGGGTCTGTGGATCCTCTTACTCCACGACCATGGAAGTACCATAGTTCGCACCCCCTTGATCAAATTCTGTCTGATATTAACAGTGGAGTGCAAACTAGGTCTAAGCTTAAGAATTTCTGTGCTTTCTATGCTTTTCTCTCTAATATTGAGCCAAAGAGTGTGAATGAAGCTCTTGCAGATTCAGATTGGGTCACGGCAATGCAAGAAGAGCTCCATCAATTTGAAAGAAATAAAGTATGGCACCTTGTACCTAAACCTGGAGAGAGAACAATCATTGGAACCAAGTGGGTGTTCTGAAACAAACTGGATGAGTCAGGAACAGTCACTAGGAACAAAGCACGGCTGGTTGTTCAAGGGTATAATCAAGAAGAAGGGATTGATTATGAAGAAACCTTTGCACCAGTTGCCAGAATTGAGGCTATTCGAATCTTAATAGCCTTTGCAGCTGATATGGAAATCAAGCTATATCAAATGGACGTGAAAAGTGCATTCCTCAACGGATACCTTAAAGAAGAGGTGTATGTCAAACAACCCCCTGATTTTAAAAACAGTAAATTTCCTAACCATGTTTTCAAACTTGACAAAGCTCTTTATGGCCTAAAACAAGCTCCTAGAGCTTGGTACGAACGGTTGTCAAGTTTTTTAATTGAAAATGATTTTAGAAGAGGCAAGGTAGACAATACCTTGTTTCTTCTAAGGGGGAACATTTATTGATTGTCCAAATATATGTTGATGACATTATATTTGGTGCAACTCATCATGATTTATGCAATGAATTTTCAAATATGATGAGGAGTGAGTTTGAGATGAGCATGATGGGTGAGCTTAACTTTTTCTTAGGCTTACAAATCAAGCAAACTCCAAACGGCACCATGATCCATCAACAAAAGTATATCAAGGAGCTACTTAAGCGTTTTGGGATGGAGTTGGCCAAACCCGTAGACACTCCTATTTCTCCTTCAACCAGGTTGGTTATGGATGATGGGAGTCCCTCAGTTGAGGAGAAACTCTATAGGGGCATGATTGGGTCACTCTATACCTAACCGCTAGTAGACCAGATATTGTTTTTAGTGTTGGTTTATGTGCCCGTTTTCAGTCTAATCCTAAGGAAACTCATCTTAAGGCTGTGAAACGGATACTAAGATATTTGAAACATACACCCAATTTAGCCTTATGGTATCCTAGAGGTTGCAATTTTGATCTTGTTGGATATGCTGATGCTGACTATGCTGGATTCCTAGTTGATAGAAAGAGTACCTCAGGTATGGCTCACTTTCTTGGACCTTGTTTGGTATCTTGGGCTACCAAGAAGCAACATTCTGTTGCCATGTCCACAGCAGAAGCTGAATATGTTGCAGCAGCTTCATGTTGTGCTCAACTGTTGTGGATAAGGCAACAGCTTAAGGACTTTTGTGTTGACACTGGATGCATTCCTATTTTTTGTGATAACACAAGTGCAATTAACATTGCCAAAAATCCATGTCAACATAAAAGAACAAAGCATATTGACATTCGACATCATTTCTTGAGAGATAATGTTGAAAAGGGTTTAATCTCTATGAATTTTTGCACAACGGAAAATCAAATTGCTGATATATTCACTAAGGCACTAGCTAGAGATCAATTTGAGAGAAATAGACTGGAACTAGGGTTGGTGAGAACACCCTGAGATACCTGTTTCCAGAACATGAACTGGGTTTGGTAAGATCAACCTTTACACCCTGTTCTCTCCCCCTGTTTGCAAATCTTATTAACAACGGATGTAATTGCATACACTCGAATTGCATGCATTTTGTCTCTACTTATCCACTTAGTGCAGGATAAGGGGATGTACTGGAGCCGCCTTAATACCATTAAGTCCAATCAAGATCAGACGGCAAAGAACAGGCATAACGAAGAGAACAGGTATGCCCCTTGGTTGCTCGATGTGTTTTCTTTCCTTCCCAAGGCACAAGCTTTTAATGCTCACACCCGTTGCAAACCGAGAAATCTTCTAAAGATTTTGGGTGCTCTCTCTCTCTCTCTCTTTATATGCCCTGTTCTCAGTTTTGCCGTTCATCTCGCACACAAGCAAAACCTGAAAACCCTGAAAAAACCTTAAACCCTAATCTCTCTCTTCTAGCAACAATGGCTCCCAACAACTCCTCTCAATCAAAAGCCCTCATTCTTACGTCCTCAATCCCTGCTCCCCCTCGCCCAATCCTGTACAAGCCTTTCAAATTCCTGAAAAGCTTGTCCCTACAATCAGTGGGATGGGGATGGATGATATTCCCTGTGAGTGTGGAAGGGAATTGGTGTTCCTTGTAGGGACAATTGCTTGTCCCATTAAAGTCGAGTCAGAGGGTACACTATCGGGGTCTCAAGACTAACTCTTGGAAACTCTTGAAGGGTTTAATTTTGAGCCCTGTTCTTCTGGGTTGTTTCTTGACACAGCGACAGAAACAGGGGCTGCCTCTGTCGAAGGTGTGTATGTGGAGGATCTGAATGTCGACTTCCAAGGGAAGTCGAATGAGACATCAGAGGAGAGTTTAGAGAAGGATTCTCTCCCTGAGGCTGAAACCCCCACTCCGGTCGCTCAAACTGGAGAGAAAAGGAAAAGGGTGAAAATAGTGGCCAGGCGTAGCAGAACGCCAAGAACAAGGCCACAACCAAGGTCTCAGCCCTCTCAAACTCCCTCTTCTCCACAATCCTCCAAGCCTTCTCGCAAATCTGCGAGAATAGCTTTTCAATCCTCTCACCGTATCTCCAAACCCTCTGCTCCTGTCATCGAGGAGATTTCCTCCTCTTCTACCGAAGGGTTCTCGAGTTCTGACTCTGAGAACACCACCTTCAAACAGGGGACACCGGTGCTCTCCGAGTCTTCTGAAGAACAAGCCCCTCCAAAATCAACCACTAAACCTGCTATGAAGCCCTCTCCGCCAAACGCCATGAGGAATTTCTTGCCCTTCTCTCCACTCTTGCCCCCAGCATTCCTCCTCTGCAAACGAGACCACCCCCTGCAACCTGATTCTCTAGGCTGTTCTCGTCTCCTCCCATCTTCGTTTTTGTCATTGTACTGTTTTTAATGCAATATCTCCTTAATGATGCTTCTTGCACCTTATGCTCTATATTTCTTTTCTTGCATTCATACTGTTGTTTATGCTTTTTAATGATGCCAAAAAGGGGAATAAGACCATATGAATAAAACCATATGACGTGCTCTATGACCTAGCACCTAGAGGATCCCTATCAGCATTAAACGTTGTTAAACTTTTTAATTTTGTCAATATGGTCACTTGGTTTGTCATCATCAAAAAGGGGGAATTTGTTGATTATATTTAGTTTTGATGATAACAAATCCAAGAGTAACATATTTGTCTAAGTAATGTTGTTCCAAACAAGCTCTCTAAACAGGGCCTAATACACCGTTGTTCCTACACCGCTGTTTGTGATATTTTATTAACCTGGTGGCTAAATGTTGAGAACAAGTCTTAGGAACAGGTTCCGAGCTTCAGTGACACAAGATCAGCAAACAACACATATGGTTTAAGTCTTGAGGAACATTCAGCTACACAAGATCACCCAAGGAATCAAGGTGACCAAGGTGTTTTGGAGCAGCATATTCACTCTTGACAAAACAACTAATTCTTACAAGGAGTCTTGGTTAATTTAGTTTTTATCTTTTAGACTCTTGTTAATATGCCAATCTTGAAAGTATCATTTTTAGCACTTCTTGAAAACGGTTTTCGAAAAGTTGCTTTGGGACACCATTTCCAAACAACCCTGCAAACAGGGTGCCTAGGGTGTTCTCAAAAACTACAGCAGCTACATCAGTCTTATCTGGAAATTTGCTTCGGTTGGCTGCCAGATCTAAAAAGATTTGTTTTGAATTTGAAAAAAAAAAAAAAAATTGCAAAATCGTTTTTGCTAAAGATTTCTCTTGAAAGATTCTTATCCCTTATTTTTAGGTCTTGATTGAATTTGGGATAAATCAAGATTTTATCCTTTTCAAGCTAGATTACTCGGCCAAGATATTTTAAGAAAATCTTCTCTCCTCTCTTAGCCGTTGGAAATCTTTGGTGAATCTTCTAAGCGACTAAAAATAGAGGATTTTCCCTATCTTTTGAAAAGAATAGCCGTTGGGTTGTGCGTTTAAATATTGAAATTCTCTCTCCCATTTGATAATCCGATTTTTACAAAGAAGTAAGAGATTTTTAGAGCTGAATTTCAAAGAGAAAAACCATGAGAAGATTGTGCTTAACTGAGCTTTCAATTTCTTGGCATAATAGGACTTCATTGTACCTTACATCTGCTTAAGTCAGAAGCACCCCAGTAAGGTGTTTTGTACCCCTGTTCTCAGAACAGAAAGTGAGTGAGTGTGTCCTCAGTCGTGTGGACTTTGGACGTGTCCTATCTGGTGAGATTGGACGTGGTGTAACCTGTCTTAGGGAAGAAGGTTACGTGGGTTACAAGTTGTAACAAGGAGTATTGCTTTTGTAACGTTTTCAGCCCGTTAGTAAAGTGGTTAAATCCTACACGAGGTAGGTCGTGGTTTTTCACACCTCAGTTGGGCTAGAGGTGTTTTCCACGTAAAAATTGTGTGTGCTTTATTTCCGCATTTATTACTTTGAATTTCGCTACTGAATCAATTGAGAACAACCGCTACAAACAAGGCGTAAGGTTGTTTGTGATTTACAAACAATCTCTGCAATCAAGTGCTACGGTTGTTTGTCAGTTATTAGGCGAAAATCGACCACCACAATTCACCCCCCTCTTGTGGTTGTGTACTCTTGGAATTCAACAGAGGTCATCAGCGAGGACTAAGAATTTCTTGATATGTACATTGTGTTTATATGTGATCTAATACTTAGGTTATTTAAATGATTGGGTTGACTGAAATGTGTATATTTTTCCCAATTATTGTGTATATGAGTTTTGAAGAACCAAAAAGATTTTCAATTTTTGATTTCTTTTTCTCTTAAAATTTTGTGTGTATATCTTCTGCAAACCCTCACCAAACCTTACTCGTCCACTAGGGATAACCTACGAGTTTAAAGGGATTGTTACACATCCTTAGTGTAACCGTGATTTATGCAAAAGTGAGTGAGGATTTTTCTTTCCTTACTTTCTGTTTCTAGGATTTTTAGTTTCATTTTATTTGAGGACAAGCAAACTATAGGGATGGGGATATTGTTAACCTAAAATTATGTCATTTTATACTATTTTATTATCTATTATTTGCTTAAAAAATAAATAAATTAGGATTTTAATATGTTTTTGTTTATTTTGTAGAAATTTGGAAAATTGCAGAGAAAAAAGAAATCCCTTTTTAAAAAAAGAAAAAGTTGAATTAAATTGATGTTGGATCAAGGGAAATGGAGCAAGGAACCAGATCTATCTCAGAGGCCCAGTTCCACGCCCAACCTGTCCTTACTTTGGGCCTGTTGTTTTTCTTTTCTTTGGCCTAAGAGTTTCCTTGCTTCCTTCTAACCCCCCATGTGGGTCGTGCGTGACTCAAGCCCCCCTAAATTCCAGCTCTCTTTCTACCGACACGGGTTTGTCCTTTTCTTCCTTCCTCTGGCCCAAACATGCGAGACCCCAATCCAGCCCGTTCACTTCACTCATTTCCCCACATCACGCATCCCACATGTGCCACCTTCATTTTTTTTTAATCTTCTTTCCTCCTTCATTTTTTTTTTCTCACTAGACTTGAGTCTTTCCCTTGGCTTCTTCTTCCTCGTTTCACTAGTTAGCCATAATCCCCTTCTTTAATTGCTTTTCTTTTTCTCTTTCCTCCTTCATTCATCCATTCAATCGTTATCTTCATCATCATTACATCAACAATTCAGTTGCTGTTCATCATCATCATTTTTCTTAATGTCATCAATGGTGTTGATTAATGAACAATGAAGGATTCGAAGTTACAAGAGATTGAAGGACTTGAGAGTTTCGAATTCAAGGTACAAATGGAAGCAAGGTTGAAGTGGAAGCATAGAGTAGAAAGTAGCCAACAAGTAATAGTTTAATGTACGGAAATAATTTTTTAATTCCATTTTCCAATTTCAGATCTCGTTCTAGATTATCAAAGTTGGGTAATTGATTTTGGGTTCATTAAATTTGAGTGTGTTCTACTTCGATTCTATTGAGAGTTTAGGCGCTTGGTTTTAATTTTTACTGGATTTTTGGGTTGAATTTCGGTTTTGTTTGATTCCCCTATTTTGATTCGAGTTTCTAGGTTTGTTTTTTATTTTGCCTTATTGCTCTGTTTTTGCTTTGGTTCTGCTCCGATGCTCTTGTTTTAGTTCTCTGCTCGAATTACTCTTTTTTGGGATTGAGATTTGACTGTGCGAAAACCTCCACCGAAGGGCTCTAAAGTCGGGTATTCAAGTTTAGTATTCAATTTTTGCTGCTATATTATCTACTCCTTTAAACTGCTAATGTGTGTCATAACTGTTGTTCAAGATGATTTCATAAAGCTGTGCAATCTTTAATTTTAGTTTGCTTTGCTGTTGCTAATAACAATGGATTCCAATTGAAGCAATCGGATAAGCCTAGATTGGTTTTAAATTATCTTATTTGTAAGCATATAAGTAATCAAGTCAAAGTCATCGACATAATTTAATTGCTTGTCACCTTATTCAATTTTTATTAATCTAGTTGCAGTAGTTAGTAAGTGAACCAATTTTATAATCTATCCCTGAGGATCAGCCCTCAATTGCTATGACCAAAGCTGTATGCTTACGGTTTAAACTTAATCTTTATAAAATCATAACAAAGGACAGATTCATGATAGGGGATGGTGGGGTGAAATTGAATCAGGTACATGGAGTAGGACCTAGACATGGTCGGTTCTAGTATAGGTTCGAAAAATTATGGACCCGATTAAACCAGATCCAGGAGCAGTTCTTAATTCTATGGACTATATCTCAATTGAGACTGTTTTCGGTTCCTTGGAAAAGGACTGAGTACCTTATGATGCTTGCCCCTACATCCACCTATAGATCCTGTAGATCTTCCCATTGGATCATCCCGACTCCATCTCACTCTGACGTAAAAATGATTAGGCGAAAATGACAATAGAATAACATTAACATCCTTTGTCCCATACAAAGCAATCCCTCCTAATCTCCCCCCTCAAGTTAACTTCAACTCCTCAAAAGTCCCTAAGCTCCATTCGCTTTGTATCTATATCTAACTTACTCTACTTAATTTCATATAGAAACAATCACCTTGGATGCCCTTCTCTGTAGCATACTATGAAGATTAGCAACCCGTTAGGAGCCGCCAAGTCCCTCATAATTCAAATACATTATAGTTTCTATGCTTGGAAAGGTTGTGAGACAATCTCCACCCGTAATTCATTCACATCAGTATCAATACTTTCCACCAAAACTTACTTTGCACTTCACTGAGCTGCTCTTTTTACCTCAACTTCTTACACTTAGATAGTTCACCTCCTACCACCAATGGAATAACATCATCAAGTTACACGGAAGGTGCATGTGCCTCCTCTAAATTTAGTCAAAACGTCTCAACTTAAGCAACCTCTTTTTCTCCAGTAAAATCTCATTCTCACTCTCTTTAACCTTTCTTTAAATGGAGATGTCATGATCTAAGCATCATTCTGTAACTCAAGCTCTTGAAATTTAGGAACAAACCATTTGCATTGCATATACACATGGCTTAATGCTCCATAAGCATAGCTAAACCTAGGTAATTTGACGTTCTTTATTTTAATAAAGTCAATGAACTTGTCATTTTTATCATGAAGCCTCCCCCACATCGGCTAAGTAATTGTCAACACAAATCTCCATAAGCGTTGAAGGAATAAGTATGTTAGTTTGATCTAACTTGAAGAAACAATCAATTCTATCACTCATGTACTCAGTACAAGTACACTTTCATACTTATTGGTAAGTTATAATGTTATACACTTCACCCAAATTACAATTGAAGTGAAAACAAAAAAATACACTGCTTCCTTTTCTAAATAAAAAATATAATTTAACATTCAAAAAGTACTCTGACCACTGCCCTCAAGTGCACGGGTATCGTAGTATAGATAAAATATCGTTCTCAAGGACCAAAGCAATCTATCGAGTCCTTTCTATCAGAAAATGCTAAGCAACAATTTAATCGAGGATTTAATTTAACAACTTCTAATTAACTAATTCTAAATTCAATCAAGAAGAAATCGTCTAGGGATTTTTGTAGCTAAGAAAGGTGATTGGATGAAAATTATTAACATGCACTTTTCTCTAATCGGATAATTTCAAGGAATTGTAATCTATCCAAAAATTTAGTCTATTCTTTCGAAATCAACCAAATTTGCCTAAACTAAGCAAAAGTCAAACTTTCAAACTAATTTGCCTTAATCCAAGTTCAATATCTTCGATTACTCTCTATGTCCTCCTAACATGCAAATCTCTCTTTCGAGTCATTGCTACGCTAGGTTTTATTAAGCCGTCTAACAATCAAATTTCACCTTTCAGTACTTCATTCAATTGTTTCAACTGTGCAAGAGAAATTTGGCTAAAAACCCACTCATAACATGATATTCTTTTGATAGAATGAAATCAAACCAATTATGAAACAAAAGCACAATTCTATTGATTAAAACATGATCCATCATAAACTGACAAATTCCTAGACAAGATAAACTACTTACTCATGATTAAAAATTAAACAACTAACCAACGATTCAGTGAAATCTGAGAGAGAAGGGGTTGACAAAGGCAGCATTCAACCAAGTCTTCAAACCGCAAGCCAAACCGATCTCCATACTCCAAAATTCTTGCTTGCAAACACAAACTAAAATATCGAACTAAAAAGAGTGAAATTTTAGAAAGAAAATGAACTAAACTAAACTATTCCTCCTCGGTTCTACCGCTGAGGGACGGGCACATATAGAGAAGTATGATGATTCTTAGCCACACAGCCGAGGGGAAAACAAAGAAGCCACAGTTACACAGTTCACCACGGTCCGTAGCAGGCACCAGGTTGGACTGTGGTCTTGGCTGGAACCATATTCTGCTCTTCTCTTGCTCCATAGGCATAACACCTTACGAGCATATGTGAGGGGTCAAAATATGCTCAAAGGAGGGTCAAATGTTGGGTCAAAGTGGTCTAAATCCCTGTAAACATCATCAAATAACCATACCTAAGCATAAATCCATAATAGGAGTATAAATGATAACTTAAAGCACATAATTCTCCTAAAAATGCAGCAAAGTGACCTAAAATGATGCATACAATAGGCACTTATCAAACTCCCCTATACTTAAACTGTTGCTTGTCCATAAGCAATGCTAAACCAAAAATATACACAACCTCTTCCGGATAGACATATGTAGTATTCCAATTGCAAAGTTGATCCAAAGGTAGCCCAAAAAGATGCAAAAATCATTAGCAAACATACTAAGGAATGAAAGTTTTGAAAAACACTCGATAGATCATAACGTCAAATTTGAATCAATCCCCCCAAATCATCAAATACAATCATTCAACATACGAAACAAATGGACCTAGTAATATCGGTAGTACCTCACTATAGTCAAGTGGCACTCAAAATTCATGTGTTTAAATTTATATACATAAACGTTTCCTCAATTCTCATTCCAAAGACTCAAATCTACCATAAGCTTGATAAGATTCTCAAATTTGCCATCACTAGAAATGCAAACACACTAGACAATCATGAGGACTTTCATAAGGTTGTAATGGGGCCATGGGTAAAGGTAAGAGGCGAACAAATGTTTTGAAAATGTGGAGCTAGAAGTCGCAAACTAAGAGCTAAACAGTTCCAATGCATAATACAACATCATCCCTAAACCAATACAAATCGACAAAATACATCCCCAATTTGAAGAGACAAAGAGTTAAAGGTCATAAAAATCTTACAATCCCAACTAGGCTGACGCTCTTTGATTTTTTTTTTTAATTTTGATTTTTTGTTGTGTGTTTTTTTCTTTTTTTTTTCAAAAGAGTTAGCCAAGGGAAATTCATTCAAAACTTTGAATCTCAACTCTTCTCTAAACTTGCTGCAAAAAGACAAGGGATTTCCTTTTATCAATCAAGATCACACATCCCTTCCCAAAGCAACCAAAATCTACCAAAAGATCTCAATTCACCTCACTAGCGCCCAATCAAACTTGATGCAAAAGAATGAAATGCTCCTCTAGTCTTAGCTTAAGGGTAAGTAATCATTTGGCCATAGGCTATAATAGAAGGTTTAAATCAAGAAAAGCGGGTATAGGCTCAAAGGGGCTAGCAAGGGATATAATATGCAACAAAGGTGGCTATTTGGCCATTGGGTTTAACAAATCAAAGAAATGCTTCAATCATATTGTCTAAATGCATATGCGAAATGTGATCTTGAATAAGAATCAAAGTAAGTTCTAGAGCAATGATGTCAAGAAAGAGTCACACATGAAAGAAACATGAGACTAAATTGATGAATAGTCTCTAAAAGCTCAAAGCCTC
Organism: Carnegiea gigantea; assembly: GCA_029747015.1. Lineage (NCBI taxonomy): Eukaryota > Viridiplantae > Streptophyta > Magnoliopsida > Caryophyllales > Cactaceae > Carnegiea > Carnegiea gigantea. Next base: position 30,252 of record JAKOGI010000136.1, on the reverse strand, counting down.
ACAAGACATCTACCAAGGTCATAACTAGCTCATTAGTAAGCACATGCCAAAACTCATGCAAAGAGTCATGGGGCAATCACCTCGCCCTCAACATATGGTCAAAACATAAAGATCTTTTCACAAACTCATTCTCAAAAATTTTTAAGCGCAATTTAGGCGAATCAAAGGATCAAACTAAACCAAAGAAGTCTACCTAGTCTACAAAGATCATCATCAGACGATTTTTTTCCTTTTGTTGTGTTTTTTTTGGGGGGGGCTAAAATGTAATCTGAAATCCTAAAAATGCAAAATCAATGAAAAGAAACTAGACTAAAAATGCAACCTAAAATGAAAAGAACAAGAAAAACTAAATATACTTCTAAAATGCTTCTAACCAAATAAAATTGAAAACCTAAAATAAAGCTCCAAAAACAACTATCACAAACAATATATAAAAACACACAAGCACACCAAATCAGATAAGGCATCAGATGCCAAATACAGTGACTAACTCCCCCATGCTTAAATCACACATTGCCCTCAATGTGGGCACAAAGAGAAAAAGGGACGGGGAGTAGCACAAAACAATCAAAAAGGAGGTGGGGGAGGAGGATGAGGTGATTGGCCATAAGAGATATGCCAATCCTGTCAGGTCTCTAAACAAGCCCTATAGTCCTGGAAATATTGTGTCTGGGTAGCAAGTATCCCACCAAGCTCGTCGTGGCTCTCTTGGACAAAATCACGAAGAGCAGCGTTCTCAGAAGCAACATAAGCTTGAAGGGACACTTGCTCCTCCTGAATGGACCTAAGGGTAGCTTAGAGGTCAGCATAGTATTCATGCCAAAAAAGTGTTATTTTTACGATACTTTCACACCTGATGTATGCTCAAAATAATTGTTAGTTTTAGGTTTTTATTTGATTTTATTTTGTTATGTAGGCTTTGAATATTTTGGAAGAAATGCGGAAAAATGATGAAAAAAATGCCAAAAATGGAAGAATTGGGCCAAATTGACTCGAACCCAACCCAAATGCCCATTGCCTTTTATAATCCAAAAATAATAAAAGGAAATTGAATTAAAAAAACCCAAGCCAGCCCACGTGCAAGGCATGTGACGTTTTACCCCCCCAGTCATGCGCCCATCACGTGACCCTTTCCCCCCTTAATCCTCTCTTTCTCTCTTCTCGATCCCCAGACCCCCAAAACCCCAAGAAACACAGAAAACCCGATAGCCCCCCCATCATCTCCATCTCTCTAACTCATCTCTCTCTCTCTCTAAACCTCCAACATCTTCCACCATCTTCATCCCTATCCACCACCCCAAATGCCAGCACATCACCACCAGCGCATCAATTGCTAGCTTACCTCATCTCCACCGTCCACGGCTCAACGAATCGAAGATCGAGATTGAAGATGCTCGGGTATAATTCGAAGATTTCGGCTGCAGTTGTGAGGCTTAGAGTTTTTGGGAATCAGGTTCAGCCTCAGATTTTGGATTTTTCATTTTAATTTCAGTCACTAGCAATTTAGGGTTTGTTCTTGTTTCATTTGTTTTGGATTTCAAGTATAGGATTCGAATTTGTACCTTGTAATTTCAGGCTGAATTTGAGGTTTCTTGTCAATTTCATTTAGTTTGTAGATGTTTAGGGTCCAAGTTACATTTTCAACAGCTATTCTAGATTTCAATGTTTCAAGCTTGATTTTGAGGGCTTACGGTTGAAGGGTGTTATTTGCCTGTTTTGGAGATGCGTTTTTGCCACTGATGGAGCTTGGCTTCATCTTGTTCATGGTCATGAGTTTTGGCTTGATTTCTATTCTTCTATTCTAACTTAAATGCTACTAAAGAATCTTGAAATCCCTCTCCCCTGCTTTTCTAATTTTAGCTTCTGATTTGTGCCTGATATGTTTTCGGCTGGATGCTCTGATTCAGTTTTTGGTTTTCTTGGTTTAGTTGAATCAATTTTGTGCTGATGTTAGTTAAAATAGTAGATTCTGGATTTGGTAACTTGCACTATTTGTGCTCTTCAATTGTGTTTGTTGAGGTGATTTTGTTGAGTTAATATCGTTGGTTGATGTTAGATGATTTTTTGTTGATTATATTCTGAGATTTTAGTTAGTTTTCTGGTGTTTAGTTCTTAGTAATTTAGGATGAGTTGATCTTGGTTTTTGTTGCTTGTTGCTTTATTATTCTGATGTTGTGCTTTCAGAATTGAAAAAATGCGTTTGGAATGCTGATTTAATTGATGATGATAATGGTTATTGATGGTGTTCGATTTCCTGTTGATAGCTTCCTACCTCAGCTCTGTTTTCCCCCCCTATTTTGGTTGTTTCATACAACTTTGATGTTGGTATGGACATAGGAATGGAACCTGGTAGTTAATTCATTTTGTTGTCATTAAGAGCATAAGGCTAATTTTTCTTTCTCATAGTGTTAGTTCACGTTTTAGTTTCAGATTCTAGGTTTTAATTTCGACTGAATGGTGAATGAATTAGTAAGTTCATTTAAGTTATATGATGCTTAGTTGAATGGTGATGAATGCAGTATATTCTTAGTTTGAGGGTTTTAGTTCTCTTTGAATGATTTAATTTGGTTTAATGTAGTTAACATTAGATTAATTAGTTAATCCAATCTTTTATGATCATAATCTTTTCCATCGTCCCTGTGGAAACGACCCTCAAGTATTACAGCTAAAGTTGTACGCTTGCGGCACTTTGTTTTATATGTAAAATTTATCGTACAAGTTTTTGGCGCCGTTGCCGGGGATGACGGTATAAGATTAGGTCATATTTTTATTTTCTTAGGTACTTTCTTATTAGTTGCATATGTTCTATCTTACTTTGTTTATTTCATTATTAATTGTTACTTAGCTTGGTCATTTCTTGAAAAACCCAAAAATCTATGAAAATTAGAAAAGCCTAAAATCCAAAAAAAAATTAGAAAAACTTGAAAACCACTAAAAATTGAAAAACTTTAAAAACTTTAAAAACTTCAAATGTCAGTTTTTCATTTCCCGCAATATGAGCATGAACCTTTTTAGAGTTAACTTTCAAGGCTTAATGATTATCGTGCTCAATTGAATCAACATTTTGAGAAATGGAAAATTTATGAGGTCATTGCTGTGGGTTTAAATGCTGAGTCGAGGTGTTATGTTAAATCAATTTGTCCTGGAGGTTTAATAGAATTATTATCTAAAACACAAGATAAAATTTGGGATTTCTTTGAAAATTAGCTTGGGAAACCTATGCGTTTGAACAAGCTCACTGGACTTTTAGATACCCAACTCATGGAGAGTATGATTTTCATGCTAATCCTTACCCTCCATACCACTTTATGAATTCATATGACCCATCTTATTCTTGTGTGCTTCCTGTTTTGTGCGATTATTATGAATCTTCTGATCATGATACTCATACTTGTCTTTATAGTGCTTATGTTGATGCTACATGTGCAAGTTTTGAAAAGAAGATTAATGAAATGACTGATTAAATGATAGAGACCATGAAAGCGAGAATTGCTGCATGTTCTCAATGTTTTAACCAAAATAGGGAGACTTATAGTGAGCTTGATTCTGGTTTAGGATCTCCTAAACCTGACATTAGTCTTTATGATGATTTTGAACCCTCTTATTCTGTTAGGCTTAACTTCAATGAAGACATGTATTTACCTAGTCTAGATCAAGAGAGTGACATCTCTATGTCTTTATCACCTAACCTTGCACCCCGTATTAGCTCACCTAAGGGCATCACTGATGATGTCTTAGTTTCTGCCGACCCACCCACCACTCTAAACAACTTTTATGAGTTTGATGTGGGTAAACACTCTGATACTATCAGTGAGTTAGATATAAGCATCACACCTAAAGTTGACCCTCGTGATTTAGATGAGTCACAAGAAGCTATTTCATAGGAGTTATGCGATGAGGTAATTGAACCTACTATGTTGGCCTTTGATGATGATGTTCTTTCTATAGAATATGAATCTTTTTTATATGGGTTTAATGTCGATAAAGGTTTTGATGTGGACTTGTGTGCTGAATATCAGACATTTTGTTTTGACCCTATCCTTGTTGACCTACTTTTAGACCCTCCCGAATCTACTTTTGTAGAGTCTGAGACTTTTGTACTTGATACTCCTTGTTTGGATCAGACTCTTAATGATAATGACACTGATAAACTCAAGGATCACTTTGAGATGCAGGACTTGACTTTAGGCTGTCCTTTGAGCTCTGATTTTCATATTTCCTTTGATTGGCCTTGTTTTGGTCCTCTTCCCTCCCCTTTTAGAGGTGTTGTGTTTCATTTCAGTCATTCAGATCACTATCGATGGTCCTTGCATTTATATAGTCACATCATTAGGACATTGACTCATGCGTCTGATTACATATACATTTGTCTCTTTTGATTGGGCTGAGAGCTTTGATAAGCTCAAAAGGGCCTTGACTTGCATTGCATTTATGCAGTTTATTTGGGTTGTACCTTATGCTTTTTACTACATTCATTTTTACGAGGAATGTGCTCGGTCTTTTGATAAGCTACTATGAGCGTTGGTTGGTTTTGATATGAGTAGCTGCTTATGAGTTGTGATGGAGCGGCTGATGCTCCATGGTCGTCCTTGATGAGTGAGACATTTAGGTTGGGTATAATCTGTATCCAACCTGGTATGACCGTTCCACATTCCCATCTTCTCCTTTTCTTCTCTTTTCTTTCGTTTTGTACATAGCTGTGGATATTTAGGATTGTTTTCTTTCTTTTCGTACTTAGTTATGGATATTTAGGAGTGTGATTATATGGGTGATCGATCTTCAAGAGCAATCTGGGATTTGTTGAGCCGTGTAGGCTATGATCACCCTTGATTGTGCTATTATTTTATGAATACTTGATAGTTGTGACTATCTAGGATTGTCCTTGTGTATGTTCTAGTTTTATTGTTTGGTTTCTTTGAGTTGGTGTTTAGTAAGTCCTTGGTTTGGTTTTGTTTTTATTTTTGGTGATTGTGTTTGTTTTGGTCTTGATTGGTTTTGTTTTCTTTTGTTAGGTTTTGGTTTTTGTTTTTCTTTATTTAGTTCTTTTGCTTTTTGATTTTTTGTGTTTGGGTCCTATTTTGTTTTGGTTTGGTTTTGATTTTGGTCATTTAGTGGTTTAGTTTGTTTTAGAGTTAGTTTTGTTTTTGCTTTTCTTTTGAGATTTTGACTTTGGTGATTTTGTGTTTGTTTTTAGTTTTGTTTTTGATTTTCATCGTGTCCTAGTTTGTATATATTTGTGGTTTTATGTGGTTTTACGGTTGCATAGCTGATATGAGTGCTTTTTAGCACCTTTTCCCAGAAATGAGGACAATGTGAAGTTTTGGTGTGGGGGTGAGGTGGCCATTTTTGAAAAAAATTTGAAGATTTTTTTGTTTTTGGGGACGTTTTTACTCTTTCTGATTAGCTTGAATCCCCTGTGCTTTGGTTATTAGTTTGCATGTAAGTAGGATGTGCATGAAAGGTCTCCGGCCTTAGTGTGTCATTCTAAGCCTAATTCCAGCTCCAATTGTTCATTATAGATGTGTAATCCAATCCTTATTTATCCCTTCATCATTATCTTTAGGTCTTAGGCTTCCATGAATGATTCTCTCACTTACTTGTGACATGATTACTCTGAGAAAATAATGAATGAAAATAATGAATAGAGAAAAAAAAGCGAGAGAGATGAATAAAATTTGGAATGACAAGTATCCCTTTGAGGCATGCGCTACTGGACGTTACCCTTTGAGGCACGTGCTACTGGGTGTTGCCCTTTGAGACAATACTGTTACTTGGAAAGCTTGTTTCCAATGTTAATATGTCAATAATGTAGTTATGTCAGTCAAGTGGGATTGAGTTTAATTCTGGTAAATCTAAGCCTTGGGATGATGACACACTTGTACATAAGCACTGGGATGGATTCAGAATCTTGATGTACAGTGGGGTGAAAAATTAGTGTTTTGATGTCATTTATGGGGTAGAGGGCTTTGAAGTATATTCTGTTTATATACAGGTCGGTATCTTGGCTACATGGTGATTTAGTTTATTAGAATGTGTATATATCTTTCCCTAAATTTTGTACATATTAGATTTGAGGAAAAAAAACCAAAAAGATTTTCGATTTCCTGTTTTTATTTTCCTTTTAGATTTTGTGAGGTATTTCACTTGAAAATCCTCACGAGACCTCATTCGTCTACTAGGGAGACCGAGGAGTTTAAAGGGCTTGTTGCATATGCTAAATGCAACCGTGATTCCTACGACAGTGAGGTAGGATTTTCTTTTCTCTTATTTTCTATTTCTTTTTAGGTAGTTTAGTTATTTTACTCGAGAACGAGCAAAATTTTAGTATGGGGGTATTTGTTCATGCCAAAAATGTGTTATTTTTTCGATACTTTTACACTTGATTTATGCTCAAAATAATTGTTATTTTTAGGTTTTTATTTGATTTTATTTTGTTTTGTAGGTTTTGAATATTTTGGAAGAGATGCGGGAAAATGATAAAAAAAAATGCCGAAAATGGAAGAATTGGGCCAAATTGACTCGAACTCAACCCAAATGCCCATTGTCTTTTATAACACAAAAATAACAAAAGGAAATTGAATTAAAAAAACCCAAGCCAACCCATGTGCAAGGCATGTGACCCTTTCCCCCTCAATCCTCTCTTTCTCTCTTCTTGGTCCCCAGACCCCCAAAACCCCAAGAAACACTGAAAACTCGATAGCCCCCCTTTTCATCTCCATCTCTGTAACCCATCTCTCTCTCTCTCTCTAAACCTCCAACATCTGCCACCATCTTCATCTTTATCCACCACTCCAAACACCGGCACATTACCACCACCGCATCAATTGCCAGCTTGCCTTATCTCCACCGTCCGCAGCACGACAAATCAAGGATTGAGATTGAAGCTGGTCAAGTGTAATTCGAAGATTTCAGCTCCAGATGCGAGGGTTAGAGTTTTTAGGAATCAGGTTTAGCCTCAGATTTTAGATTTTTCATTTTAATTTTGGTCATTAGCAATTTAGGGTTTGCTCTTGCTTCATTTGTTTTGGATTTCAAGTATAAGATTCGAATTTGTATCATGTAATTTCAGGCTGATGTAAGACCCGCCTTCGTTATTTTTATGTTAAGTTGCCTGTCTTGCTTTTTACGTTATAAAATCATATTTCTAGTAACTGTATGAGTTAAATTATTATCGATGTGCTCATGAGAGCTAATAATTTTATAAAAAAAGGGGTTATTATTGCTATTATTGATTTTAAAGTCAATTCATGCCATTTATGCCTTTAAATTATATCGATAGTTTAATTTAGTCGTTATTCGATTTATTTAGTCGTTTCCTGAACACGATTAGGCTATCAACCCTAGAAGTCGTTCGATGTTTAATAAATCGAACCTTTATATATATTTGGGAACGAATAGTCGATAGAAGGTCGTATTAGCGATTCGGGTTTAGAGTTCGGCATACGAGCTAGACCAACGGTACCCATTTATTAAACAGCTTGAGACCCGAAAAAGGGGGGTAAAGAGTAAAAAGGGGCAAAGCCCCTCTCACCTCCTTCGGGGGGGCACGCCAACATGACGGGAAGGGGGGGTTTGCTGCTTTCAGCCCCGCGACCTCCCCGACAGCCACCAAGTGAGAGAGAGAGAGAGAGAGAGAGGCTGAGCATTGGAGGGAGAAGGAGGGGGCGCCGGCTGGCGACGGCGCCAGTGCCGCAGTGCGCAACCATCCACGGCTGTGGACCAGCGAAGAGAGAGAGAGGGATCGAGCGAGAGTCAGAGCGAGGTGCTCGGTCCAAAGGCTAGGGTTTCGAAGCCCTCAATCCCACACCACCACGACCGTCACCGTCGACGGGTGAGCCCACGCCGACGACCACCACTAGCAGCAGCGGCAACGGTAGTGAAAGGGGTAGAAACCCAGGTCTAGATTTGGGTCGAATTGGGTCTGTGTTTGCGTGGATCAGGCGTTGATTGGGTTGGTTCATGCTTCAGTGAGCAAGGGCCAGGGAATCGAGTTTTCCAGAACTCAAAGCTAAACCTAGCAGCCTTCGAACGAATCCTTAGCTTGGATTGAGGTGGGTGTTTCTCGCCTCCTAAGTATTAGTAGTTTCAAAATCGTTTTAAATTTTAAGTTGCGAAGCATGTTAAGTTTAGCTAGTTTATGCCCGATAGTGACTTCGAATCGATATATGTTAGTTTAGTTGATTAATACTCGAAAGTGGCTTAGAATCGATTCAAGTGAATTTAGTTAATTCACGCCTGAAGATTTAATTCGAAGTGAATTATGCCTGTTTAGTTTTGATTCGAATCTATTTAGTTAATTCATGCCTGAAGATTTAATTCGAAGTGAATATACGTGTTTAGCTTTGATTCGAATCTATTCGGTTAATTCATGCCTGAAGATTTAATTCGAAGTGAATTATGCATGTTTAACTTTGATTCGAACCTATTCAGTTAATTCATGCCTGAAAACTAACTTCGAAGTGGATTATAAATGTTTAGAAACGACGAATGTACGTTTAGTTAATTCATAATCGTTTATTAAGTTCGAAGTAAACCATAAATGACCCATGATCGTTTAATAACTTCGAAGTAAACTTTAAATGCTTAGAATCGTTATATGTATGCTTAGCTGAATCATGTTCGTTCAATGACTTCGTAATAAACTATAAATGCCTAGAATCGACCCATGTACACTTAGTCAATTCATGCTCGATTAATAGCTTTGAAAAGAAACGAACACCTTGAAAGGACTTATGCTTAAATGAATTATTTAGATTCGAATAATGACTTCGATGTAATAAACGAACGTCTAGAATCATATTACGTTTATATGGCTTAATTAGGCTTTCAATATAATAAATGAACGCCTTGAATCGCATCATGCTTCTATGGCTTAGTTACGCTTGAAAGTGGCATGTATAGTTAGTTAGTTATACCTTCAAGATGACATAGGTATGATATGCTTAATTCCTAAACGTAAGTCATGAATGTAATTGAGTTCCATGCCTTGTTAGTTTAATACAGTTCATTAAGTGCCTATTTCAAGTTGATGCGATATAGATATATTTGTATATGTGTTTATATATGCTATAATGCACTGCTGAATGATGCTGCTTGCCCAGGTAAGCGCATAAACCCATTACCCGTCTTTTTATAAGCTTGCATGATAATATGTTATGATTATTGAATTGAAAAACCGAGATGGTAGTTGGATGGTTTGAGGTAGAACTATGAGTGGTTCGAGGTTCTTGTGGTACGGTGCTTGTGAGGAGGGAGTTTGAGTTGTGAATTAACCGCAGTCGTGTGGATTGCGAGGCCATGTGTGGCTCATTGTGTTAAATTGATTATGAAGTCCTTGAATGTGATACATGTGGACCCCCTTCCCTTCCATGTCCTCAAGTTACATTATGTGCATAAGGGCGAGTTTTTCAAAGAAGGATTTCACATTTTGAAATGATAGTAGCCATAAATATTAGTGCATGATGGCTTATTTTAACTAAATAAATACAGTTTTGGGGGTGAACATTCTTGAACGGGGGAATCCCTATAGAGTTTTACAAAGGCGTGAGTTGCATGATAAAGGATTTCGCTGTAAGAGGCAGCAAACTTATTAGTCGTTATGACCAGTTTAAATGGCTAAGATAAGTGCTTAGGGACGATAGATGGGAGTGAAACTGCTTGAACAGGGGAATCCCTAGCCTAGGGAGTAGTCCCTAGAGACCCTGACGAGGGTTAAGGTCCAAAGTTAGTTGTCATCTCGGGTGTAAGAGCTTAGTGTGAGTTAATCTCATTGGGATTGAGTGTAGATGTCTCCCAACCAGCACTTTATGATGATCTTATGCCCAGAGTAGTTTCTTATTAAATAAGAAAAGCAGTCGGTGTTTCACCTTTTTAAGTATTTCAGAAAGAAAGTTTTTAAGGATCATTATGAGACCAAGATGAAAAAGATTCTTTTAAAAGAATATGAGCCTCAAGAGGCTAAGAGAAGAGTCTTTATGAGCCTTAAGAGGCTAAATGAACTGTTTTCAGTACAAAGAATGAAAGCTTCTTGTGTATGACATGTGCATGTTCTAAGTACAATTTATGAATTAGATGCTAAGTAAGATACGAATATGAAAAGAAAGTCTTATGAGTATATTTCATGTATACCCTATGAATGAGATTTGATTGAGACTTGAAATGTGTCTGTCTTATACATATCATATGAATGAAATGCCAAGAAAAGTAAGATTGTAAAAAGAGATAATCTTTTGTGCACATCATGTGAATAGGGTTTCATACATAGGTCGAATAGAATGCTAAGAAGTTATGTTTATGAAAAAAAAAGTCTCTATGCTTAGCCTCGTCACTTGTTTAAGTGTTTGACTGCTTATTAGTAAAGAAGTTTGGTCATTTAGAGACCTAGAAATGGGTTTGAGTGCTTAAAGTGAAGTTTATGGTTAGCGATGTTTCCATAAGAATTTTATGAATGCCTAATATGATAGTAAAGTATAGATACGTGATATGTGACTAGTAAAGATATTACTACCTGCAATGGTTTTGGTTTTAAGGGGGTTGGGGAGTGCTCACTGGGCGTGGTTGCTCACCCCACTACTCTTTCCCCTCTTCCCAGGTTTTCTTTGTGAGAGGTAAAAGTCAAGCCCCTTATGCAGAGTTGAAGTTTACCCCTGGTTGAAAAAGAGTTACGTGTGCCATATAGAAGTAGTTTCACGAGTTGACGATGTAATATAATGTATTCCTAGTTTATAATTGTTGTAAACTAAGTTTTCTAGCTCACATAATGTATATTGTTTATGAGTCGCTCTGTCTGGCCGTGTGAGCCAACCATCTGATTGGTTAGATGTCTCTACTCGAAATTGGCTATGTTTTGGGATGTAAACCCCAATACTCCGATTGTGTGAACCGTTGAGTTGTATCTTTCATTTCTTCTGTATTAATGAGCTCTTCTATATTAATGAACTATTCTGTTTGGTGTACTCCGAGCGGGTGGCTCGTTAAGTTATGAACTCCGACGTGTGGCCGTTGAGCTTCTTTTAAATGTTTTTACGCTTCCGTTGATTTACAGGGACTTATTGTAAGACTTTTAGCCTGGAAACGGTCAGTTTTTAGGGAAAACTCTGTACGTTTCGTCCCAAAATTTAAATAGAAAGTTAAGAAAACGTAACGCATCTGGCCCTGGGGGCTAGGGGTGTTACAATTGATGGTATCAAAGCAAAGGTCCTGTGACCATAGGCCGCGACCTGAGTCTTGCATTTCATATAGTCACCTAGGAATACTTTGTTATTATGTGACATATGCCTACTTTGTGTGCACGTGTGCCTTATAGTATGGCCATTTGCGGCTTATGTATGGCTCGAGAAGGTCGATTGAGTAAAAGTGGCGAGTTGTGCGTTAGTATGGGAGTCAAATAACTCTCCCCACACCTTCAGGTGACGACGTGAGTACTTCATTGGTATAATAAGTTCCTAATGTACTAGCTGACTTCATTGATTGACTCATATGCGATCCGGGTAAACTGATCGAATAAAATGTGAGCCGCATGTTAGGATGTGAACCTAATTCACTTCCGTGTTCTTGTGTGATGTTTTGAATGATAAATGTTTTCTTCGTGCATTCTGATAAGACAATCAATAGTTAAAACACGTCAATTTTGACTCAAGCGATTGAAAATCCTTTTCTAAGCTCTCTTTGCCCCTAAAGTACGATTTGCTCCTCGGGCCCCATAATGGAGTGAGCAGATGTACTCAAAGGTTGGTAGAGAAGAAGTTCAAAATAGATCAGCTAATTTCACCTTTGAAATTCGAAGTTTCGAAATGGTAATATCTTTTCGTTGTCAAGTCAAGATTTACTTTACACCCTTTAGCTATGATGAACGAGCTTAGGTTTCTAAGTACATGCCATTGTACTATACGTGTCGAGATCAATTGCTATAATTGGTAATCCTACTAAATGATATCTTTCCTCTTTCTTTTGAATTCCGAATTCCCTGAGTATACTATGGGCTGCTTTTGTATGCATGCTTGAAGACTATGTGCTAATGGTAGGACCTCGTGAACCATTGCGTAGTGTACCTACTGTCCCCCTTCTTTGCCATTATTGCCTAAACCATGTATTACTTGTTCTTTTTTATTATATGAATTGTTATTCGTGAATGGGGTAACAATGTTTTGGCCCGAACGAACCCTGATATACCTAGAAAGCATAAGAGAGAAAGAACCTGGTAGACTTTGGAATTGTATGTAGTAAACAATCCCTACCAAGGTGAGTGACATAAGCAATAGGACTCCTATGATCACTTGTAGGATAGATGTACCTCATAAAACCTTAACGCATACCTATAAGGCCATCAATGTGTTTGTGATCAAATGCCAACAAAGTGACTTATTGTAATTGGTTGGCTTAAATTTGATTGAACATGTGAGTCTGTGACTGTATTAGTTAGAGCCATTTGATTATGTAGTTAGTTTCACACCATGACTCTTTGGACCACCATTTACAGCCCATCAATATTGTTCTCTTATGTTATAGTTGGATTCGTTGAACTCGATGTATGTAATGCGTGACTATATGACAATAGAGCTACATTTACATGAATCACGTCCATAGACATATGTGTCTCATGTGTAAGAAAGTAGCATCGTAGAGCATTTAGGGTCATGTCGTCCTATATGTGGACACTCACGTCTATTATGCGCGAACATTAATACACTATAGGAATTAGGTCATGACCAGTTATGCGATTGTGAATAAGTTGTTGCACTACTTGGTGTTTGCCTAACTTAAGTTGGTTAGTATACGACTTGGTCATCCAGATAATATAAGCTTTGTAATTCATAGCATGACATGACCACTGACTCATTGTTTGCATTCCGAGACTTCTATGATTCCATGTTTTAGCTAAGTAACTGCATGCGCTAGTATTTAAAGCATGATGAGATGACCTTAGGAGCATAGCCATTCACTCATACGAATCTATGATTTAAGAGGCAGTCAGCTCCAAGTAGTGACCCTAGGAAAAACCTTCCCACCATCGAAGTCATCAACTTGCATTTCTAGATTAGCACCTTTTCTCCAAGTTGTTCCTATCAACATGATTATGTGAGTTTATGCTATTCATGATCCTTGACCTTCCATGCTCTGTTGTTAACCACTTCATATGATTTTAGCATATCCTGTCTAAGTCGCCATGAATGCAAGGCCTAAAGGCTAGTTGTGACGGATGTATAAACATACGAACATTAGTTGCGCATGCTTCCATTTTGTAAATTGCTTGCTATATACGTACTAGACAGCTGCATGATGCTTGTGATTCCTAGGCCTAAGAATACTAAATTACTAACACCATGCAATGCTATGTAATACTATTGTGCTTAAGTGATGCTACGTGGTGCTGCATGATGTCCTTATCATCCTAATGTGTTATAGGAATCCCCATGTCAATCGTTGTGATCCTAAAAGTGCATTGGATTCATGTTTTTAGGATGAGACCACTGGCATATGACCTTGAGATGTCATTGTCCCAGTTATCATACCTTTAGATGCCCACTGATAGATGCATATGCATAGAATTGTTGCTTACCATGCGGACTGAATCTAGATAATTGAAAGCCTCTTTACTTTTGATTTTTAAAAGCAAGTTTGATATGGTTTTCCATGCTAACTCATTTGCCCCTCTTCAATGCGATTTGCCCTCGGCGCCTAAATAGAGTGAGTAGATGCTTAAAGAGCACTGGCGAGGAGGAGACTGGATACCACAAGCCATTTTCTTTTGATTTAAAAGAAGTAGTGTATACAAAATGAAACCTTTTAGAAACCTACTATGTAGATCATGGTTTATGTGCACACATTCTAGGAAGGACTGAACTTAGGCTTAGAATTTCGAGGACGAAATTCTTTTAAGGGGGGAAGAATGTAAGACCTGCCTTCGTTATTTTTACGTTAAGTTGCCTGTCTTGCTTTTTACATTATAAAAATCATATTTTTAGTAACTGTATGAGTTAAATTTTTATCGATGTGCTTATGGGAGCTAATAATTTTATAAAAAAGGGATTATTATTACTATTATTGATTTTAAAGTCAATTCGTGCCATTTATGCCTTTAAATTATATCGATAGTTTAACTTAGTCGTTATTCGATTTATTTAGTCATTTCCTGAACACGATTAGGCTGTCAACCCTAGAAGTCGTTCGATATTTAATAAATCGAACCTTTATATATATTTGGGAACGAATGGTCGATAGAAGGTTGTATTAACGATTTGGGTTTAGAGTTCGACATACGAGCTAGACTAGCGGAACCCATTTATTAAACAGCTTGAGACAAAAAAGGGGGGGAAGAGTAAAAAGGGGCAAAGCCCCTCTCTCCTCCTTCGGGGGGGCACGCGAACATGACGAGAAGGGGGCGTCTGCTGCTCCCAGCCCAGCGACCTCCCCGACAGCCACCAAGCGAGTGAGAGAGAGAGGCTGAGCATTGGAGGGAGAAAGAGGGGGCGCCGGCCGGCGACGGCGCCAGTGCCGCGGTGCGCAGCCAGCCACGGCCGTGGACCAGCGAAGAGAGAGAGAGAGGGATCGAGCGAGAGTCAGAGCGAGGTGCTCGGTCCAAAGGCTAGGTTTCGAAGCCCTCAATCCCACACCACCACGACCGTCACCGTCGACGGGTGAGCCCACACCGGCGACCACCACTAGCAGCAGCGGCAACGGTAGTGAAAGGGGTAGAAACCCAGGTCTGGATTTGGGTCGAATTGGGTCTGTGTTTGCGTGGATCAGGCGTTGATTGGGTTGGTTCGTGCTTCAGTGAGCAAGGGCCAGGGAATCGAGTTTTCCAGTACTCAAAGCTAAACCCAGCAGCCTTCGAACGAATCCTTAGCTTGGATTGAGGTGGGCGTTTCTCGCCTCCTAAGTATTAGTAGCTTCAAAATCGTTTTAAGTTTTAAGTTGCGAAGCATGTTAAGTTTAGCTAGTTTATGCCCAATAGTGACTTCAAATCGATATATGTTAGTTTAGTTGATTAATACTCGAAAGTGGCTTAGAATCAATTCAAGTGAATTTAGTTAATTCACACCTGAAGATTTAATTCGAAGTGAATTATGCTTGTTTAGTTTTGATTCGAATCTATTTAGTTAATTCATGCCTGAAGATTTAATACGAAGTGAATTATGCGTGTTTAGCTTTTATTCAAATCTATTCGGCTAATTCATGCCTGAAGATTTAATTCGAAGTGAATTATGCAAGTTTAGCTTTGATTCGAACCTATTCAGTTAATTCATTCCTGAAAACTAACTTCGAAGTGGATTATAAATGTTTAGAAACGACGAATGTACGCTTAGTTAATTCATAATTGTTTATTAAGTTCGAAGTAAACCATAAATGAACCATAATCGTTTAATGACTTCGAAGTAAACTTTAAATGCTTAGAATCGTTATATGTATGCTTAGCTTAATCATGTTCGTTCAATGACTTCGTAATAAACTATAAATGCCTAGAATCGACCCATGTACACTTAGTCAATTCATGCTCGATTAATAGCTTCGAAAAGAAACGAACACCTTGAAAGGACTTATGCTTAAATGACTTATTTAGATTCGAATAATGACTTCGATATAATAAATGAACGCCTTGAATCGCATCATGCTTCTATGGCTTAGTTACACTTGAAAGTGGCATGTATAGTTAGTTAGTTATACCTTCAAGATGACATAGGTATGATATGCTTAATTCCTAAACGTAAGTCATGAATGTAATCGAGTTCCATGCCTTGTTAGTTTAATACAGTTCATTAAGTGCCTATTTCAAGTTGATGCGATATAGATATATTTGTATATGTGTTTATATATGCTATAATGCACTGCTGAATGATGCTGCTTGCCCAGGTAAGTGCATAAACCTCGTTACCCGTCTTTTTATAAGCTTGCATGATAATATGTTATGATTATTAAATTGAAAAACCGAGATGGTAGTTGGATGGTTTGAGGTCGAACTATGAGTGGTTCGAGGTTCTTGTGGTACGGTGCTTGTAAGGAGGGAGTTTGGGTTGTGAATTAATCGCAGTCGTGTGGATTGCGAGGCCATGTGTGGCTCATTGTGTTGAATTGATTGTGAAGTGCTTGAATGTGATACATGTGGACCCCCTTCCCTCCCATGTCCTCAAGTTACATTATGTGCATAAGGGCGAGTTTTTCAAAGAAGGATTTCACATTTTGAAATGATAGTAGCCATAAATATTAGTGCATGATGGCTTATTTTAACTAAGTGAATACAGTTTTAGGCGTGAGTTACATGGTAAAGGATTTCGCTATGAGAGGCAGCAAACTTATTAGTCGTTATGACCAGTTTAAATGGCTAAGATAAGTGCTTAGGGACAATAGATGGGAGTGAACCTGCTTGAACGGGGGAATCCCTAGCCTAGGGAGTAATCCCTAGAGACCCTGACGAGGGTTAAGGTCTAAAGTTAGTTGCCATCCTGGGCGTAAGAGCTTAGTGTGAGTTAATCTCACTAGGATTGAGTGTAGATCTCCCCCAACCAGCACTTTATGATGATCTTATGCCCAGAGTAGTTTCTTATTAAATAAGAACAGCAGTCGGCGTTTCACCTTTTTAAGTATTTCAGAAAGAAAGTTTTTAAGGGTCATTATGAGACCAAGATGAAAAAGATTTTTTAAAAGAATATGAGCCTCAAGAGGCTAAGAGAAGAGTCTTTATGAGCCTCAAGAGGCTAAATGAAGTGTTTTCAGTACAAAGAAAGAAAGCTTCCTGTGTATGACATGTACATGTTCTAAGTATAACTTATGAATGAGATGATAAATAAGATACGAATATGAAAAGAAAGTCTTATGAGTATATTTCCTGTATACCCTATGAATGAGATTTGATTGAGACTTGAAATGTGTTAGTCTTATGCATATCATATGAATGAAATGCCAAGAAAAGTAAGATTATAAAAAGAGATAACCTTATGTGCACATCATATGAATAGGGTTTCATACATAGTTCGAATAGAATGCTAAGAAGTTACGTTTATGAAAAAGAAAGTCTCTGTGCTTAGCCTCGTCACTTGTTTAAGTGTTTGACTGCCTGTTAGTAAAGAAGTTTGGTCATTTAGAGACCCAGAAATGGGTTGAGTGCTTAAAGTGAAGTTTATGGTTAGCGATGTTTCCATAAGAATTTTATGAATGCCTAATATGATAGTAAAGTATAGATACGTGATATGCGACTAGTAAAGATATTACTGCCTACAACGATTTTGGTTTTAAGGGAGTTGGGGGACACTCACTGAGCGTGTGGTTGCTCACCCTACTACTCTTTCCCCTTTTCCTAGGTTTTCTTCGTGACAGGTGAAAGTCAGGCCCCTTCTGCGGAGTTGAAGTTTACCCCTGGTTGAAAAAGAGTTATGTCTGCCATATAGAAGTAGTTTCACGAGTCGACGATGTAATATAACGTATTCCTAGTTTGTAATTATTGTAAACTAAGTTTTCTAGCTCATATAATGCATATTGTTTATGAGTCGCTCTGTCTGGCTGTGTGAGCCAACCATCTGATTGGTTAGATGTCTCTACTCGAAATTAGCTGTGCTTTGGGATGTAAACCCCAATACTCCGATTGTGTGAATCGTTAAATTGTATTTTTCATTTCTTCTGTATTAATGAACTATTCTGTTTGGTGTACTCCGAGCGGGTGGCTCGTTGAGTTATGAACTCCGGCGTATGGCCGTTGAGCTTCTTTTAAATGTTTTTACGCTTCCGTTGATTTATAGGAACTTATTGTAAGGCTTTTAGCCTGGAAACGGTCAGTTTTTAGGGGAAACTCTTCCGTTTTATCCCAAAATTTAAATAGAAAGTTAAGAAAATGTAACGCATCCGGCCCTAGGGGCTGGGGGTGTTACAGCTGAATTTGTGGTTTATTGTCAGTTTCAATTAGTTTGTAGATGTTTAGGGTCCAAGTTACATTTTCAATGGCTATTCTATATTTCAATGTTTCAAGCATGATTTTAAGGGCTTACGGTTGAAGGGGTGTTATTCGCCTGTGTTGGAGTTGCGTTTTTGTCACTGATGGAGCTTGGCTTCATCTTGTTCATAGTCATGAGTTTTGGTTTGATTTCTATTCCCCCATTCTAAGTTAAATGCTACTGAAGAATCTCAAAATCCCTCCCCCCTGCTTTTTTGATTTTGGCATCTGATTTGTGCCAAATATGCTTTCCGCTAGATGCTCTAATTCAGTTTCTGGTTTTCTTGGTTTAGTTGAGTCAATTATGTGCTGATGTTAGTTAAAATAGCAGATTCTGGATTTGGTAACTTGCTCTATTTGTGCTCTTCGATTGTGTTTGTTGAGCTGATTTTGTTGAGTTGATATCATTGGTTGATGTTTGATGATTTTTTGTTGACTATATTCTGGGATTTTAGTTAGTTTTCTGGTGTTTAGTTCTTAGTAATTTAGGATGAGTTGATCTTGGTTTTTGTTGCTTGTTGCTTTGTTATTCTGATGCTATGCTTTCGGATTTGAAAAAATGAGTTTGGAATGCTGATTAAATGGTTGCTTATTGCTCTGCTGCTAGTAATTTAATTGATGATGATAATGGTTGTTGATGGTGTTCGATTTCCTGTTGATAGTTTCTTGCCTCGGCTCTGTTTTCCCCTCCCCTGTTTTGGTTGTTTCATACAACTTTGATGTTCGTATGGACATAGGAATGGAACTTGAAAGTTAATTCATTTTGTTGTCATTAAGAGTAGAAGGCTAATTTTTCTTTCTCATAGTGTTAGTTCACATTTTAGTTTTCAAATTCTAGGCTTTAATTTCAGTTGAATGGTGATTGAATTAGTAAGTTCATTTAAGTTATTTGATGCTTAGTTGAATGGTGATGAATGCATTAGATTCTTAGTTTGAGGGTTTTAGTTCTCTTTAAATGATTTAATTTGGTTTAATGTAGTTAACATTAGATTAATTAGTTAATCCAATCTTTTGTGACCATAATCTTTTCCATCCTCCCTGTGGAGATGACCCTCAAGTACTACAGCGAAAGCTGTACGCTTGTAGCACTTTGTTTTACACTCAAAATTTATCGTACACATCAGTAGATGGTGGTTGGGAGGAAGAGTTAGGCCCTGCTTGACTAGAATAAGGGGGTCGAGGGTGGGGTGTAGGTTGAACAGCCTCAGAGTCACTAGGTACCCAATAAAGGTTAGCCCAGTGAAGTAAGGTGGTACGATCGACATTCAGAAGCGGAAAAAGCCAATCCCCAAGGTAAATCCAACTCAAACGCCCAGCCTTTACTTTACAAAAATTCATAATCTCAAAGGCGGCTTGATCAAGTCGCTCGGACCCAGAGACTCTATCCTCAGGATTGGGCTCCATACCTAAAAATCGAGCAATAGTAGTCACAATACCACCTGTGACTATCCTTCCCTTAGTGCTAACAGCAGCACTATACAATTGCCTGGCTAAACGAGCCGGGGTCAAGCTGGACACCGTCAAGCATACATGACAAGAAATACAACTTTGATAATCTTCAGACATTCAGGCTATCATCCCGAGCAAAGAAACAACAAGCCAGAATACGGTGGGTTACCCGAATATAAGGGTTCCTAATATGTGTGCACTTTGATGAACTAGTGCTATACCTAACACTCTCTGAAAGTTCGTACCAAATTGCATTTGGGTTGAATTCACGGGAGACTTGTCGGTTCGATAAATCCATACTAGGTGGAAAACTGAATATACTGTTAAATGTACCTAAATTCAATTCGTATAATTGTCCTTGCAAAAAGAAAGAAATGTACCCGACTTGACATTGAGGCCCTCGGGTGACCTCAACGTGAAGTGTACTAAGGAATTCTAGGGTCAGGTCCCGATATGTATGCTCTTTAATTTCTATGAAATGGCCCATACCACCCTGTGCAAATAACCACCTTATGTCATCTAATATTCCTAAGTGAGCTAACAATTCCTCATCATAATATCGGGTCGCCACAACCATACGTTCATTCAAACAGTTATATCTAGCAACATGATCGGGATTCATTAAATCGAGAGGGTAAGGAGTGTTACCTTGGGCTCGTGCATTGGTGGAAGTTCAGGAGGTCCGTTGAGGCCGCGATAGTGCTTGACTTGACGATCAAACCTTCTGACATTCCTTTGTCTTTTAGTTGGTGCCATTGTTGCAAAATGAAGCAAAAATTAAAACTAAAACCTAAATAAAAAAATTTGAGAAAGAAAAATGAACGAATTAAGTAAAAAGAAGAAGAATTAGAGAGAAAAGAAGATGGTTATGGTGGATGAGTAAAGGTGAGATGAGTTTGAAAAAAAAAGAAGTTGAAAGAGATGAAATTTGGTAAAGACAGAGAAGGGTTAAGTAAAAAGGAAAGATTTTAGGTGAAAATGGAGTAAAAATGAGAAGAAATAAGGGAGGATTGAAGGTTTAGTAATCGAGGGTTTAGAGAGAGAAAGAGAAAGGTAGAGAGAGAAGGAGCCAAGGAAGAAGATGAAATTTGGGGAAAATGTGGAGTCACCGCGGTCAAAACCCTTGACTACGGTCCATAGCAATAAACCACGGTCCGTGGTACAGGCTGACCATGGTGTCTGCTGACTCCAGAAAAGTTTAAATTTTTGGTTTGGCACCCCACGGCCCGCGGTGCTGGTTTGCTGGTCGTGGTCCCAAACATTGTATTTCATATATTTATTGTTTTTTTTTCCCCTTCTTCTCTTGTTTTCTTCTTTCTTTTTTTATTCTCATCTTTCTCTCTCTCTTTTTTCACTCTTTATTTATCCTTATACTTTTTCTCTCTTTTTTATGTCTCTCTCTCTTTTTTTCCTTTTTATATAAAATACTACAAAAAATAATAAAAATCAAAATTAAGAAAAGAAAAAGGCTTGGGTTGCCTCCTAAGAAGCGCTCTTTTAAGGTCAAGAGCTTGACCCTACTTCTATGCTTGGCATGGATCAGTCAGTGTGTGGGCATTAACTTTAACAATAGGTTATCCCACAAGATATGGTTTTAACTGCTGTCTATTGACTATGAACGCACCAGTAGATTCGTTCCATACTTCAACTGCTCCACTAGGTTGGACTCTGGTGACTTGAAATGGTCCCGACCATCGGGATTTTAGTTTTCCCAGAAATGATATCAATCTTGAGTTGAATAATAGGACCATGTCTCCTTTTTCGAACTTCTTCTTCATGATATGTTTGTCATACCATTTCTTAGTTCATTCTTTGTACATGCGTGAACTCTCATAGGCCTCCAACCGTAGTTCGTCTAACTCATTAATTTGCAAGAACCTCCCTTCTCCAGCTGCTTTAAGATCAAAATTGAGTGTTTTTATAGCCTCATATGCCTTATGTTCCATCTCCACCAGTAAGTGATAAGATTTCCCAAACACCAACTGACATGGAGTGTTGCCTAGAGGTGTCTTGTAGGCGATGCGATAAGCTCAAAGAGCATCATCAAGTTTGAAGGACCAATCTTTGCGGTACTGATCCACCATTTTTTCCAATATGCTCTTCAATTCTTTATTCGAGAGCTCTACCTGCACACTTGTTTAGGGATGGTAAGGCAGAGCGACCTTATGAAACACCCCATATTTCTTTAAGAGTGACTCAAGAGACTTGTTGCAAAAGTGTGTTCCATTATCACTTAAAAGAGCTATAGGCGCGCCAAACCTTGTGAAAATATTTTTCTTAAGGAACTTGAGGACAATCTTGGAATCATTTGTTGGGGTGGCGACAGCTTCTACCCACTTAGAAACATAGTCAACTGCCACAAGAATGTAAAGGTTGTCATGGGAAGGAGGAAAGGGACCCATGAAGTCAATACCTCATACATCAAACAACTCCACCTCAAGGATGTCACTTTGAGGCATCTCATGCCTCTTGGTAATGTTCCCTGTTCTCTAACATCTGTCACAAGTCATGATAAATTTTCTTGCATCCTTCAAGAGCGCAGGCCAACAGAAGCCTACTTGGAGTGCTTTCGCAATTATTTTATCCGGTCCAAAATGGCCACCATAGGTTGAAGCATGATAATGGTGCAAGACACTACAAACCTCATCTTCAGGCAAACAGCTTCTATAAATCCCATCTCCATACAGCTTGTAAAGAAAAGGCTCTTCTCACATATAGAATTTAGCATCGGAAATGAATTTCTTCCTTTGTTGATAAAAAATCCTAGAGGTAGCACCTTGCATACTTTAAAGTTAAC
The DNA here is from genome assembly GCA_029747015.1 of Carnegiea gigantea. Taxonomy (NCBI): domain Eukaryota; kingdom Viridiplantae; phylum Streptophyta; class Magnoliopsida; order Caryophyllales; family Cactaceae; genus Carnegiea; species Carnegiea gigantea. Next base: position 8,086 of record JAKOGI010000136.1, on the reverse strand, counting down.
TAAATTAGCATACCGTGGGGTAACTTGGAAGGAAATGGCAAAGAGTTGCTCATCGGGGAAAGAGTCATCACTGGGGAGCTCTTCACTAGGAGTACCTTCGGGGCCCAAGCGACATAGATGATCGGCAACCACATTTTTTAACCCGGCATTATCTTTGATTTCCAAATCAAACTCTTGAAGAAGGAGGACCCATGAAATGAGTCGGGGTTTGGAGTTGGATTTCTTCATTAAGTGTTTCAAAGCAACATGATCAGTAAAGACAATGACCTTGGAATTTATCAAGTAAGATCGAAATTTTTCGAAGGCAAAGACAACCGCCAAGAATTCCTTTTCTGTGGTAGCATAATTCACTTGAGCCCCATCAAGAGTGCGGCTCGCATAGTATATGGCATATGGCTTATTGTCCTTTCATTGGCCGAGAACGGCACCCACTACATAGTCACTTGCATCACATGTCACTTCAAAAGGTAGCTCCCAATCCGGAGCTTGCATTAGGAGAGCCGTGATCCATGCCTCTTTTAACCTGTGAAAAGCACTTAAATATTCCTCATTAAATTCAAAAGGCACATCCTTGACAAGCAACTGGGTGAGAGGTTTTGCAATTTTCGAAAAATCTTTTATGAACCACCGGTAAAACTCAACATGTCAAAGAAAACTCCTCACACCCCTTACAGAAGTTGGTGGAGGCAATTTTTCAATAACCTCCACCTTTGCTTTGTCAACTTCAATGCCTTTGTTAGCGACAACATAACTGAGGACAACCCCCTCTTGCACCATAAAATGGCAGTTCTCCCAATTCAAGATCAAGTTCACATCTTCACATCTTTGTAAGACCTTAGATAAGTTATTCAAGTAATGGTTGTAGGTTGCACCATACACATAAAAACCATCCATGAAGACTTCCACTATGTCCTCAATAAAATTAGAGAAAATAGTCATCATGCAATGTTAAAATATAGCAGGGGCTTTGTATAACCCAAATAGCATCCTTCTATAAGCATATGTACCATAAAGACATGTAAAAGTAGTCTTTTCTTAGTCATTAGGCTTGATAGGGATTTGAAAGAATCCCGAATATCCATCTAAGTAGCAAAAATATGAGTTCTTAGCTAACCTTTCAAGCATTTGGCGAATGAAGGGAAGGGGAAAGTGATCTTTACGGATGACTTTATTCAATTTTTGATAATCAATGCACATATGCCATCCCGTGACAGTCCTAGTGGGAACTAGCTCATTATTTTCATTTTTGACAACAGTCATCCCTCCTTTCTTGGGTACAACATGGACCGGGCTTACCCACGTACTATCGGAGATAGAGTAGACCTCCTTTCTTTGGTTAGACAGAATTTCTTTCAAGAATTTAGCGTATGAAGGCATTTGAGTCAAAGTTTTAGTAAATGGAATGTTTATATAGAGTTTCTTAAGGGCTTCTAAAAACTTCCCAAATTGCAGATCAGGTTTTGCTTTAGCCATCATTTGACGAAATGGTAAAGGTGGGGTGTAGAATTTTGGGCGAGTGATCTTAGGATCCTTAGGAACCTCATCAGACTTATGTTCAACATCATCAATCACCTCCTTAGAGGGTGAAGATATCTCTTTCTCATCATTCTCGACATGCTCATTCTTATCATGCAAAGACTCATCATTGGTAACCCCCTTAGGCCCCTCTAGTTGTTTCCCTCCTCCCAAAATCATAACATTGCATTGCTCCTTAGAGTTAGGTTCGGGCTTGCTAGGAGTCTATCTAAAGGTGTAGATGGAAAGCTAGCTTGTTGAGCAATTGGGCCTTCCAACATCTTGTTGTGAGTAGTAAGCACATCAACCTTAGAGGCTAATTACTTAATATACTCATCCTGCTTTTGTTGTGCCATAAATATACTTTCCATCATAGCTTCTAAATTGGACTTTTGGGGTACTTGAAAAGGAGGTCTTTGACAATCAAGGGGTGATCTAGTATTCATCGAGGGCATATTCGGAGGGTTTGGATTTGACCTATATGAGAAATTCAGATGATTCCTCCATCCCGGATTGTGGGTACTAGAGTAAGGATCATTGGTCGGTCTTGAGTTGTAATTTTGGACATAGTTGACTTCACTAAAGTCTTGGGAAAAAGGACTCCCAACTTGACAATTCAAAGTCACATGTTCAATAAACCCACAAATTTTACATGGGGGAGGGGCACTAGAATTCACAGCATTAACATTAATACGGTCCAACCTTTGAGTCATAGCATCTACTTTAGCAGAAAGTAAAGTAAGTACATCAACTTCAAACTTACCTCCAACCCGTTTGGGTTGGCCTCGTTCGGTGGACCATTGGAAGTTGTTGAGTGTCATCTCCTCAATCAAATTATAGGCTTCATCTTCAGTCTTATTCACCAAAGTTCCTCCTGCCGCCCCATCGATAGTGAACCTTACAGATTGGCTCACACCATTATAAAAAGCCTGAATAATCATCCATCGTTGAAGACCATGATGGGGGCAAAAACGCAGCAAATCTTTAAACCGCTGTAAAGCTTGTCGTAGAGCTACAACTTTAACCACTACTTCGACTTATAAATAATATTTATAGCATAGGAAAGTAAGGATCGATCCATGAGGAAAGATTATGTCAAAAGGCTAGTTTAATTTTAAATGATTTTACTACTCTAATTTATTGTTTCTACTCTTTGTAATTCTAAAATAAATCAAATTTAATAAATAAAATTCTAGAAAAATACTTAATATTACTCCTAAATATTCTAAATTTAATTTGAAAATAAAACAGTAAATAGCTATTCTAAATAATTTAGAAAAATAAACACAGAATAATAACTCAATCTTCTACTAAAAATGAAAACAGAAAATAATAAATAGAAAATTAATATTAAAAATCCCAAACAGTGACCTAAACTAATATTATTCAAGTTTATAAGCTTGTACCTCCAGAATTATATCTAATTAACTTCAGAAAAACTAAAACAGAAAATTACTGCAGAAAAATAAAGCAGAAAATTAAATTTGAAATTAGAAAAGAATTAAACTGTACTAATATAAATACGAAATTAATTAACCAAATTATCCAAATTTAAGGATATAATTTTCTGGACTCAATAACACCCAAAAAACATGAAATAAAAATTAAAAACATAATTTTCAGATTTATTGAAATAAAAACCTGCACATATCCAATTCACGAAATAATTCTGAAAAATTATCAAATAATTTTCAAAAATTCTGAAATTAAATAGAGGCAGATTAGGACACTATATAAACTCTAGGATGGATTAAAACTTGAAAACAAATGAAAAAACTATTTTTAGCCTGATTTCTAATAAAACGGTAATTAAACGATAAAACAGAATATAAATCAAATTTGAAAATTATAATCACTCTAAAAATCAAAATCTAACTAATCTAAAATTACCAAGACACTCCTAAAAGACTATTCTTTTGGGGGGAGTAAACGGGATTTATATTAAAGCTAATAATTGAAGGATAAAAATTGACAAACTAAACAAATTAACTAAAAGCAACAAATAATTTTCAAAGGATATCAAATTTATGAAAAATGCTTAGCACAATCTATATCCACCACGCAAATTAATATTTATTATCAACACACAAGTCGATTTCATCCATGAGTTAGACTGTAGAAGACACCCACCAGCGGATCTTCTCCGTTTTTCCTTATATTATAGTTTAATTAGGTCCAACCCTAATATAAACCCTACTAGTTTTGATAACCCGTACACCAGTGCAAGAATTTAATCAAACTAGAGCATTACGTACTAGAAAACATCATTTAACGCTTTGTAACCAAATTACCAGTAAATCGATTTAACAAAGATCTATAACGATTACCTAATTAAAAGAGATGGGTTTGAGCCATCCATGATTAATTAGGGTGATACTAATGCCTAAAAGACTATAACTTTTACATGTTAAAGCCTTTTAAACTATCATATGAACTCGTATTAAACTAACTAGCATGCATTCTAATTAATATAACATGAATATCATGAACGATAAACACTAATCGCTACAGAATCATGAATAAAAATCAACTAGACAATAAAGCATAAAACTTGTTTCAAAATAATTAATTTAGCATGGTTTCAAATAGATTATACTAAGCACAAGAAAATTACTCACTCATATTAAAAATAAAATCACAAAATTCACCCAAATAAATCATGTTTAACAATGAACTAAACACAAAACAAAAATATCAAAATAAAAATAGAAAAAAAAAAAGATTGCCATGGTGATTGATATGGCGTGATGGAGGGTTTGAAGGAGGCGTGTGTCGTGGCCTGTTTTGGACTTAGGCGTGTTGGATGATTATCCTGGAAGATGGTGATGAAGGAGTGGGTTTGTTGATGCATGGCTTTATGTGGGGATTGAAGGAGGGAGTAGGTTGATGGTTTACGTGAGGAGGACGAAGGAGCAGCAAGCGTGAGGTGTGGGTGATGAATTATCGTGAGGGTGTTGATGAGCTGCCGTGAAGAAGTATGGAGGGGCGTGGCTATATGATGATGATGGTAGTGATTTAGGTGCGTGATGGAGATGATGGAGGTGATTGTGGTGAAGGAGGTAGGATGGGAAGGGTATGAAGAAGTGTGGCATGGTGTAGGATGATGGCAGCTGTGAGGCCTTTTATTATGGTAAGGGTGATGGTGTTTAGGGTTAGTGAATAGGGTTTTCTTCTTCCTTCTCTCTCAAGACTTCTAGCTATTTTCCAACTCTTGAAACCCTAGCCCAATTAAATAATTATGGAAATAATATTTTCCATAAATTATTATTTTTGGACCGTCTTTAGAGCCAAACGTGTAAAACTCGAACTTCGACGTCTTCTCTTCCCTTTTTATTTTATTAATGCCTAACCTGAAAAATATATAAAATAAAGTAAATTAGATGCAATAAAATATATAATATAATCGAAATAATAATTAAAACAATGCATGATTTTTGGCTTAACAAATTCCCCCACACTTAGACTTTGGACATCCTCGTGCAAAGAAATCTTAGACTTGACCTAAAAACTGACCCTCTTCCTTTCTTATAAAGTCATGCATAACTATGATATTCATACTAGGTATTGGCTTGCTTTAAATATAGTTTTATTGAAAATTAATTAGTTTTTCCGCCAATAAGTGAATAACTACTAGATATCCAACTATCATCAAAGACGTTTCTTCATCAACCTCACAACACTTCTTTAATGAAGTAACAAGATCAATAATTATCCATCTCTTTTAAGCATGCATACACCGATCAACAGGTACAAAAAGTTTGCGATAGAAAAGTTGAAGTGTGGTATGGCTATAGAGACAATTGAACTAGAAAGAATAACTCATTGAAATTGATTTTAAACTTGCCTTGTACTTTTCCTTTTCTTCTTCTTCTGTGTATATTTTTTTTTCAAACTCCACTTGTGCACATATTCGAGGCCCATATAGGGTCTTAAAAATTAAACACTCCCTATCTCACACTCACTCGAATAGAGGTGCTGGAGCAAACATTTTATTTTCATCATTACTTTTATTTATTTTAATGATTCACTAGTATGGGAAGCAAGCTTTCCAGTGGCAATATTGCCTCAAAGGGTAGCACCTAGTAGTGCATACCTCAAAGGGGTACTTGTCATTCCCGACTTTAATGAGTTATTCTACTAACTCAATAGTCTATGAAATGAGCTAGGTTATTTTATCGCCTCTGAAGCGGATATAATACATGACCAAATAAGATGAACAATTATAACAGTTACTCATTAAAGAGATATATGAGGATCAACTTAAACTTCTCTAAAAGACAGCTACCATGCTCAGAAATCTTCACTCATAAAAGAATAAACTATAAATAGCTAGGAAAATTTTTTTTTAAGCAACCAAACCTAGCATAAACTCATATCATACATTATTTATAAGAAAAAAAAAATTTTTTTCAAGAATAAATACTACAAGAATTAAATGCAGGATGCATCCCCCTACACTTAATTCATGCATAGTCCCTAATACATGCAAAAAGAAAGAAATAATGAAAGCAAAATTAAATGGGTACTTTCCTAAAAACGTTAGCTTGCCTTCCAACCAGCGCCTTTGTTTATAGTTGTTGGCTCGACTTCATGAAGCTCCTAGATCCTCTAGTTGGATCTCTTCCAATAAATCAGCATTAATCTGGAAGGGCACTTTTTGAAACTCAGCATGATCAAGACTCTTAGTAAGCATAGTCGAAAATTCATCTTCATTGGATAAGTCATGAATGTCTTGGGGCAACTCAGTGATAACATCAAGTGCATACACGTAATTCACATCGGCAGGGAATCTCATGGCATCAAAAATATTAAATTTAATCACTTCACCATCAAATTCCATAGTTAATGTTTCTTCATGCACATCAATTTTAGTCCTAACTGTTTTCAAAAATGGCCTGCCAAGCAAGATGTGAATATCATGACATGCATCACCCATGTTCATCACATAAAAATCAGCAGAAAACACAAGTTCATTCACTTGGACTAAGATATTCTCTAACACTCCATCTGGGTGAATACTGCTCCTATCAGCTAACTAAAGCACTACACTAGTTTTCTTTAACTTTCCTAAGTTCAGTTTGTCATAAACAGACCTAGGCATAACATTAATGGAGGCACCCAAGTCAAGCATAGCCTTATCAAAGTAAAGATTTCCTATCTTACAAGGAACAGAAAACACACCTGGGTCTTTGCACTTAGGGGGAAGTTTCCTTTGAAAAACTGCAGACATATTTTCCCCCACACTTACCTTTTCATTCCCTACTAATTTTCTTTTAGCAGTACATAATTCTTTCAAGAACTTAGCATAACAAAGCACCTGTTTAATGGTATCAAGGAGAGGTATGTTGATCTCTATCTTCTTTAATGTCTCTAAGATCTCTTGGTTAACCTCATTTACCTTAGAAGTAGGGCTTTGAAATCTACTAGGAAAGGGTGGAATTGGCTTATAAGATTCTCTTTTCTTCTCTCCTATTTCCTTAGTAGTTTGATCAGATTCTGTGTCTAACTCTGGTTCAGCTCCTTTGACCTCTAACTCAAGCTCAACCTCTCTACTCTTCCTAGGCTCTTGTAACTCTTTCCCACTCCTAAGTGTTATGGCACTAACATTCTCCTTAGGGTTGGGGTAAGGCTGAGATGGTAACCTATTTTGCATTTGAGCCTACAAGTTACTAACGATGATGTCGGTTGCAGTCTGTCTCTCTTGAGCCTGCTTAAAAGTTGTCTCCAAAATTTGGAACCTATCATCCATTTTCTTAAGGACTTGTTCAAGTAGGAAGTTGGTCCTATCTTGATTAGAAGGTTGACGAGACGTTTGGTCAAAATCAGGTGGATTGGTTTGAGGGCCATACCTAAGATTAGAGTGGTCTCTCCATCCTTCATTATAGGTGCTAGAATAGGGATCATACCTCCTTTGACCGTGGTTAGAATAGACAGCATTAACATTACCCTCTTGAAGTGTAGGAAGGATGCCCATCTAGACAATAAATGCCACATATGACTACTTTTTGCACTTCCCCAGTAACAATCTTATTCAACAAAGCAGTAATGTAAGATTACTGACTCTCTACAGATGAACTGGAACCAATCTCATTAATTCTTTTAATTTGTGACTCCCTAGCACCAAACTGCTGAGTATTTTAGGCCATTAAATTGAATAAGTTTCTAGCCTCTGCTAGAGTTTTATTAACTAGGGCCCCCCCACTAGCAGCATTAACCATATTACGATCCATAGGAAGCAAACCCTCATAAAAATATTGAATCAATAACTGTTCAATTATTTGATATTGGGAACAACTAGCACACAATTTATTAAATCTTTCCCAGTACTCCCAAAAAGTTTACCCATTCATTTGTTTGATTCCACATATATCTTTCCTAATAGATCCAATTCGGGATGTGGGAAAAAACTTTTCTAAAAATGATTTATGCAATGCAGTCCATGTAGAGAAAGATCCAACAGACATGTAATATAACCAATCTTTAGCATTACGAAGTAACGAAAAGGGAAAGGCTCGCAATCTAATTTGGTCTTCAGGAATCCCCTCAGGCACCATAGCAGAGCAAGTAGTAA